>CAWUFW010019413.1:0-187324 GCA_963921515.1 Calotriton arnoldi
GCTAGTTGGCCCCACGATTCAAAGGAATTAACTCCCTAACTTAAAACGCACCACAGAGGCGTGTTTGCGCACATGTCACCTGAGGCCCCGCCCCTCCCTTCACCACTGTGCAAACGCGCCCGTGCGCGTTTTAAGTTGGGGATTAGGTCACCTTGAATCCTGAGAGTCCCTGGGGCCCAACTAGCCCACCAGGTACTTCTAGTAAGCACCACAGGCCTGCGTTGCAACGCCTGTAACAAATTGTGCAGTTGTGTTTAGGTAGTGAAGAGGGTCTGTGCTGGGGGTAGTGTTTCTAGGGTTAGGGTAGTGCAGTGGTGTTTGTGTAGTGTAGGGGGTCATGCTGGGGGTAGATTTAGGGTTTAGGGTAGTGCAGTGGTGTTTGGGTAGTGTAGGGAGTCGTGCTGGGGGAGTGTTTTAGGGTTTAGGGTAGTACAGTGGTGTTTGGGCAGTGTAGGGGTCATGCTAGGTTAGTGTTTTAGGGTTTTAGGGTTTAGGGTAGTGCAGTGGTGTTTGGGTAGTGTAGGGGATACTGCTGGGGGTAGTGTTTTAGGGTTTAGGGTAGTGCAATGGTGTTTGGGTAGTGTAGGGGGTACTGCTGGGGGTACTGTTTTATGGTTTAGGGTAGTGCAGTGGTGTTTGGGTAGTGTAGGGGTTTGTGCTGGGGTGGTTTTTAGGGTTTAGGGTAGTGCAGTGGTGTTTGTGTAGTGTAGGGAGGTCTGTGTTTTAGGGTTTAGGGTAGTGCAGTGGTCTTTGGGCAGTGTAGGGAGTCGTGCTGGGGGTATTGTTTTAGAGTTTAGGTAGTGCAGTGGTGTTTGGGTAGTGTAGGGGTTGTGCTGGGGGTAGTGTTTTAGGGATTAGGGTAGTGCATTGGTATTTGGGTAGTGTAGGGGGTCATGCGTGGGGTAGTGTTTTAGGGTTTAGGGCAGTGCAGTGGTGTTTAGGTAGTGTAGGGGGTCGTGCTGGGGGAGTGTTTTAGGGTTTAGGGCAGTGCAGTGGTGTTCGGGTAGTGTAGGGGGTCGTGCTGGGGGTAGTGTTCTAGGGTTTAGGGCAGTGCAGTGGTGTTCGGGCAGTGTAGGGGGTCGTGCTGGGGGTGGTGTTTTAGGTTTAGGCATGCAGTGGTGTTCGGGCAGTGTAGGGGGTCGGCTGGGGGTGGTGTTTCAGGGTTTAGGCAGTGCAGTGGTGTTCGGGCAGTGTAGGGGTCGTGCTGGGGGTGGTGTTTTAGGGTTTAGGGCAGTGCAGTGGTGTTCGGGCAGTGTAGGGGGTCGTGCTGGGGGTGGTGTTTCAGGGTTTAGGGCAGTGCAGTGGTGTTCGGGTAGTGTAGGGGGTCGTGCTGGGGGTAGTGTTTCAGGGTTTAGGGCAGTGCAGTGGTGTTCGGGCAGTGTAGGGGGTCGTGCAGGGGGTGGTGTTTCAGGGTTTAGGGCAGTGCAGTGGTGTTCGGGCAGTGTAGGGGGTCGTGCAGGGGGTGGTGTTTCAGGGTTTAGGGCAGTGCAGTGGTGTTCGGGCAGTGTAGGGGGTGGTGCTGGGGGTGGTGTTTCAGGGTTTAGGGCAGTGCAGTGGTGTTCGGGCAGTGTAGGGGGTCGTGCTGGGGTGGTGTTTCAGGGTTTAGGGCAGTGCAGTGGTGTTCGGGCAGTGTAGGGGGTCGTGCTGGGGCTGGTGTTTCAGGGTTTAGGGCAGTGCAGTGGTGTTCGGGCAGTGTAGGGGGTCATGCTGGGGCTGGTGTTTCAGGGTTTAGGGCAGTGCAGTGGTGTTCGGGCAGTGTAGGGGTCGTGCTGGGGGTGGTGTTTCAGGGTTTAGGGCAGTGCAGTGGTGTTCGGGCAGTGTAGGGGGTCGTGCTGGGGCTGGTGTTTCAGGGTTTAGGGCAGTGCAGTGGTGTTCGGGCAGTGTAGGGGTCGTGCTGGGGGTGGTGTTTCAGGGTTTAGGGCAGTGCAGTGGTGTTCGGGCAGTGTAGGGGGTCGTGCTGGGGCTGAGTGTTTCAGGGTTTAGGGCAGTGCAGTGGTGTTCGGGCAGTGTAGGGGGTCGTGCTGGGGGTGGTGTTTCAGGGTTTAGGGCAGTGCAGTGGTGTTCGGGCAGTGTAGGGGGTCGTGCTGGGGGTGGTGTTTCAGGGTTTAGGGCAGTGCAGTGGTGTTCGGGCAGTGTAGGGGGTCGTGCTGGGGGTGGTGTTTCAGGGTTTAGGGCAGTGCAGTGGTGTTCGGGCAGTGTAGGGGGTCGTGCTGGGGGTGGTGTTTCAGGGTTTAGGGCAGTGCAGTGGTGTTCGGGCAGTGTAGGGGTCGTGCTGGGGGTGGTGTTTCAGGGTTTAGGGCAGTGCAGTGGTGTTCGGGCAGTGTAGGGGGTCGTGCTGGGGGTGGTGTTTCAGGGTTTAGGGCAGTGCAGTGGTGTTCGGGCAGTGTAGGGGGTCGTGCTGGGGGTGGTGTTTCAGGGTTTAGGGCAGTGCAGTGGTGTTCGGGCAGTGTAGGGGTCGTGCTGGGGGTGGTGTTTCAGGGTTTAGGGCAGTGCAGTGGTGTTCGGGCAGTGTAGGGGGTCGTGCTGGGGCTGGTGTTTCAGGGTTTAGGGCAGTGCAGTGGTGTTCGGGCAGTGTAGGGGTCGTGCTGGGGGTGGTGTTTCAGGGTTTAGGGCAGTGCAGTGGTGTTCGGGCAGTGTAGGGGGTCGTGCTGGGGGTGGTGTTTCAGGGTTTAGGGCAGTGCAGTGGTGTTCGGGCAGTGTAGGGGGTCATGCTGGGGGTGGTGTTTCAGGGTTTAGGGCAGTGCAGTGGTGTTCGGGCAGTGTAGGGGGTCGTGCTGGGGCTGGTGTTTCAGGGTTTAGGGCAGTGCAGTGGTGTTCGGGCAGTGTAGGGGGTCGTGCTGGGGCTGGTGTTTCAGGGTTTAGGGCAGTGCAGTGGTGTTCGGGCAGTGTAGGGGGTCGTGCTGGGGGTGGTGTTTCAGGGTTTAGGGCAGTGCAGTGGTGTTCGGGCAGTGTAGGGGGTCATGCTGGGGGTGGTGTTTCAGGGTTTAGGGCAGTGCAGTGGTGTTCGGGCAGTGTAGGGGGTCGTGCTGGGGCTGGTGTTTCAGGGTTTAGGGCAGTGCAGTGGTGTTCGGGCAGTGTAGGGGTCGTGCTGGGGCTGGTGTTTCAGGGTTTAGGGCAGTGCAGTGGTGTTCGGGCAGTGTAGGGGGTCGTGCTGGGGGTGGTGTTTCAGGGTTTAGGGCAGTGCAGTGGTGTTCGGGCAGTGTAGGGGGTCGTGCTGGGGGTGGTGTTTCAGGGTTTAGGGCAGTGCAGTGGTGTTCGGGCAGTGTAGGGGGTCGTGCTGGGGGTGGTGTTTCAGGGTTTAGGGCAGTGCAGTGGTGTTCGGGCAGTGTAGGGGGTCGTGCTGGGGGTGGTGTTTCAGGGTTTAGGGCAGTGCAGTGGTGTTCGGGCAGTGTAGGGGGTCGTGCTGGGGGTGGTGTTTCAGGGTTTAGGGCAGTGCAGTGGTGTTCGGGCAGTGTAGGGGGTCGTGCTGGGGGTGGTGTTTCAGGGTTTAGGGCAGTGCAGTGGTGTTCGGGCAGTGTAGGGGGTCTTGCTGGGGGTGGTGTTTCAGGGTTTAGGGCAGTGCAGTGGTGTTCGGGCAGTGTAGGGGGTCTTGCTGGGGGTGGTGTTTCAGGGTTTAGGGCAGTGCAGTGGTGTTCGGGCAGTGTAGGGGGTCGTGCTGGGGGTGGTGTTTCAGGGTTTAGGGCAGTGCAGTGGTGTTCGGGCAGTGTAGGGGGTCGTGCTGGGGGTGGTGTTTCAGGGTTTAGGGCAGTGCAGTGGTGTTCGGGCAGTGTAGGGGGTCGTGCTGGGGGTGGTGTTTCAGGGTTTAGGGCAGTGCAGTGGTGTTCGGGCAGTGTAGGGGGTCATGCTGGGGTGGTGTTTCAGGGTTTAGGGCAGTGCAGTGGTGTTCGGGCAGTGTAGGGGGTCGTGCTGGGGGTGGTGTTTCAGGGTTTAGGGCAGTGCAGTGGTGTTCGGGCAGTGTAGGGGGTCGTGCTGGGGCTGGTGTTTCAGGGTTTAGGGCAGTGCAGTGGTGTTCGGGCAGTGTAGGGGGTCGTGCTGGGGGTGGTGTTTCAGGGTTTAGGGCAGTGCAGTGGTGTTCGGGCAGTGTAGGGGGTCGTGCTGGGGCTGGTGTTTCAGGGTTTAGGGCAGTGCAGTGGTGTTCGGGCAGTGTAGGGGGTCGTGCTGGGGCTGGTGTTTCAGGGTTTAGGGCAGTGCAGTGGTGTTCGGGCAGTGTAGGGGGTCGTGCTGGGGCTGGTGTTTCAGGGTTTAGGGCAGTGCAGTGGTGTTCGGGCAGTGTAGGGGGTCGTGCTGGGGCTGGTGTTTCAGGGTTTAGGGCAGTGCAGTGGTGTTCGGGCAGTGTAGGGGGTCGTGCTGGGGCTGGTGTTTCAGGGTTTAGGGCAGTGCAGTGGTGTTCGGGCAGTGTAGGGGGTCGTGCTGGGGCTGGTGTTTCAGGGTTTAGGGCAGTGCAGTGGTGTTCGGGCAGTGTAGGGGGTCGTGCTGGGGCTGGTGTTTCAGGGTTTAGGGCAGTGCAGTGGTGTTCGGGCAGTGTAGGGGGTCGTGCTGGGGCTGGTGTTTCAGGGTTTAGGGCAGTGCAGTGGTGTTCGGGCAGTGTAGGGGGTCGTGCTGGGGGTGGTGTTTCAGGGTTTAGGGCAGTGCAGTGGTGTTCGGGCAGTGTAGGGGGTCGTGCTGGGGGTGGTGTTTCAGGGTTTAGGGCAGTGCAGTGGTGTTCGGGCAGTGTAGGGGGTCTTGCTGGGGGTAGTGTTTCAGGGTTTAGGGCAGTGCAGTGGTGTTCGGGCAGTGTAGGGGGTCATGCTGGGGGTGGTGTTTCAGGGTTTAGGGCAGTGCAGTGGTGTTCGGGCAGTGTAGGGGGTCGTGCTGGGGGTGGTGTTTCAGGGTTTAGGGCAGTGCAGTGGTGTTCGGGCAGTGTAGGGGGTCGTGCTAGGGGTGGTGTTTCAGGGTTTAGGGCAGTGCAGTGGTGTTCGGGCAGTGTAGGGGGTCATGCTGGGGGTGGTGTTTCAGGGTTTAGGGCAGTGCAGTGGTGTTCGGGCAGTGTAGGGGGTCGTGCTGGGGGTAGTGTTTTAGGGTTTAGGGTAGTGCAGTGGTGTTTGTGTAGTGTAGGGGGTCAGTGTTTTAGGGTAGTGCAGTGGTGTTTGGGTAGTGTAGGGGGTCGTGCTGGGGGTAGTGTTTTAGGATTTAGGTTAGTGCAGTGGTGTTTGGGTAGTGTAGGGGTCGTGCTGGGGGTAGTGTTTTAGGGTTTAGGGTAGTGCAGTGGTGTTTGTGTAGTGTAGGGGGTCGTGCTGGGGGTAGTGTTTTAGGGTTTAGGGTAGTGCAGTGGTGCTTGTGTAGTGTAGGGGTCGTGCTGGGGGTAGTGTTTTAGGGTTTAGGGTAGTGCAGTGGTGTTTGTGTAGTGTAGGGGGTCATGTTTTAGGGTAGTGCAGTGGTGTTTGGGTAGTGTAGGGGGTCGTGCTGGTGGTAGTGTTTTAGGATTTAGGTTAGTGCAGTGGTGTTTGGGTAGTGTAGGGGTCGAGCTGGGGTAGTGTTTTAGGGTTTAGGATAGTGCAGTGGTGCTTGTGTAGTGTAGGGGGTCGTGCTGGGGGTAGTGTTTTAGGGTTTAAGGTAGTGCAGTGGTGTTTTTGTAGTGTAGGGGGTCATGTTTTAAGATGCAATGCTCCAATACCTGACCAGTCTGCACTACATAAAACTGCAAAAAACTAAAAATAAAAAGTGTTTTGCACACTTTTGTCATTGGGCTATATGTGGGCTACATCTGGGTAATATTTGTGCTACATTTGGGCTCTTTTTTCACTGGTGGCCATCTTGGAAGACTTCTTTGTTATGAAGTTTCCTAATTTCTTCATTTACTGCAGTCTCCTCAGTAGGAAATGCTTTCAGTTTTTTACTTTGATTCCATCAAGAAGGCATTCAGATGTGTCTCACATCTGCCATAAATTCAGAATGTTAGCACTCTAGTTGCTCATTAGATCACTGGAGTAAAGCTACTGCTCACCAGGGAGTTAACTGGTAGTCTGCTGCTGGTATTGAAAGTGATTGTTTCAGTCTGCATGTCAGAATTTTCTAATGAAATAGAAGAGGATTTGAGATCTCACTTAAAACATGCCCTAATTTTTCTTTCTGCAGCACTAACCATAATTTCTATTTCAAAAAGAACCCCTCATTTTGTTCCTTTTTAAATTAAATGTTTTAAGTGTTACCGGTTTATTCCAATCAAGATGGCTTCAGGTGTGCCATACTTTTGTCATAAGTAAGGCTGTTAGCGCTCTAGTTGTTCTTTAGAACACTCTGGGAAGCTGCAGTAGAACACAAAGGCATCAACTGGCAGGCTGCTCCTGTTGAAATATAACAGGAAGATATTTGAGATCACACTTGAAATATGTCCTAATTTTTCTTTCTACAGCACTAACCATAATTTCTATGACAAAATGAACCCCATCATTTTGTTCCTTTTTAAATTAAATGTTTTAAGTGTTACCAGTTTATTCCAATCAAGATGGCTTCAGGTGTGCCATACTTTTGTCATAAGTAAGGCTGTTAGCACTCTAGTTGTTCTTTAGAACACTCTGGGAAGCTGCAGTAGAACACAAAGGCATCAACTGGCAGGCTGCTCCTGTTGAAATATAACAGGAAGATATTTGAGATCACACTTGAAACATGTCCTGAATTTTCTTTCTACAGCACTAACCATAATTTCTATGACAAAATGAACCCCATCATTTTGTTCCTTTTTAAATTAAATGTTTTAAGTGTTACCAGTTTATTCCAATCAAGATGGCTTCAGGTGTGCCATACTTTTGTCATAAGTAAGGCTGTTAGCACTCTAGTTGTTCTTTAGAACACTCTGGGAAGCTGCAGTAGAACACAAAGGCATCAACTGGCAGGCTGCTCCTAGTTGAAATATAACATGGAAGATATTTGGAGATCACACTTGAAACATGTCCTAATTTTTCTTTCTACAGCACTAACCATAATTTCTATGACAAAATGAACCCCATCATTTTGTTCCTTTTTAAATTAAATTGTTTAAGTGTTACCAGTTTATTCCAATCAAGATGGCTTCAGGTGTGCCATACTTTTGTCATAAGTAAGGCTGTTAGCACTCTAGTTGTTCTTTAGAACACTCTGGGAAGCTGCAGTAGAACACAAAGGAATCAACTGACAGTCTCTGCCCTTGTTGGATGTACATGTTTTACTGAGAATGTCAGACTTCATTCTCACATGAGTGAGAAAGATAATGTGAATTTACAGAAAATATGCTCTCATTTTAGCTTCTGGAGCACCTTCCAAACCTCCATGGGACAAGCATGAGAAAATAGTGTTCTCTCAAACATGATTCATGATATCCCAGCAGAAGGTTTTTCACATGGTAAAATCACCTTAGAATACACCACAATTCCTAAAATTAGTATGGTACCATCAACAAATAAATTCTAATGTAACTAAAGCCTGTTATCACCCTTTATAGTTCTCCTTTGGTGACCCTCAAAATCTTCTATTCACTACAATGCATTTCAATGAGGTACTATCATTTATATTGGTCCCAAGATGGCTGCCAGCAATTCCAGGATGAAGTGCTGACAGCCAATCAGATCTCACGATGACATGTGTGGTTAGGCTCCGCCCAGATATATATGTGACTTTACTTTTGATTTTCTCAGGAACTACTGAACGGATTTACACCATTTAAGCAAAAGGCACGACACTGAACCAAGGGCTACCTCTTTGCCAAATTTGGTGTAATTCCGTTCAGCAGTTCGGGCTGTAGCTGCGACTAAAGGTTCCTATGGAAAAATGAATGGGGAAAACGCGTTTTGGGACCCCCTTTTTCTCGGCCCCCGCTTGACGTATCACCCCGAGACTTTCAGGATAGGAGCGGACCGGAGCGCCCCAACAAGTTGGAAACTTTCGCGAAGATTCGTCAACCGGCGCCAACGTTATTTCAAATAGAATGTCGCGGATTTCCTATGGATAATAGGTTTTAACTATAACTATCTACTGGCGACCGCCAGTAGATAATATATATATATATATATATATTCACTGAAAAAACCATAGGTTTTAGGGACAGTTATAGTTAGTTGGACATTGCACTCGTACAAAACCCGTAGAAATTCCCCTGTTATAGTTAGTTCAGCTAACTATAACTCGCGCCCCGCAATGCACTGCTGATGACGTCACATATTACATCACTCATGACATGGTCAGTGACATCACTGATGACATCACTGATGACATCTCAGAATGACATCACTGATGACATCATCCAGTGACTGTGTGTTTCTGTAAAGTTTAAATATGTTTAATATATATAGGGAAAGGCGTATTGAAGAATGAGTGGGTGTATAAGTGTCTGAATGGATGATTTAGTACGTGAGTGACTGACTCTACAAGTGAGTGATTAAACGTATCTTACTGAATGCATGGGTTAGTGACTAAACTGTGTGAATGTCTGTATCCGTCTGTTTGTTGGTGTGTAAGTGGATGCATGGATTTGCGAATAGCTACATGAGTGTCTATATGGGTTATTGATTGGTTCTCTGAGTATCTGTATGGCTGCCTGAGTGTTTGTGTGGGTGGGGTGTGTGTGACTCTATACATAGATGTGTGAGTGGGTGATTCACTGGGTGCATGATTTCAAGAGTGCATCTGTGATGGACTGCTTGGGTGGGTGAGTGTGTGTATGGGTGTGTTAGTGAGTGAATGTATATCTCAGTGGTACATGTGCGAGTAACTACATATGTAAAAGGCAGTATATATGTGTGTTAGAGTATTTAAATGGCTATAAGTGAGAGTGTGTGATAGTGAGAGTGGCTGTATGGATGCGTGTGTGCTTGTATCAGTTATTGTATAAGAGCGTAAGAATGTGCTAGTATTTGTATGAGTAAGTGAGCTGGTGTGTGTATAACTGTATAGGTGAGTAAATGGGTGTGTGATTAATTTTTTGCATGACTGACTAGGTGTGTGAGTACCTCTATGGATGAGTGGCGGTGTGTGAGTGTTTATATAGGTGTATGAGTGCATATGATAGTCCTGTACTGAGTGACTGTAAGTATGAGTGACTGTACAGGTGAGTGAGTGGATGTGTGTGTAGACCTAAGAATCAGTGAGTGGGTATGTAGTTTTTGGTGTTGGAGTGTCTATGGTTTTGAGAATGGCAGTCTGTAATTTAGAGTGGGTGTATCAAAAGTTATATTAGGGTGTGAGAAGATGCATGAAATTATCACATGGATGATGTCATCAGTGATGTCATTTGAGATGTCATCAGTGATGTCATCAGTGATGTCACTGACCATGTCATGAGTGATGTAATATGTGACGTCATCAGCAGTGCATTGTGGGCGCGAGTTATAGTTAGCTGAACTAACTATAACAGGGGAATTTCACGGGTTTTGTACGAGTGCAATGTCCAACTAACTATAACTGTCCCTAAAACCTATGGTTTTTTCAGTGAATTTCAAAGGTTTTTTAAATGCTAATTTCTAACTATAACGTGTCTGAAACCTATGGTTTTTTCAGTGAATTTCAAAGGTTTTTTAAATGCTAATTTCTAACTATAACGTGCCTGAAACCTATGGTTTTTTCAGTGAATTTCAAAGGTTTTTTAAATGCTAATTTCTAACTATAACGTGCCTGAAACCTATGGTTTTTTCAGTGAATTTCAAAGGTTTTTTAAATGCTAATTTCTAACTATAACGTGCCTGAAACCTATGATTTTTTAAGTGAATTTCAAAGGTTTTTTAAATGCTAGTTTCTAACTATGCCAACAGAGGTAGGACATGTGAAGAAAGAAGAAAAACGCACAGAAAGAAGCAAAAGATGTGCAGAAAGAACCAACAGAGGAGCAGAAAGAGGCCTTGTTGCAAAATCATCCTGTGCCCACAACTTTTTCAGACGGGTACTGGTGGTAACTGACTCTGACTAACCAGAGCCAGTGCGCATTTGCACAGTGGTGAAGGGAGGGGGGCCTGAGGTGACATGTGTGCAAACGCGCCCGTGGCGCGTTTTAAGTTGCGGGATTAAGTCCCCTTGAATCCTGAGGGTCCCTGGGGCCCAACTAGCCCCCCAGGTACCTACAGTTAGGACCACAGAGCTGAGTTGCAGAGAGGCGTTCCGAGGCCACGCACCTTTTTCACCTCTCTGCAACGCAACTCTGTTGTGCTTACTGAAGGTACCTGGTGGGCTAGTTGGCCCCCAGGATTCAAAGGGAATTAACTCCCCAACTTAAAACGCACCACAGGGCGTGTTTGCGCACATGTCACCTGAGGCCCCGCCCTCCCTTCACCACTGTGCAAACGCGCCCCGTGGCGCGTTTTAAGTTGGGGGATTAGGTCACCTTGAATCCTGAGGGTCCCTGGGGCCCAACTAGCCCACCAGGTACTTCCAGTAAGCACCACAGGCCTGCGTTGCAACGCCTGTAACAAATTGTGCAGTTGTGTTTAGGTAGTGAAGAGGGTCGTGCTGGGGGTAGTGTTTTAGGGTTTAGGGTAGTGCAGTGGTGTTTGTGTAGTGTAGGGGGTCATGCTGGGGGTAGATTTAGGTTTAGGTAGTGCAGTGGTGTTTGGGTAGTGTAGGGAGTCGTGCTGGGGGAGTGTTTTAGGGTTTAGGGTAGTACAGTGGTGTTTGGGTAGTGTAGGGGGTCGTGCTGGGGTTAGTGTTTTAGGTTTTAGGGTTTAGGGTAGTGCAGTGGTGTTTGGGTAGTGTAGGGGATACTGCTGGGGGTAGTAGGTTTAGGGTAGTGCAATGGTGTTTGGGTAGTGTAGGGGGTACTGCTGGGGGTAGTGTTTTAGGGTTTAGGGTAGTGCAGTGGTGTTTGGGTAGCGTAGGGGGTACTGCTGGGGGTAGTGTTTTATGGTTTAGGGTAGTGCAGTGGTGTTTGGGTAGTGTAGGGGTTCGTGCTGGGGGTAGTTTTTTAGGGTTTAGGGTAGTGCAGTGGTGTTTGTGTAGTGTAGGAGGTCGTGTTTTAGGGTTTAGGGTAGTGCAGTGGTCTTTGGGTAGTGTAGGGAGTCGTGCGGGGGTATTGTTTTAGAGTTTAGGGTAGTGCAGTGGTCTTTGGGTAGTGTAGGGGTTGAGCGGGGGTAGTGTTTTAGGGATTAGGGTAGTGCATTGGTATTTGGGTAGTGTAGGGGGTCATGCGGGGGTAGTGTTTTAGGGTTTAGGGCAGTGCAGTGGTGTTTAGGTAGTGTAGGGGGTCGTGCTGGGGGAGTGTTTTAGGGTTTAGGGTAGTGCAGTGGTGTTCGGGTAGTGTAGGGGGTCGTGCTGGGGGAGTGTTTTAGGGTTTAGGGCAGTGCAGTCGTGTTCGGGTAGTGTAGGGGGTCGTGCTGGGGGAGTATTTTAGGGTTTAGGGTAGTGCAGTGGTGTTCGGGTAGTGTAGGGGGTCATGCTGGGGGTAGTGTTCTAGGGTTTAGGGCAGTGCAGTGGTGTTCGGGCAGTGTAGAGGGTCGTGCTGGGGGTGGTGTTTTAGGTTTAGGCAGTGCAGTGGTGTTCGGGCAGTGTAGGGGGTCGTGCTGGGGGTGGTGTTTCAGGGTTTAGGTGCAGTGGTGTTCGGGCAGTGTAGGGGGTCGTGCAGGGGGTGGTGTTTCAGGGTTTAGGGCAGTGCAGTGGTGTATCGGGCAGTGTAGGGGGTCGTGCAGGGGGTGGTGTTTCAGGGTTTAGGGCAGTGCAGTGGTGTTCGGGCAGTGTAGGGGGTCGTGCAGGGGGTGGTGTTTCAGGGTTTAGGGCAGTGCAGTGGTGTTCGGGCAGTGTAGGGGGTCGTGCTGGGGCTGGTGTTTCAGGGTTTAGGGCCAGTGCAGTAGTGTTCGGGCAGTGTAGGGGGTCGTGCTGGGGCTGGTGTTTCAGGGTTTAGGGCAGTGCAGTGGTGTTCGGGCAGTGTAGGGGGTCTTGATGGCGCTGGTGTTTCAGAGTCTAGGGCAGTGCAGTGGTGTTCGGGCAGTGTAGGGGGTCTGCTGGGGCTGGTGTTTCAGGGTTTAGGGCAGTGCAGTGGTGTTCGGGCAGTGTAGGGGTTCGTGCTGGGGATGGTGTTTCAGGGTTTAGGGTAGTGCAGTGGTGTTCGGGCAGTGTAGGGGGTCGTGCATGGGGCTGGTGTTTCAGGGTTTAGGGCAGTGCAGTGGTGTTCGGGCAGTGTAGGGGGTCGTGCTGGGGGTGGTGTTTCAGGGTTTAGGGTCAGTGGTGTTCGGGCAGTGTAGGGGGTCTTGCTGGGTGTGATGTTTCAGGGTTTAGGGCAGTGCAGTGGTGTTCGGGCAGTGTAGGGGTCTTGCTGGGGGTAGTGTTTCAGGGTTTAGGGCAGTGCAGTGGTGTTCGGGCAGTGTAGGGGGTCATGCTGGGGGTGGTGTTTCAGGGTTTAGGGCAGTGCAGTGGTGTTCGGGCAGTGTAGGGGGTCGTGCAGGGGGTGGTGTTTCAGGGTTTAGGGCAGTGCAGTGGTGTTCGGGCAGTGTAGGGGGTCGTGCTAGGGGTGGTGTTTCAGGGTTTAGGGCAGTGCAGTGGTTTTCGGGCAGTGTAGGGGGTCATGCAGGGGCTGGTGTTTCAGGGTTTAGTGCAGTGCGTGTTCGGGCAGTGTAGGGGGTCGTGCTGGGGGTAGTGTTTTAGGGTATAGGGTAGTGCAGTGGTGTTCGTGTAGTGTAGGGGGTCGTGGTCTGCTGGGGTAGTGTTTCAGGGTTTAGGGTAGTGCAGTGGTGTTTGTGCAGTGTAGGGGGTCAGGGGTGGTGTTTCAGGGTTAGGGTGCAGTGGTGTTTGGGTAGTGTAGGGGGTCGTGCTGGTGGTGGTGTTTCAGGGTTTAGGTTAGTGCAGTGGTGTTTGGGTAGTGTAGGGGGTCGTGCTGGGGGTAGTGTTTTAGGGTTTAGGATAGTGCAGTGGTGCTTGTGTAGTGTAGGGGGTCGTGCTGGGGGTGGTGTTTCAGGGTTTAAGGTAGTGCAGTGGTGTTTGTGTAGTGTAGGGGGTCATGTTTTAAGATGCCATGCTCCAATACCTGACCAGTCTGCACTACATAAAACTGCAAAAAAACTAAAAATAAAAAGTGTTTTGCACACTTTTGTCATTGGGCTATATGTGGGCTACATCTGGGTAATATTTGTGCTACATTTGGGCTCTTTTTTCACTGGTGGCCATCTTGGAAGACTTCTTTGTTATGAAGTTTCCTAATTTCTTCATTTACTGCAGTCTCCTCAGTAGGAAATGCTTTCAGTTTTTTACTTTGATTCCATCAAGAAGGCATTCAGATGTGTCTCACATCTGCCATAAATTCAGAATGTTAGCACTCTAGTTGCTCATTAGATCACTGGAGTAAAGCTACTGCTCACCAGGGAGTTAACTGGTAGTCTGCTGCTGGTATTGAAAGTGATTGTTTCAGTCTGCATGTCAGAATTTTCTAATGAAATAGAAGAGGATTTGAGATCTCACTTAAAACATGCCCTAATTTTTCTTTCTGCAGCACTAACCATAATTTCTATTTCAAAAAGAACCCTCATTTTGTTCCTTTTTAAATTAAATGTTTTAAGTGTTACCGGTTTATTCCAATCAAGATGGCTTCAGGTGTGCCATACTTTTGTCATAAGTAAGGCTGTTAGCGCTCTAGTTGTTCTTTAGAACACTCTGGGAAGCTGCAGTAGAACACAAAGGCATCAACTGGCAGGCTGCTCCTGTTGAAATATAACAGGAAGATATTTGAGATCACACTTGAAATATGTCCTAATTTTTCTTTCTACAGCACTAACCATAATTTCTATGACAAAATGAACCCCATCATTTTGTTCCTTTTTAAATTAAATGTTTTAATTGTTACCAGTTTATTCCAATCAAGATGGCTTCAGGTGTGCCATACTTTTGTCATAAGTAAGGCTGTTAGCACTCTAGTTGTTCTTTAGAACACTCTGGGAAGCTGCAGTAGAACACAAAGGAATCAACTGACAGTCTCTGCCCTTGTTGGATGTACATGTTTTACAGAGAATGTCAGACTTCATTCTCACATGAGTGAGAAAGATAATGTGAATTTACAGAAAATATGCTCTCATTTTAGCTTCTGGAGCACCTTCCAAACCTCCATGGGACAAGCATGAGAAAATAGTGTTCTCTCAAACATGATTCATGATATCCCAGCAGAAGGTTTTTCACATGGTAAAATCACCTTAGAATACACCACAATTCCTAAAATTAGTATGGTACCATCAACAAATAAATTCTAATGTAACTAAAGCCTGTTATCACCCTTTATAGTTCTCCTTTTGGTGACCCTCAAAATCTTCTATTCACTACAATGCATTTCAATGAGGTACTATCATTTATATTGGTCCCAAGATGGCTGCCAGCAATTCCAGGATGAAGTGCTGACAGCCAATCAGATCTCACGATGACATGTGTGGTTAGGCTCCGCCCAGATATATATGTGACTTTACTTTTGATTTTCTCAGGAACTACTGAACGGATTTACATCATTTAACAAAAGGGTTCTTTCTGAACCAAGAACTACCTCTTTGCCAAATTTGGTGTAATTCCGTTCAGCAGTTCGGGCTGTAGCCGTGTCTAAAGTTTCCTATGGAAAAATGAATGGCGAAAACACGTTTTGGGACCCCTTTTTCTCGGCCCCCGCTTGACGTATCACCCCGATACTTTCAGGATAGGAGCGGACCGGAGCGCCCCAACAAGTTGGAAACTTTCACGAAGATTCGTCAACCGGCGCCAACGTTATTTCAAATAGAATGTCGCGGATTTCCTATGGATAATAGGTTTTAACTATAACTATCTACTGGCGACCGCCAGTAGATAATATATATATATATATATATGCTGTTACAGCAGTGAATTTAGAAAATAATACCCAAACAATTTAACATAATGAAGAATATATATTCTTAATAATGTTTACATTATATATATGTGTATATGTAAACATACACACTCACATATATGTGTGTGTGTTTATATAAGTATATGTAGCATTAAATATTATTTACATTTATTGAATTTACATTACATTAATGTTATATGTTAAAATATTTATGATTTACTATTTTAAACTATATATGTGAAAAACGATATTTTTGTACATTTTTAACGATATTAATGTGAAACAATGTTTTCTTCGATATTTTATAATTGCCATTATAGGTATAGGGACATGATATTTTTGTAATCAATATTTTTGACACTATAATTTTGTATCACAGTACTGTTGTTTTCAATACTGTGTCAGTGATCCTTCCCCACCGCATAAAGCGTCATTGCCCCGGAGGGCGGGGTGGGGGGGTCCTAGATTATGCTGATTAAGACTTTAAATTAATAAATAAAACTGCCATTGCTTTCTTAAGATTGCCGCTGTTTGTCACCATCACAGTATTAGCATAGGCATGTTCCACTGCTTAAAGAGGAATACCATGCTGTCACATGACCAGTTAATCACTCCATACCATTTCAGAAAATAACCTTTTGAGCAAATTGTCAGGGGTTTATCAAATAATGAAACTACTGGTAGTTTCTTACCATATCATTCAATTACATCTTTGTTTTTGTCATTTCATTTGATCTATACAATCTGGTGTGTGCGTTTCAAAATACTGTTTCTGGGTGGAAGAGTTTCTGGTAATGTTTTGTGTAAGGTCCAGGTCTAACTTGATTATTGTTAAATTTGTTCTGCATGCTAATGTTTTAATTGTCTTAGACGACACTGCTCTATTGCTAAGTCATCTAACACTTGCCTCTGTTACGTACCCAAACAAGGAGAATATAAATGGCATTCTTATAGTGTGACTATCTCATTTCTTTTATTATTTTAAATTTTAGGCATGTCATAATCTTTTTAGAGGGTATACTCCTTACTTATAATTTGCTGACTGTAAAGCTCCTGTGGTAACATGTTGCATCATTTTTAGTCCTGCACTCAGCAACAACGTTTTAAACGATTAATATCAGATGTTACTAATATCACACGATATGGTAGTTGTTTTATATACATAAGAAGGATGAAACAATAAGTTGTCTCTCCTGGGAATCAAACCTGTAACAGCATGTTGAAAATAAGTCCCAGAGGCATGCGCATTTACGTAATGAACTATTTACTAGCACATTGCCAACAACAGTGGACTAATGCAGATTGTGGCCCCTGTGCAGGATATGAAGAAAGGCCCATGAGTTACCATATTTCACAGATGCGCAATGGCCTGAGGCTGAGTTGAGGCCCCTTGAAGGGTTGGGGAGCCCCTGAAGTGTTGGGGCTCTTCGGCGCCGCAGTGGCCTGTGTTATGCCACCGCTCCACGAGTACAGGGGTTACTTAAAATATTTCTTTCATAATCCTCCCCCATTCGTCCATTTATCTTACGTGGTTACAGAAGGGCTTTCCTCAGCTCAGACAACCCTAGCGACAAAATAATAAATAGAGTACTAATTTATAGGTGAGCCCATGGGAAAAGTGAACACAGCTATGCAAATTGAAATTAATTCACGACATCCATTAAGCATTTACATAACAATGACTTTCCAGATGCCTGCAGAGGGGTGATATCATTATTCCATTTTCATCATGAAAAATTAATCCCTTCGCATTTATTTTAAAAATGAGCTACCAAAACATGGTTAATTTAAGCTGCGTCATCATAAAATGTAGATACTATTTCAAAGAGTACGTTTTATCTGGATAGAATGACGAAATCACCAGATTGTACTGTTTCTGTGAATTTTTTTGGGTCGAGCCATCTAGTCAGCAAATGTGCTGTCTGTTGGGAGACATATAGTGGCTCTTCAAGAACATACAGAGGTTTGGAGACCGCCATTGTCTACCATTGACTGATTTTCTTGTTACTCTTATTTTCCTGATTCTAATTCTTGTTCCAGCGTGTCAATCTTGTGCTTATCTCTCCCATGGAGCATGGCCTCTTTACCATTTATTGTATTGGCTGGCATTTTTTCAAGCACTACTTTTTTATTTTGTGTTAAGCACTCCATGAGGGTGCATATGTATGCTAGCCATCTTCCTCATCTTCGTTTTCCCCCTGCACTCCATGTTGCTCTCTGTCGCCTGTATGCTTCTCCCTGCTGGCCTCCCTGTTGCGCTTGCTAGTCTGTTCTCAACACAGTTCACCCTGTGTGCTCTGTGTTGCTTCGCTCACCCACTCCCTCCTTCTCTCTTCCCATTATTGCTCCTCCCATCCACTCTTCACCATTTTGCTTCCGTGTCCCGTGCTGTTTCTGTGTCCCCTACTACCTCCATGTGTTGCTTCTGCATCCAGTGTTGCTTTGGCGTCTCCCTACATTCATTCGTGGCCCTTCCATGTCCTATCTTGCATCAGATACAAATTATTTCCACTCCCCTGTTGCTTCTGCTTCCTCAAGCCACTTTTAAAAAAACAAAATATGCTTTTGCGGGTCTTATTTCATTTTTAGTTACTGATCCAGCACAGACTTTTATTTTGTTTATAAAACTTTAGCCATGCTGCACATCATCGTGGATGCTGTGCAGCATGGCTAAAAGACATTGGCAAAGCCAAGAAGTCCCAAATGCAAGAGCTATCAGTTTTGCAAATGCTTGTTTTAATGGCCAATTTTAGGTCTGATGTTAGCCAAGAACATTTGATTGTACGAAAAGTGTATGTAGGTGGGTGCTCTTATCACCCGTCACTGTTTATTCTTAGAGGTGGGCGAACCAACAAATTAACACAGAGTGCCAAGTCAGAGCCGAGTCATGGGTCTGGTTTGGCTCTTAGAGCTCAAGCATGAGCCAAGGCCTGAAAATTTTTGCTATGTAAACTATACAACACACATCACGTAAAATATTATAAAGTCACTTCAAAATTCAAAAAAGTGTATTTGTTTAACATGTGGATGCTTTGACATTAATATGTCACATTTTAGCACAGCACTGAGAAGTACTTATTAAAACTGAGGGGCTCATTACGATGACGGACGGAAAAGCCCTCCGACCGCCATGGTATCGGGAAGAATCCCCCCGCATGACCCGCTGCATTTCCGTCGGACAAATTATGATGCAATGTACGCAGAATCAGACCGCGGCGGAAGGATGCCACAAAAGACCGTCCACCACGTTCGGAAAAGCTGCAAATCCGACCGCGTCGGACAGGGAAAGCTGTGCAAAGGCTTGAAAAGGCCGCTCCTGCCGCGGCATGACCGCACAGTCAATTACGATCAGAATGCGGAGCTGGCGGACCGAGCACTGCGTCCGACCGCCGCGCACCCACATAGGCCAAATGAATGGCGGACGGAACCAGCTTCACAACAACACCCGAAGTGTGCCTGTACCCCCTGCCGCCCACAACCACAACACACACGCCACAATGACACACCCCAACTTGCTCCTGGTAGGGAAAGCCATGCACAGCATGGAAGAGACATCTGGAGGTCATCACTCATGTGGACACACCCACATACCACAGTAGAAAACCAACCCCATACTGGACCAGCATCCTTTGCACACCACAAGCCGAGACAGAAAGACAGGACACCATTGACCCACACTGCACAACATCACACCCACATATCTCCACACAACACCACTTCCACCCACACACCTCACACACTACACATATCTCCAACATCACCTTGCACCCTGCACCCCTTATCCATTTGCACCACGCCTCCCAAGAAAATTCCCAACTTCACTGACTCAGAGTTGAAAGTGATGGTAGACGAGACAATCAGGGCAGAACCACATTTGTACGGGCACCTGGTCCAACACACCCCACCTGCGCGCAAGAATCAGTTGCGGGCAAGGATCCACAGCAAAGTCAATGCCGTAGGGACCACCCTACGCACTGTGCGTGACATCAGGAAGCGGCGGTGCGACCCCAAGGGCCGGCTCAAGCTACAGGCCCAGAGGAACCACGCGGCGGCACAGAAAACTGGTGGCGGCCCTCCCATTCCACCACCAACCTTCACTGAATGGGAGGAGAAGGTGCCTGCCACAATGCATCCAGAGAGTCTCACATGAATCGAGGGGGGACTGGAGGCTGGTAAGTACCAACAAACATGGACATGACGGAAGTAGTCACAGATCACATAGCGCAGACCAATGAAATCCTTAGCAGTGTGCCCACAGGAGCCAGCATCACACCACATCCTGTCATGTGGACGATGTGGACATTATTGCATTAACACACTCAAGTACTGTTGCACAGGGATTTTCTGAATACACGTGCGATTTATGCATGTTCAACCACATGAATACCAGTCCCTGACAACATGCAGACGCCAAATCTGGTTTCAAAAAGCACTTCACTGTTCCTGCATGAGTACAACAGCTGCGTGCACAGGCCAGGCATCACGTATATAGGATCTGTTGCACGACGTGTCCTTATTGTGGCAATGTTCAGCTAACTATCCCATGAGTGATTGTGGATAGTCATTTGTGGCCTCACATTCACACAGCGAAAGCATACTTCAATAAGTGTGCATGCACAATGGCCTCTGTTCAGACAAGTAGTCGCTCCCACACCAGACCGGAGTCCTTCGAATTGCAGGTATCTTGACAGTCCCGCGCTATTCAGTCACTGCTGAACACGGATCTCCCACTATTTTCGCGGTGAACGGACACACAAATTATTGATAGCGTCTGATGCTGAAGGCCGTTGCATACTTTTCATCAGACTTGTGGGCTCTGGCCTTGTCCCTTCCTTCCATGCTTTTCCGGGAGTACCACCGGGTGTGATTGCTCCAAATTTCAACACTGCATTTAGCGGTCTCAGTTCATTACTTTTGCTGTACAGCTGAGCGCCGGTTCTGAGATTGCTCTCACGCCATGTCTGACCGTCCTGTGGTCCATGCCGAGCCCGGGCAGTTGCAACTGTACTGTACCCGCATGCAGCTTCTCTTCGGATGTGTCCCATTGGCTGTGCTGGGCATCAGTTATGGGCAAACGTTCCGCAATGCTTATTTCACCTGCGTGCAACCCGTCTTTTCCTGCAGGAGATGTCTGTTTGAGTGGGCCATGGATGTCTGCCTTTCAAACACATGCCTTGCCGACCTGGATCATGAGCTGTGGGTGACTCCTTTGTTGGTCCACGTGCAAGACTGCTTTGGTGAGACACGTTTATGGGATGCCTTAAAATGTGTCAGGCAGGCGGACAGCTGCGCCTGTGCGTTAGCGCAACTGCTCCTGTGCAATGCCTACATCGAACCTCTCCCAGGTTGCGATGGGATGCTCCTTTCAAACTCGTGGTGCGAGGAGCACATCTGTTCCTTCATACTGCTGGATTGGATGGCGGTCCTCTTCGCTGAAGATGATTTGGATCGTCTTTTGGAACTGATTGCCTTCGAAGCTTCCTGTGCCTTCTTGGATTCGTAACTACTTAACAGCAACAGGGACTGTTGGTGACTAATTCAATTTTCGTTTCCCTTTCTTCATGCCTCCTGACGGGAATTGTCATCCAGCTCTCTGACTTTAGCCCTGTCGACATCGGCTTGGACTATGCTGAACTCTGCGGGCTGTCTCGCTTGGAACAACAGACCGGAGCAGGTGGAGTCTGTCATCTGACCGTCATGGACATTGTCGTCTGGCATGGGCCCGACTTCCATTATGCAGATGTGGTGCACGAAGATTACATGGCGTTGTTGTTTTGCAAGTACCCAGGGCTTGAGTCGGATGTACACGCAGGTACACGGCGTCCCCCCCTCTTTGCACGGGGTGGACGCCGTCCCCCCTGCCAGGACGCTGGGCCCCACAGGAATATGCATAACTTGTCCCGGTGTACTCTCCAGTCACCGGGACACGTTCAGCAGCACCTGCACATTGACTGCTCTCCATTCCCTACAGCAACGTGCAGGCAGCGAGTGAGCCTTTCTTCACCTCCAGCCGTGCCGAAGTAAAGGGGCCATCCGGCCTCCTTTTGTTTGTACATGCTGACTGGGGGCCGCCTTGAACCTTACATTTGAATGTGGATGCCACAGAGGGAAACATAGGCACACAGCTTGCCTTCTGTTCACAGGGACTTAAGGGAGGCATGATTTTGCCTGTGTTCTGTCCATGTGTATCAATGCAGACACTGTGAGACTGTCAGATGGGTTAGTCTGTCCCAGTATTTGCACAAATCATTTCTGTTGCACTATTTTACTTCTTTCTTAGCGCTACGTCGTAACGTTGTGAGGTCATCTGCATTTTGTCTTACTTGGTCAGTCCCCCCACTTATTTTTTTGGGACCTGTGCCCTGCAAGTACCTTGGTATATGTCTGTCACATGGGAGGTGTCCGCAGAGCTTGTCCTCTGCGCGGTCCTAGAGTCCTGTCTGTACATTCTGTCCGTGGTCGGAGGACATTGTCCCTTGTCATTCTGTTCTGGTGTGGCCCTGGCAACCCAACCCAACCAAGTCTCACAGCTGCAAGAGGACACGGATCCCCTTTGGATGACATGGGAATGCGGGCTAGATGCCCCACACCTGGAGAGTGATCCATCCAGTGATGAGAGCGACACAGCAAATGTGTTGCAAATGTCACCATACATAGGCAGAGGGATGGGTTCTGCTGACAAAGCCCATAGACCAGGGACATCCCATACAACTCCTACCTGCAAGTGGTGGGGGGATATGCTCGTGGTTCTACGTCCAGAGTGATTATTGATACGACATCTTGCTTCATGTTAAATGGACATGTCACTGTGGTTACTGGTTGGGTAATCATGAATTTTCTGCCTGTTGTGGCACGTATGTTGCATGCTTTGGCACTGTAGTAAGAACTTCACATTTGGAAACGTTTCTTGTGTTCGACTTGTCTGCTTGTGTGCAGGCGCCTGTATGCCTCAGAGTGAGTAGGAGAGCAAGTGAGGCAGTATGGCAATGGTGTTCTGTGCGTAGGGGTGCTTCGTTGTGCTCAGTCCCTGCATGCACAGGTTCTCAAATCCTGCGCATAGTCCAGTATGTGTACGAACTCACATGAACATTTGTCAAAGTCTGTGAGACAACAGCAAGGCACACAGACACAGTCATAATTGATCATTGTTGAATCACACTCAACGGAAGTAGTTGACGATGAGCTGTTGTCGTTGGTCAAGGCCTTCTTCCTCACCACTGTCATCGTCACTGGGCATGTGTGGGTTGGGAGAGGGGGTGATGTTGCTGGTCCGCCAGATGTAGCAGTCATGTGCCGACCCCGGATACTCTGCACACACGTGTGGGATGATCTGGTCCGCCTGTCGTACCACCTGCACGTTGATGGAGTGGTAGTGTTTGAGGATCCTATACATGGGTTCACTTGCCTGTGGTGGTACGTGGCCAATGTGTGTTCCATCAATGGCTCCCATCAACATTTGGTTTGCCTCCCAGGCAGGGCCAGCTCCAGGACTCTTTATTTGTGTGGTCCAACGAGGCATTCGGGTGAGCCACTGCGTGCCCGATTTGTCACTTGTGTCTCTCGCCAGGCCTGCTTCAGGGCCCTCCTTTATCTCTCCTCAGTTTTACAGGGGCCAGGGAGACGCATTCTTTCCTTCCAAATTCTCTTTCTAGATGTTGTCACTCTCATGTAGTGTGTTTATCCATGAAGGGTCCTCATGATGGGAGGAGGAGGTTACCTGAGGTGGGAGTATCAGGCAAGTGACGCTTCTCATGCTCCCACTCATGCCCTCCTCCTCGGCTTCCCTCTCTGGCACCCTCGTCCAGCACCCCTCATCTCTCCATGGCCACTCGCTCATGTGCATTTCATTTGTTGTATGGCGCTACTGATATCAGGATAGGGTGTGACAGTACTTTACGTCACGCACACATTGTACAGAGACAGTCAGTCATGCAAGCATGTAAGTACATCAGTCTACAGGGAATGTCACGGAAGCCAATGAGGTTCACAAGGTATGGTAATCACATGTCATCCATACATTGGTACAGTGCGAGAGACCTTTGTCCTTTTTGACTCCTTCCCTCATTTCAGTCCATGCTGGCCACGAGGCATGGCGATGTATGTAATTTCACTCTCCTTTCCTGGACATGCCATGTGTGTGAAGACTTGACTCAAAGGTCACACTCTCTCATCCCTTCACAGTGTAGTGAGCAGCTGGTCAATGTTCTAGTTGTTCTGATGTACCAGCCACTCCCAGAAGGCTGGCTTACCCCCCACCCCACAGCCACCCAGCACAGGCGTCACTGGACCTGTGACCCTGCCAACAAACGGGGCCGGACGCATGTGCCCTGGGCCAGTTCTCCCATACAAGTACAGTGTCTGTGTGGTTACCTTAAATGCATCAGGGCCTCGTGCCGCACGACATTACACATAGGGTGCACCAATCACTTTGGGCGAATGGGCTGTGATGTGTGATGTAATTCGCAGGTCGCCAATGCAAATGCAGTATGTGTTCGCATGCGCTGGAGCTGGCATCCGCAGCGGTGACACGCATTGGCTCCAATTGAATGATGCAGGGTTGTGGTCGCAGGTTCCGGGCCGCCGCAGTGTGGCACACACTATGCTAATGAGCCATCAGCCAATGGGGGCCTTCGGCGGCGTACATATTTTGATATTGCGGTGTGCGTGCTCTGCAACTGCGGGGCTCGGCATTGGCCCCAATTGCCTTCAGGGGCACCGAGGGTCACTCATGTGAATTGGGTGGGCCTCGCACTTTGCATTTGGCAGGTTGCCACGTTCATCGTGGTGCCGACACGCATGCTGGGAGTTGTAGTTGTTCAGGGCTTGCATGCGTGGAGATGTTTGGTACGTACCTCTGCTGTTGGGCGCGGCAGCGTCTTGTCTGCCGGAGGTGCAGCAGGTAGTGCAGCGGGAAGGCCTGTGGCACTGGATCCATGGCGGCTCTGGTGGTTTAGATGGCTTCTGTGTCGGCTCTTCCTCTCCGTTGTTGTATTTCTGCCATCGGCAACGTGGTGGTTTTTACGCTGCGGTGGGAAGGGTTGTTTGCAACATCATGATCTGGTTGGCGGACGGAACGTGTTTCCGCACGCTGGTCCTGCTCCATCCGCCACCCTTGCATACGCAGAAAACGTGCAGAGCCTGACAGACCGCGGCGGACGGTAAAAGGCCTCTGTTGGATCATTGTGATCTGGTGGTCGCAATGACCGCACCTGGGGCGGACGACATGACGTTTTTCCGCCACCAGCACAGATGGGCTTCCGTCCGTCATCGTAATGGGCCCCTGAGTTTTTAAACATGAACCATTAGTCAACTAAGAGGCAAGACAGTTCTTATGTAAACCCTGCAGTGTCCAAATTATTAGGAGCATTATAGTCTATTAAATCAAACATAATAGGATTTTGTACAACTGGTATTCTGAGCTCAAATATTTCAAATTCCTTTCATACGCCATTATGATGAAAAAGGAGTTTTGGTGAAATCAAATATTTACCCAAGATCACACAATATAAGCAGAAAAACTATGATTTAGCCAGGTTTTCTGATTTCACTTTGTACAAATCATTTAACTTTACTTATTTTAAGGCTTTGATTTTACCACTTTGTGAATTGTTTTGCAGTTTTTATATAGCGCAAAGTTGACCCAAAGATACTGGAGCAGTTTACATGAGCACCAGTTACATTACACAAGGTCGCATTCATTTTTTATTACAGTAACAGTAAATGAAAACAACATAAAGAGATCCACACCAGTTTAGAATAATAGAGAATATTTATCTGAGTAAAACAAAAACAAAATGACAAAAATCCAATAAGTTGAACTTGAGACATACATTTTTAAAGAATAAACTGCAATATGTTGCTTAAAATCAAATAGTGCTTAGGGGTTACTTGAGGTCGTGCTGGACCAGGGTAAATCCAAAGTTCAGGCTGACTGCGATGAAGGGCAAGCCAGATATAGGACCCAGGCAGGGCCCACTGAAAACGCATCGGCATTGAAGGTTCCATGCGTCAGTTCCGATTCACGCAGTCGGGCCAAAGCGTCGTCATCGAGCCTTGCAGTCGGGTCCTGCCTTGTCATCTAACCCTTTACAATGCAGGCGCTACATCATCATTGAACCTCGCAGTCGGGTCCCGCATTGTCATCGAACCCCTTATGATGCAGGCGCTGCGTCAGTGTCGAACCTTGCAGCCGGGTACCATGTCATCATCAAGCTGCACAAGGATGTCCCCAAAGCGGCTCTGCATCAGTGTCGATGAACACTGGCGCAAAGTCATCACTGCCTCGATTTTTGGGGGAAAACAGCTGCAAAACCCCCTTTCAAGGCCTAGGACTGGATTGGCACTTCTTGGCAGGGCAGGACTCCAGAGCCCAGCAGCTGAAGCAGAGTTGAAGGAAGTCTTTGATGGTCCTGAAACTTCAAAAACAGGAGGCAAGCCAGCAAGCACTTGGAGAACCTGGGTTCAAGGATGTGGAGAGCAGGCCCAGTCCTTCTCACTAACCAGGCAAGAAGCAGCAGGCCAACACAGCAAAGCAGGTAGCAAAGTGGCAATCCCTCCTACAGCACAGCAATCAGCAGGAAACAGGGAAACACAGCAGAGCAGTTAGCAAAGTGACAGTCTCTACTACAGCACAGCAGTTCTTTTTCCTGGCAGAATGTCCTTAGTTCCAGCAGAGTTCTGTAATCATGGTGTCGGAGGTGCAGTACTTACACCCCATTGGGCTTTTGACGTAGGGAGACTTCAAAAAGATGCTTTGAAGTGCACAAGGCCCTGCCTTTTCTGCCCTGGCCCCAGACTCACAACAGGGGGGGTATACAACCCTTTGTGTGCAGACAGGCACAGCCCTATTCAGGTGCAAGTGTTGGCTCTTCCCTCTCATCCTGCCTCCGGATGGTTCACTGACAGAATATCGACAACCAAAATATCCCCATACTACTTTATCGAGTTATAAATATCGATGTCAAAAATATCGACATCCTATATTTAAAAAGGTTAGTACAAAAATATCAAAAACAAATTTATAAAATAAAATAATAAATATTAAATATATTAAATAATAACATTAGTTAAAAAAATAGATTTAAAATACCTTTAAAAATATAACAAATAAACTTAAATAAAAAAGTTAAACACACATATATATAAATTAATATATATATATATATTTACTTTAAAACTATTAATAAACTAAGATTTTTTATTTATTTTATAATTTTAACATTATATAAAAATTTAACATATATATATATATATATATATATATATATATATATATATATATATATATATATATACCAGTAACATAAAATATATATTTTTTTAATTCTATTATAAATTAAACATTAAACTATTTAACAATCTTTAAACTTAAATTTCCCACTCCAGTCAGTGCAACAGTAGGGAAAGTGTTGGATAGCGGAGGGATAAAATTTACTATTCCCACTCCAGTCAATGCAACAGTAGGGAAAGTGTTGGATAGCGGAGGGGTAAAAATTACTATTTCCACACCAATGAGTGCAACAGTAGAGAAAGTGTTGGATAGCGGAGGGGTAAAAATTACTAGTCCCACTCCAGTGAGTGCAACAGTAGAGACAGTGTTGGATAGCGGAGGGGTAAAAATTACCATTCCAACTCCAGTGAGAGGAACAGTAGGGAAAGTGTTGGATAGCGGAGGGGTAAAAATTGCTGCTCCCACTCCAGTGAGTGCAACAGTAGGGAAAGTGTTGGATAGCGTAGGGGTAAAAATTACTATTCCCACTCCAGTGAGAGCAACAGTAGGGAAAGTGTTGGATAGCGGGGGAAAAAATACTGTTCCCTCTCCAAAGAATGCAACAGTAGGAAAAGTGTTGGATAGCGGAGAAGTAAAAATTACTATTCCCACTCCAAAGAGTGCAACAGTAGGAAAAGTGCTGGATAGCGGAGGGGTAAAAAATAAAATTCCCACTCCAAAGAGTGCAACAGTACGGAAAGTGTTGGCTAGCGGGGGGTAAAAATTACTATTCCCACTCCAGTGAGAGCAACAGTAGGGAAAGTTTTGGCTAGCAGAGGGGAATAAATTACTATTCCCACTCCAAAGAGTGCAACAGTAGGAAAAGTGTTGGATAGCGGAGGGGTAAAAATTACTATTCCCGCTCCACTGAATGCAACAGTATTATAACTGTTGGATAGCGGAGGAGTAAAAAATGTTATTCCCACTCCAGTAAATGCAACAGTAGGGAAAGTGTTGGATAGCGGAGAGGTAAAAATTACTATTCCCACTCCAGCGAGTGCAACAATAGAGAAAGTGTCGGATAGCGGAGGTATAAAAATTACTATTCCAACTCCAGTGAGTGCAACAGTAGGGAAAGTGTTGGATAGTGGAGGGGTAAAAATTACTATTCCCACTCCAGTGAGTGCAAAAGTAGAGAAAGTGTTGGATAGCAGAGGGGCAAAAATTTCTATTCCAATTCCAGTGAGTGCAAACAGTAGGGAAGTGTTGGATAGCGGCGGAGGGGTAAACATTACTACACCCACTCTAGTGAGTGCAACCATGGGGAAAGTGTTGGAAAGCGGAGGGGTAAAAATTATTACTCCCACTCCAGTGAGTGTAACAGTAGGGAAAGTGCTGGATAGCGAAGAGGTAAAAATAACTATTCCCACTACAGTCAGAGCAACATTAGGGCAAGTGTTGGATAGCGAAGAGACAAAAATTACTATTCACACTCAAACAGTTAAAACAAAAATAAAAAACATTAAAAATTAAAATAAATCATAAACATAAATAAACAATATTTAGAAATGAAAAATCTAATATATTAAATATATAAAAAGAAAAAATATTATAATATTAATTACATATAAAAAACCTACACTATACTCCAGTGAGAGCAACCGTAGGGAAAGTGTTGGATAGCGGAGAAGTAAAAATTACTATTCCCACTCCAAAGAGTGCAACAGTAGGGAAAGTGCTGGATAGCGGAGGGGTAAAAATTAAAATTCCCACTCCAAAGAGTGCAACAGTATGGAAAGTGTTGGATAGCGGGGGGTAAAAATTACTATTCCCACTCCAGTGAGAGCAACAGTAGGGAAAGTTTTGGCTAGCGGAGGGGAATAAATTACTATTCCCACTCCAAAAAGTACAACAGTAGGAAAAGTGTTGGATAGCGGAGGGGTAAAAATTACTATTCCCACTCCACTGAATGCAACAGTAGTATAACTGTTGGATAGCGGAGGAGTAAAAAATGTTATTCCCACTCCAGTAAATGTAACAGTAGGGAAAGTGTTGGATAGCGGAGAGGTAAAAATTACTATTCCCAGTCCAGTGAGTGCAACAGTAGAGAAAGTGTTGGATAGCGGAGGGGTAAAAATTACTATTCCCACTCCAGCGAGTGCAACAGTAGAGAAAGTGTTGGATAGCGGAGGTATAAAAATTACTATTCCAACTCCAATGAGTGCAACAGTAGGGAAAGTGTTGGATAGTGGAGGGGTAAAAATTACTATTCCCACTTCAGTGAGTGCAAAAGTAGAGAAAGTGTAGGATAGCAGAGGGGTAAAAATTTCTATTCCAACTCTAGTGAGTGCAAACAGTAGGGAAAGTTTTGGATAACGGCGGAGGGGTAAAAATTACTACTCCCACTCCAGTGAGTGCAACACTAGGGAAAGTGTTGGATAGCGGAGGGGTAAAAATTACTACTCCCACTCCAGTGAGTGCAACAGTAGGGAAAGTGCTGGATAGCGAAGAGGTAAAAGTAACTATTCCCACTACAGTCAGAGCACCATTAGGGAAAGTGTTGGCTAGCGAAGAGACAAAAATAACTATTCACACTCAAACAGTTAAAACAAAAATAAAAAACATAAAAAATTAAAATAAATCATAAAAATAAATAAACAATATTTAGACATGAAAAATCAAATATATTAAATATATAAAAAGAAAAAATATTATAATATTAATTACATATAAAAAACATACATATAATATATAATATAAAATAATAAATGTATTTAAAAACATTCTTTTAAACTAAAACACATTTACCAACGAATAAATTAATTAATACATAAATGTATTTATTATATGTCCTACCCTATAACACCACACCAATAACAAACCACTTCAACATTTTTTATTAATTTGTTTTCCAAAATTAACATAATTACTTAATCAATTAAAAAAAATATTGTTAATAAAAAAACTAATAAACATTAATTGACTACACACACTTTAACACTATGATATCCACAACACACACCTAAATTAAACTCTAAAATAATAAAACACAATCAAAACTTATTTATAAATTAAAAACTATTACTATTAGCAACTAATAATAAAGTAATTAAAATGTATTTAATACCCACCGTTTACCCCTGTAAAAGTTAAAACAGACAAAAAAATAAACAATTACCCAAAATACATATCAAATACTTAACATTAATTAACAACTATATATTAATTCCTTAAATACAAATTAGTTCCCACCCTTTACTCCTATAAGCACCAAAAGACACTCCTAAAATTAACTACACAATAACCATAATTAATTACCAGTTAATTAATTAAAATTAATTAACATCCAATTAATAATTCATCAAGTAAAAATAAATTACTTCCCACCCTTAACACCTATAATCACCACAACACACACCTAGAAATAATTACACAATTACCATAATTAAATACCAATTAATTAATTAAGATTAATTAACATTCAATTATTAATTCATCAAGTAAAAATAAATTACTTCCCACCCTTAACACCTATAAACACCACAACATACACCTAAAATTAATTACACAATTACCATAATTAATTACCAATTATTTTTTTAACATCCAATTATTAATTCATCAATTAAAAATAAATTACTTCCCACCCTTAACACCTATAAACACCAGAACACACACCTAAAATTAATTACACAATTACCATAATTGGTTACCAATTAATTAATTTAAATTAATTAACAACCACTTATTAATTAATTAATAATAAATTACTTTACACATTTAACACTATAACATCTCAATTAAACAAATATTAATAAATAAAAAATAATCAATACATTTAATATAATTAAACTACTTCCCACCCTATTCCCCTATAAACCCACAACCCGCTACAGAACTAACAACACAAAATTCAAATAAAAAAATATTAATAACTACTAAAAACTTAACACATATATTAAAAATATAAACAATTCTTATACAAAAAAAACAACACATACATATAAAATATATACTAAAATACATAACATTAATAAACAAACAATATTTTTAACAACTATATTTTTGCAAATGATATTAACCCCTTAATCGCAAGCGGAATTCACATGCAGCAGTGCGGTTTAGCGGAGTGGGCGGGGCCGCGTCGGCCAACGGACGTGCGCAGCACTACGGAGGTAGTGCTCGCGACGGCCGTTGGCCGACAGAAGCAGCGAAGGGGTTAAACACTTCGATATTTTTAAAATCGATATTACTTACCTTAAGTCGATATTCTGGCCCACGATATTCTTGCTGTCGATATTTCTGACCCACGATATTTGCAACTCGATATTTATGCAACTCGATATTTGTGATTCGATATTCTCTCTCTGCACCAAGGTAAGGTAAGTTCTTCTTTTTTCTTCTTTTTTTGGTGTAGCCCTTCCCGGCTCCCTCCGCCCCGCCACTCTACCCTGACAACAGCCACCACTGGTCTGGCGTGTGCCCCACTGCCTGCCTTGAAGCCAAGATGAGACAGCTTCATGAGACAGTTTATGTACAGACAGTGCAGCTTGTGGCCTCTAGTATGGAGTCTTCCACAGGCTTCGAAAATGAACACGCATCGTCTCCTCTCTGCTGATTCAGCTGCCTGGAGGAGGACGAGTAGAGCTGCAGACACAGATACAGCCAGTAAATCCGAGGCCTTTAAACATTGGGACAGCATGGGAGCTGCAAGCACTGAAATGAGAATCAGAATAAGACAATTTCACTAATATCTAACCCTTGCTTCAGAGTAGCAGAGGGCTTTTTAATTTCCAACTGTTGGCCACGATAAATAGCAGGAAGAGGGACAAGCTGGCACTCACCAAAATACACTGCAAAAACTACACCTAAACATAAGCATGCGCAATGTAATCTCTTTATAGTTTGTGAGTGGCTAATAGTGTCAGTCACATGCAGACTCATCCACCCGTCTGCCTCGGCAGTCTGCTGTGAAATCCATCATTTACACAGGGTGTGGTGGGAATAGTGAGACTTTCTGACTACACCCTTCTTTATAGAGAGTAAGGAACAAACCACCCTTGCTGATTGACAGCCAGTCTTGGGCACCAGAGGGTTCAAGTTAAAGACGCCCAGACTGTATTCAATCAGAGAGAGTTTAGTGCGTAACAGGGGGAAGTTGCCCTGCAGCCCTCGCAGACAAGTCATGGGCTGAAAGCAAGTCAGCCCTGCAAAATCTGCTATGGCAGGCACATGCACTTTACCACATGTGCCAGTAAATAGTGCAACAACTCTGCCTGACCTTCGCTCAGAGCGAGGGTCACAATAACAAAACAGTTCTTTTATTTGGCTGATGTGATTGTGCATTATCATGAGGTCACCAGGATTTCTGTTCACCACAATTTTTTCCTGCCTGCAGATGGAACATTTATTATCAGCAATGCTTTCACGGTACCAGGTGCTAAATGTTTTGACTTGCACTTGCATGTTTTGTTGGAGTGTGGATGTTCATATAGCTTTCCAAAAAAGCATTGAAGTTGTTTAGAAGGATGTTGAAGAAGTCTTTGAATGATATGAAAGTTTTGCCTTCTTTTTGGGATGACCTCAGTTTATTGGCAGAATGCTGAGTAGGGCATAGGGATAGGAAGGTGGTTGGTTCAATCGAGGAGTATGGGCTGTTTGGTTTTTATTGTTGGTGATGTTGAAAAAACTAGGACGTGCCCTTTGGAGTGTGTTGGCTGGGTGATGTGCTGTACTAACTAGAGTGAATCAATGAGGTTGAGGAGGGTGTCCCTTATTTTTTTTAGCTTATGTTGATTCGGAGGTCAAAATCACTCAAGAGCTTGGTGGGGGGGTGCAGGATGGATGAAGTGAAGCACACGTCAGAGAATTCATGGAGGCTTGTAGATGAGCTGGAAAGTGGCAGTCTGAGCTGCAGAGTGGGAACTGGCCTGTCGGTAGCTCCATGGAGTTGAGTTTCACTTGCTTGGCTAGGTTGCAGGACCAGGTGGATTTATGGGTGACAGCAAGGCCTCCTTTCCTTCTATGTTCACAGTCCACATGATGGATGTTGTAGCCTGTCTGAAGAAGGACATCTTGGATTTGTGAGGATGTGAGGATATACCATATTTCTGTGATGAAGAGGACAACAAGCCCATCAGAGGCTCCTCCGCTATGGCGGAGAAGCATCACCCCCCCCTCCCACCAGCACCTTCAAAAACGTAAAAACTAAAACGATAATGAAAAGGGTTTTGAACCCATTTTATAATCTTTTTATTTTTATTTTTAGTGTGATGAGTCACGGAGGCGGGGTCAGGGGATGACAAGCACTGAAGGGGAGTGGTATGCACTGCCTTCAGTGCGCATGTGGGTTTGGCCATCCGTCTCAGGATGGCCAAACTGACATGCACACTGAAGCTGTCTTTAACCCGAGATGCATTGCCAGGTTAGAGACAGCAGGCAGAGGCTCCCAGTCTCCCTGGAAGTGCAGATTGAGAGCGCTCAGGCCAATCGTGACACTGCTCTCATGCTGCTGAGAGCAGGGTCAGGGATCGGCCACAGGGGATTCTGGGAGCCTGTCTGCAAAGGAGCAGAAGAGCACGATGCGGCTGGCTGCAGGCAAGGTAAGTTCTTATTTTTTCTTATTGTTTTTTGTTCCGTGTAGTACGTCGCCCCCCGCTCCGCCGCCCCGCCTCTCTGCCCTGACATCAGCCGCCACTGAACAAGCCTCTGGTAAGTGAAGATGTCTATAATACTTGTTGAAATATTAATTCTGTAATTTGAGGGTGTATGCTTGTTAGTGGGGTAAGTATACAGTTTGGTTTCTCTCTTATGTGGATGCTATGCCAGTGCCCTTCTTGGCCCTAAAATGCAATACCATTGTCTATGTCCACCCTTTGGTGGTGGGACACTCTGAGCAACTGACTGAAGTAAGACGAAAACAGGAAGTGATGTCTTTTCTTATTCAGATAGGTGATGGAAAAGGCGGTCCTTTAGCTTGACTTCTTTTAAACATGGTTGAGGCCTTTTACTTCTGATGTCCCAGGGTCTGACTTACTATGAATCCTGAGTAACTGGGCCAAGTATCCCTTCTGTAACTGACTCTAAGGGCATGCATGGTCTGAGCAGTCCAAGGCTCCCTCAGGTGTGTGGGGTCTGGATACATATTAGTGAACACTGTCTCGTAACTCAAAAAATGCCCAGAAGTAGCAATAAATCATTGTCCAGCCAAATACTAATTTTTATTAAAAAAGAGAAGTATTATATTTTTAACCTTAACCACACAAAGGAAGAATATGACATTCACAAACAATCTGCACAGTCCCTGAGGTCGGGGCTCTAGCGTTTCTCTGGTGATTCCCTGTCCCACTCACTCCTCCCTTTAAAGATCATGGATACTCCACATTCATTATTGGTAACATATTGGTAACCCCACAAATAGTGTGAGTCTCAGAAGTCCACTATGACTCTGTTTTAAAGGCAATAATGTTCCTGCGTAAATGCACTCAAATTAGCAGCAAGCTCTCCAGGGTCATCAGGCCCGAAACAAGTCTTACCAGCACAGGCAAGAGGGAGGCATTGTGAGACCCGGAGTGCATCCCATCCATGGGCGCTCGCAGCAGCTTCAGCCCAACTCAGGTGAGTCAGCCATATGCAGACGCAGCAGCTGCACTCAGTGAGTTCAGGCTCTCTCTCTCGTGGTCGCGCAGGTTTCCTGCGGGGTATGTGTTCACTCACTCCTGATGAGGGGGTGACTACAATGATCCTATTCTGGGTTCCACGCTGGGGTGACCGTTCTTCCACAGCGTCCTCACTTCTTCAATAGGGAAGAACCAGTTGCAGTTTTTGGTGCTTCCAGTGACCTCCTCCAGCACACGGGGTCACCACCGCTCACTGTCCATGTCTCCTGGTTGGTCAACAAGGCAAAGTTATCCATGGTGGCCCCTCCTGGCATATGGGGTCACTGCACCACTACTGCCCAAGACTATCTTTACATTGGCCCTCTTCTGGCACAGAGGGGCGCCGACTCAGTACTGAACACAGGCAATGAGCTGATTGGTGCAGCAGCCGTTTCCTCACACCACGCACAGGGAGTCCACTCTACCAGGCTCCCCACTGGACCTTGCTCCCTCTAATGCTCTCCTCTGCCTCACAGGGCACCCTGATCTTGGCAAACAGGCAGGTGCTGATGCTCAAGGATCCAGGGCAGGTGGTCCTGGATTCCCTGGGTGGTGTCCCCTCACCCAGCTCAGAGACTGGAAGGCCTTGGCCCCCAGTCCTCATCACTAGCAGAAATCCTACAGAGCTTCCCCTCCTCACACAACCCGTCTGGCTGCTTAGCAGATGACAATTTTCAGTCTCAACCCCCCCTTCTTATAGTCCATTGCCAGACTCCAAATGTGATTTAGGGTCTGAGTCTTTGCAGTTTTATGTTAGGGTCTGCTTCTTTTTAAGTGCATACTCCTCTGCTCCCTCTTCCTCTTGAAAAGCAGTCTGTCACAGCGGGGATGTCCCACAACAAAGGCCATGGGAGTGACTAGAGTTCACACCAGAATGTCAGCCACAGTGATATGTGCATCAAAAGGTTAGCTAGGGGCCCAGATCCCTACTCTTTATGATGCTTGCATTCAATATGCGCACACTGTCCAGCACTGTATCCTTTATGTATTGTACCCCTCCCAGCTACACATACACCCAGCACTTGCAATTGTCCTGCACGCACTGCACTCTTCATGTATTGTACCACTCACAGGTAGACATCCACCCAGCCCATGCACTTATCCTGCACTCAGTGCACAGCACTATGTCCTTCAGGTACTGTACATGCATACACCATGCACGCACTACTCAGTACTGCATTATTCTGTTTTGCACCTTTCCCAGGCACCAATACACCCAGCACAGATACAGCATTTCTGTGCTGCACAGCACTTTACACCAACCTGATATATGCCAAAGGTGAGTGAAGCACACAGCAGTGGAACTTTAAAAAGTGAGTGAGTCTGTAGGCCTCACTCCTGTGATACCGGTTAAAACAGGACTGTTCACTCTTACTGATCACTACATGGTATGCTGCCACCACCGCGCTCATGGTGCTTAACTCCTGGTGAAGACAGTAGCCTTCCACTACTGCAAAGATAGCGCTTTGAGTGCCCGTCCCAGTCCAACAACACCGCAATCTGTGAGACAGTGCTATGTCATGGCACACATGTGTGATCCATGTTTGCCTGTGACAACAAAAAACATTATTAGGGATCCAGACAACTAGACATTTGGGCACTTAGGGCAGGGGTGCACGTCTGTTACCATGTAAGGGACTTTTCCGTCCCAACAACCAGTTATATTTATTGGATCCAAATTTGGTTTTACTTCTTGTCATGCCATGCTGGTCTCTTGTTTAGAACTTAGGCCAATCTAAAGCTACTTAACCCCTTCGCTGCGCCCGTCGGCCAACGGCTGTCGCGAGCACTACCGCCGTAGTGCTGCGCACGTCCGTTGGCCGACGCGGCCCCGCCCACTCAATCAAACCGCCGCGGCGGAATTCGCGCCGCGGTTAAGCAGTTAACAACACTGTGAGTAAACAGATATGGAAAAAAGGCACAGGAAAAGGAAAGGATTGAACAGGAAAGAAAGTAGAGGTGAAATGAATCCTATTATGGCATTTGGTTGTTCATATATCACTGATACTGTTTTCTAAGGCCGCTTAAAATAGTGTGAGACAACATAATTAGTAAGGAAGAGAAAGAAAAGTAGGAAGGAGGAGAGCACTGAAAAAGGAATGTGATCAGTTTGTATAAGGAAAATGCCATAACAAAGCTGCTTTTATGATCTACAAGGCAGCAGAGAAGAGAGGGAGTATAGGAAGTATAGGGAAGACGGGAATGGTTGGACAGGTGGGGTGCTTGTAATATGCTTAGCCCGGGACGTAGCTTCAGGTGGGTTGTATAGGGTGGAACACCCCCTTAATAATTACCTAGTAGGGTCTTGGCCTGGCAATACCAGTCAGGTAATCCAACAAAATATTTGCCAAGTTAATCATGCAACAAACATCATGCAAAAAAAAATCACTTAAAATGTTAAAAGCATGTATTTCTTTAACATGCAGAAGTGTTTCACCTTGTTAGTTCCGATTATATCACCGTATTTAGAAGCATTCATTAAAATTATAGTTTTAAAACATGTACTTTGAAATATTTATACCACCCCACCCTTACGACAATGGCACTTGTGAAATAAGAGGCAAGTCATTTGCCATGTTTAAACAGTATGTTGCTTAGATTCTTATTATAAATAGAGAAATATTATAGTTGTTTGAATCAAACACAAGGTTTCTGTACAACATGCTTCCCGAGCTCACGCATTTGAAAGTTCTCCCATATGTGATAATGAAGAAAAAGGAGGCTTGGTGAAATTAAATATTTGCCAAGGATCACACAATTTGTTCAAGGAAGGAAGACGGGATTGACTCTAGTGATCCTAGAAGATGTTTATAATGAGCAGACATGGCAAAGATCAGATTGTGCTCCTACCCGTCACTCACTCCACATCAGTGTGCCAACATCAGGGCTTTAAGAGGGTCAGGTCCTGCTAGGTCTCACATGCAGAACTAATTCATAACTGCCTCTGAAACGGGTCCATATTGGGTCATACATTCATGTGCTTTACAGACAAACCATAACAATGAAGCATTCCCTGTTTGCATTTCCTTTTAACTTTATCTTGTATTCTCGAAAAGTATTTGTTTTTCCACAAGTAGTGTTTCTGTAGTTTTTTTCAGTTAACATATGTTCCATTTACATGAACCATATCACGTCTAGACATCTGAGTGCATTCTGATTGAGTGCAAGGGTTCACGATGGGACGAGAATGAGAGCGGGAGTGACAGTCTATTGGTAGAATGAATTTCTCATAGTGTCTGCAATTGAGTAATAACGACATTCAGACTTCATGCACATACAGTCCTTTGCTTCTATTCATAGAGCCCAGAATGACGGTCACCTATGTGCCACTTGTAATTGTGATTTTATAGAAAAGTGTGTGAAGGAGTTTCATAACTGAAAATATTGACAGCATCAAAATAAATTAAAATGGAGTGTCTAAATCTGAATTGGTGGATTGTGTGTGGGGGGGATGCTCCAAATGAGGAGATTAACAGATATATGTGCAGAGGACAATAGTGACACAATGGTGTTAAGAGGAAAATTATGATTGGTGAGATACGTAGAAGACTTCAGAAAGATGTGGGGAAAAAAGGGAGTAAGGAGATGATTAGGATTGCGGAAGGACCGCCACCGCAGGGCCGGCGGTGGCAACCGCCGGCCTTGCGGTGGCTCTCCTTCCGCCATCAAACGGAATTTTCCCACCGCCAGATTATGATGGCGGTGGGAACATGACTGCGTCCGCTGCGGACGCAAAGACCGTCCGCCGCCAGCAATCGTACCGATTGCCTGGCCGACGGTGCAGGGGGCCCAAAATGGTGGCGGTGCCTAGCAGGCACTGTCCACCAGATTAGGATGCATGCCAAAACCTGCCTTTCCATGGCGGCATCGCCGCCATGGAAAGGCATACGGAGTTTTGCATCGGGGCCCGTTGCGGGCCCCCAGCGGGTTGGGGGGCTGCACTTGGGGGGTACCTATGGTACCCCCCTACATTGACATGCCCAAGGTGGCAGGCACCGCTCGGTGCCTGTCACGTTGTGCATGGCAATGCACAACATGAACTTTAACATTGCGGCGGGTGCTGCTTACAGCACTGCCCGCCGCAATGTTAAAGTCGAGGATGAGCCCGCCAGTGTTGCGGGCGCATCCTAATTGGCCTGGCGGGACCACCGCACCTCTGGCGGTCGGTCCCGTTTTCCGTTACGGTGGTGTAAGTGTGTAATAGACTAGGAGACGGCGGAAGGAATTGGCAAGAAGGGAAACAGAAGTGATTTAGACACTCTGAAGACCACCTTCTCTTCCACAGATCTTATCAATGTTTAATTCAGTCTCAAATTTTCAGAACTGAAACATTTTCAATTCTAATTATTAACAACAAAATCGTTGTTGTTACTCATTTATTTGATCTTGCTAAAAAACACTAGCAAAGCAAATAGGTCTGGCTTGTTTTTTATTGTGTGTCTATTGTAGTGTTACATGTCTGGATGCAATACCATACAACTCAGAGAGAGGCACCCAAATACCGGCTAGGTGGCATGGTTTGTAAAGCACAAGATTTTAGCTTTCCACACCGTTAATTACATAGGTCATGCATCTTGGAAATGATTCGTAGTTACACTTCTTTGCCAATATCCCTTTTAAAGACTCCCCACTTTTTTCATCTCACTTAAAGCACTGGCCACCTATTTATTTTATTTTTTTTATTTACGGTTTTATAGAGCGCGAACGTGACCCGTTAGGGTATCAGAGCGCTTTACAGGGAAAACACGTTGTATACAGGTTTGACACAGGCAAAAAACCAAAAAAAAACACGGATAGGGATAGAGGGAAGTGACTACATTCGGACATAACCAGGGTATATACAATAATCAGAGGGGCAACAAGTCAGCAAAATACAGTGAAAACCAGCCATTACATATGCGGGGTGACACGTCAGCGATATGCAGAAAGAGTCCACAATTACATATGCAGGAATAATGAATCAGTACAGAGAATAGGAGCAACAAAGCAGACGAGAGATTTTTCAGAATGGATAATGGATGATGACCACAGTGGTCTGATCAACACACAGTGTTGGGCCTTCATGCTCCTCTCAGGCCTAATGTGTCTGCTTGGACAAAGTCGTTCAGCAATTTCAATTGCCCCTTAAATATGTTTTCCCACCGCAACATCGGTTTTCCTCTACCTGAATCTATGAATGTATATGAGAAGTATCATACTTGGGATCTGCATTCCAGGGAATTTATGTAGTGCTGTGAGGTCCTAACAAAATCCAGCTTTGTTCACTTTCACCAGATTCAAGTTGGATCTCCAAAGCCCCCAGCACAGCATCATCTACTTCTATTAGGCCTGGACTGTCACCCATCTGTCTCTGCAGTGTGGCAGAGGGTCACGGCGCCAGTGTCATTAGCATCCCAAGGATTCGTTTTTATAGTGCTTCATCTTGTGTCATTCTGAAGTGCTGTGGGGCACATGGTAAACACAGTTACTGAAGTCACAGTTGCATCTGTGAGCTCAGAACTGGAACTTACATGTCACTAACATGTTTTACATCAATCTGAGATGTCTCACTGCTATTCTTTCTGTCATAGGGTTCTCTTACAGCAAGCAGTGGCCAAGTCATAGTTTCATATCAGAGACATCATGTTTTAACTTATTGGGGTATGATTCCTACAAGCACATAAGACAACTCCTAGTAACTGTGCTGTATCAGGATTCTTGATGAGATTCAGTAACAGTGCTTCCCCATCACAGAGATTTCTTGTGCCTTGTTGCCCAGCAGATAGATGTTCATTCTCTTCAAAGTCACTAGCTCCTTTTTACAGCTGATCATGTGCAGAAGGAAACCAGCTCCAAATGCATGAGCATCAAGGTAATTCACAAACATCCATTCACATATATATCCATCTGGGCATACACACACACATAAGACCCATACATACATACACACATACACAGCATAAGCATACACACATACCACACACACACAAAGAGACCTTTAATCCACCCATACACACAAACTAAACATCAAACATCCTTACACTAATATCCATGAATTCACAGACATTTTCCTTTCACATGCAATCTCCATCTACATTCTCCATTCATCTGTACACCCATCTTTCCACACAAATTCAGCGTTCATCAGAATATAATTTCTGCCGCCCACTAATCCAACTGTCCACCAACTCAGTCCATCCTCCACTTCTCCATCCGTTTACTCATGTATCATATCAATACAGCCATTCACCCCTCCATATACAACACAACATATGTATTTGCAGGTGAACATTAACCCCTTGAGCATATTGGTGCAGAAATAACAGATCTTTATTCACAGCCATTCATACTACACCGTCTTACTTGCTCAACCATCCATTCGCTTACCATCCACACATTCATACAGAAATTTACTTAAATAGACGGATCAAATAGGCTAGAGTGTTCCTGTATGCTGTGCTGCACCTGTTATTTGAGAGAGGAGGCTCCACTAATACTTCCTGAGTTTTGCCTGTTGTGGTCTGTTGCCTGTTGGGAAATTTCAGACTTACACCCCCCTAACATTATTGATCAAGCTACGCCCCTGTGCTTAGCTCAAAAGCGCCAATAGGCCATATCACATCCCTGATAGTAAATCAAGTCACAGTCCTACAGCTCATGGGATAATCCAAGTCATCAGAGAGCTTGTATTCCCTTTCATGATTCGATGTTGATACAGAAATACCTTTGTGACTGATGTTGTTGTGCTTTCAAATAGTTATACAAGCTATGCTTTTTTTCAAGAGGAAAATGTAGATTTCCCTTTACTTGCAGGTGGTTTATAAACACCTTCGTCCAAATGACTACATACGCTTGATTTTTCTCTTAACACTGTCTTATTGGGACAATGAGGGAACCTTCTTAGGTTTTGTGATACTACTATAACGTAAATGTGTAATTAAAACTATACTGCAGCACATATGCACACCAAACTTTGGGAACAGACAAGAGGGAATTTACGAAAAATGAGGGAAAATTATTTCCCTATTGACTAACACTGAAGTGGAGGATTTTTTTGTTTTTTTAGAACGGAGAAACATAAAATAAAACCATATTTATTGTGGAAAATCGGGATTTCTGGCATGTACGCAGCGTGGAGCGTGGAACAGTTTCTGTTCGCAGCACTCAAAACAGTTTGTTTTCACTAACTCGTCAATGAAGTGCAATATCTCTAGGAAACAAGTTATTCCCATTTAAAGGTAAATTTGCAATAATGCCAGGTGAGTCCTTTGGGACAACGCAATTACTGAACCTTAATTTTATCGCTAATTTACAGAGTAACTTTAAATAGCAACTTATCTGGTGCATTTAATGTTGTCTGACATTTTCTGCAGCCAAGCATTTACTATCGCTGATGATCAGGGGTACTAGAATTATGCAATTCTGCGGCCAAAGGGCCTTATTTATGAAGGCCTTGCGACACTTTTGCGACGCCGTTACGTCACTTTTCGTGACGCAGCGGAGGCATAAACAATGCGCCATGTTGTGCCATATTTACAAGGTGACGCATCTAGGCAGCTGCGTTGCCTTGTAAAGCCCTGTGCCACATTATACCTGTGTCAGGTATAATGTAAGCAGGGTGGGCGTTCCCACAGAAAACATGGTCATAGAAGTAATAACAAAACACGACAGTGAAACCTCTACCGAGACTTGCACCTATCCTGCTATCCCCAAGTTTTTTATAAAATCGGGGGATTATCCCAAGTACGTTTATGTGCACACAGTTCAAGCACCCACTGTCAAGGTGCGGTCCTTAACTGGACTATGCAATCTTGAAAAAAGAGTCGTAGAAGTGTTGCATTGAAATCTGTGAGATTTCACTGCAATACTTCTAGGACGCCACTGCATCAAAATCTTGCGCCTGCATCATGGCAGAATTATTGATTCAAGCTCGACTAGATGAAAAGGTACTAAAATTGTGGTGATACGTGTTACCACGTATAAAAATGCCCTTTCCAAATATAGACTGTTCACCTTTCAATTGCGTATTGCTGTATTTGGGCGTTAAACTGTTACTAATGAGGTGGAACCTTAGCCAAGACAATGTTAACATGATTTAAAGTGAATACAGTAATACTGTCACAAAATGTGCTGCATTACACCGCATAATTTGCCTTTTCTTGCCATCTAATTTAGTCAACCCTGCCACATAACTTGGTCCTCTCCTGTCGCATAATTTCACTGGTCCTGCTGGTCTAGTCAGTATACCAGAGTGGGAGAAAACTTAAGACGATGGCAGAGTCTTCTTTGCTGTCATTAACATGAAGCAAATAATGAATAATCCATGGGTGAAGTATTTATCTGCTTTTAGTGTGCTTCACTATAATCAGGACCACTGAAATTATGCGGCAAGGGAAGGTCAAATTATGCGGCAGGGTTCAGTACATTTTGAGGCAAGAAAAGCCAAATTATGCGGTGTAATGCAGCACATTCTTTCATAGTATTACTTCATTATTTTTTTCATTTTTACACTTGTTAAAACTGACTGCACTTCATTAGTACCAGTTTAACACCCAATTATGGCAATAAGCAACCGAAAGGTGACCAATCAACATTTGGAAAGGACCTTTCACTGTGCGGCAACACGTATTGCTGCATTTTTAGTAATTTTTAAATAGTTTGAGCTACTATTTTTTTTTGTTAAAATCTTCAGATTATCCAGCAGATGATACATTATGTGGCAAATCAATAATTATGCAAAAAACGAAGCCCCCACACTATTATAATGTCCGTGGCTATAATCTCTTTAGAATCTTCATGTGGAGGTCAATATGGGACTGACACAAAGACTTTTTAGAATTACCCAATAATAGTTTTTACAAGTAATCTGAAGAGATGGATTTTGAAGTTGCTGTGGATTGTATCTGATAGTCACACACGCTTCACGTGCACCACTCCAAGGTTAAGCAAAACTGACTCCGTAATTACATCATCCGTTGCTCAGTAAACAGATGGGATGCAGTCGCTTGTTTTAAAATGGCAATGCCGGCACCATTAAGCCTCGCTTCCTTCCCAAGTAATCATCCACAGATGCAGAGGTGAGGATTAAAGGAGTGTGTGCCTGCTGTCTCACCTATAGGTCAGAGCTCCTGTTGTGAAGTGTACCCCACAGAAGATAAAGCTTTCACTCTGTAATACACAAAGGAAATAAACAATTTCCATCAACAATGGCAATTCGCCAGTATTCAATGAAAAGGCCTCGCTAAGTTGAAAAGCTGCTCACCTTTATAAATAAATGAAGCGTGATTTTTCTGGTGCAAAGAGGAGTCCTTGCTTCCATAGCGGGCCTGGGGCGAGGAAGGCTGCGTGTGCGCAGGGGCGCAGCCTTTTAGGATAAACCATAACAAAAATCAGCAGCATGCGTATTCATACACTGAAACTGGGACTGACGTGCATCTCAATTCTGACACACGAAACCTTTGATTTTAGCTCAAACACCGCATTCAGCAATTGCTGCATTCCTACACGGAGCCACGAGCAAATCTGTAGAACTGACCTGCAGCGCCTCCTTCTATTGCAGTGCTGCGAGCAGGACTCAGCTCTGCCAGTATATCTCAGTCTTCATCTGCAGCGCCACCTACTATTACAGTACTAAAATATGCACACAGCTCTGCCTTTATACCTCCTTCCTAACCGCAGCATGCGACCCCTCCTTTGCACGTAATGGGGCCCATCCGCTCCAGCGCTATGATGCATCATTCCTGCAATTCCAGTTCTTGGACACACAAGCAGCTCTATCGATGCACCTAATTCCTGAGCCTCGGCCCTCCTGCTTCTTTAGTATAGGCTTCAAGGAAATATTGTTAGTCCTAATCTGCAGTGCTGACCGCCAGCACCATTGTTATTATAGTACGTGGATTCACACCCAGCTTTGCCAATGCGCCTCGTTAGTCATCTGTTGCATGCCGTTGCTCATTTCCTGGGACTCACTCACAGCTCAGACAATGTACTTGACTCCTGAACTACACCCATTTTCAGTACTGCAGCTTCAACGCCGCTCTGACAACGCACCTCATTCCTCGTCTTCTCAACCTGCAGTCTTCCCCAGCTTTTCTAGGCCAAGACTCTCTGCCAATGTGCCCCATAACTTAGCTGGAGACAAGAGCAGCAATAGGTGGAGTGACTTTGCCATCCTGTACAAAGAGCACCTGTAACCTCTCCCAGTAGTGCAACCAGTTCAAGTAGTTATTTATGGTTTAAATCTTTTTATTGAATTGACAGCCAGGGCATCAATGTGCCATGCGAAGAACTTTAAAGCATGAGCTACGCAGAGCGCAGGAGAGAGCTTGGCACAAATCACTAACTGAAGATGTAAAAACCAGAAGAATAACAAAGGAATAACAATACCCCCTCCCGCCCTCCCAACGTCCCCCCCCTCCCCCTCCCCTGTCCACTGCAAGTTAGGAATCGTGTGCGGGTGTTCACTATTGTGGGGGATCCCGCTGAGTGGTAGCGTCAGTTGTGGTAAGGCGTAATAGGCGTAAGTACTTGGGACACGTAAGTTCCCGGAATTCTTGGACCAGGATAGCCAGGAGTGGTTGCCAGAGCTCTCCAAATGTCGAGCCCTTCCCTGCCAGCGTGAGTGATATCTTCTCCATCCCCAGGATGTGCCACAGGCACTGGAGCCAGCCTGTGTGAGAGGGAATTCGGGGAGTCTTCCAGTGAAGTAAGATGTTTTGAGTGGCCGTACCCAGCGCAATCGCTATCTGGCGCCCTCTTCTAGACCTGAGGGGGTATGTTAGTGGGTTCGGGACTCCCAGGAGAACATAGGCAGGAAATCTGGGGAGCTCCATGTCTAGGTGTTTGTCAATTTCGTCTAAGATCAGTGACCAATACTGTTGCAGGTGCTCACATTCCCACAGGAGGTGAACCAACGTTTCTGGTTTTCCCACACCCCCTCCAGCAAACCGCGCTTTGCGTAGGGTCAGCTTGGTGTATACGTTCTGGAGTGTAATACCAGTAGGTTGCTAATTTGGTTAAAGTTTCTGTAAGGCCCATTTTGCTTGCCGAGTGCCGCGCCCTGTAATAGACCCCCACCCATTCTTTGCTGCTAAGTTCGCATCCGAGATCCCTCTCCCAGCGTGCGCGGCTTGCATTGTATGTGTAGCGAGTGAGCAGCATCTTATATAGGTCCAAGATCAGTTTCTTATCTGATGATCTTGTGATGAGCCAACGTTTGTAAGGGGTGAGGTGTCTCTGCGCCTGCGGCTTATTGTCCGGGTGTAGTGCCCAGTGTCGGAGTTGCAGGTAATGCAGCATTTCGGACTCCGGAAGTCCGTATTCGATCGAAGCAGCGGGAAGGAAATCACACCCTCTACATCAAATAAGTGTCCCAATGCTCGGCATTCCGTGGCTTGCCAGTGTGTGAAAGAAGTCTCGCCTATCCCGGGGCGAAAGTCTTGGTTGTCAAAAAGTGGAGTGAGAGGAGAGGGGAAGGTAGTCAGCGCGTGTCTCCTATTAGTCTGGTCCCAGGTTGTTAAGATGGTGCGTGTAATGTGAGAGGCGTAGAGATTGGGGGTCTATGCGGCTTCCTAAGGAAGGGGATCTTCCTAAGAGATGTGCCCGCCACCGCTCGTTCCTGAAATAACCAATGCTTCTCTGATTCAGTGCGGTTCCATTCGACCAGATGCCGTAGCTGCGCTGCCTTGTAATAAAGCATGATGTCAGGGATCCCAAGTCCTCCTTCGTCAGGTGGGAGAAAGCAGACAAGTTTCTTCATTCGTGGTCTGCGGCCCTGCCAAATGAAGAGGGAGAGCTCCGACTGCACTCGATTCAGCCAACCTGCGGGAGGCCGTAGAGGGAGCGTCTGAAAGAGGTATAAGAGTTTAGGTAAGATCGTCATCTTGATGGCCGCTATTCTCCCTAGCCAGGAAATGGGGTAATGTTTCCACCGCTGCAGGTCTGAGCGGATTTGAGCATGCAGTTTGGCATAGTTAACTGACGCCGTGGTCTGCAGAGTGGATGCTAAGTGGATTCCCAAGTATGGGACCGTATCGTTGGACCATTGTATGGGATGCAGACTTTGGAGGCATACCTGTGCATGCAGTGATAATGAGAGTATGAGGGCGGTGGATCGCAATATTGACCTTGAACCCGGAAGCCTTCGCGAAGGAGTCCAGCTCCACCAGAAAAGCTCCCAAGGCTACAGCTGGATCCACTAAGGTTACGGGGACATCGTCCGCGTAGAGACTAATAGTATGTACGTCGCCCCCAAATCGAATGCCCGTGATGTGTGGGTGTTCCCGGACTCTCTGAGCTAGTGGTTTCATGTACAATGCAAAGAGCAGGGGTGACAGAGGGCAACCCTGTCTTGTACCTCTGCCTACGAGGAACGGGGCTGAAGTATGTCTGTTAACTCTCACTGACGCCGATAGCAATTTAGAATTTGCGCCCTCATTTTCTCACCCAGGCCAACGCGGATCATTGCCTGTTCCAGGTATGGCCAGTGGACTCGGTCGAAAGCCTTTTTGGCGTCAATAGTTAGAAGCATGTAATCCCCGGGGATTCGGGATGCCTTCTCGATAAGATGCAAGACCCTCTTGGTGTTGTCGCTAGTTTGCCTTTGGGGGATGAATCCCGCCTGGTTGGGATCAATCAAGCCTGGCATGTAAGGAGCTAACCTACTCGCTAAGATCCCAGTGTATAGTTTCAAATCTATGTTAAGGAGGGAAATGGGCCGATATGCCCCGCAGCTAGTTTTGTCTTTCCCCGGCTTGGGAATGACCACGATTGCGGCCTCAAGCATAGTTCTGGGGATCGTCCCCGGGGACGCGAAGGTGTTGTAGAGCCTGGTCAGTAAAGGCGCCAAGGTGGAGCAAAATTTTTATAAAAGGCCGCAGTGTAGCCGTTTGGGCCAGGGGATTTAGCGATTTTAAGTCGTGAAATGGCCGCTATGACTTCCTCCACTCGTATGTCCCTTTCTAGGTGTTTTGCCTGTTCTGGATTCAGTGTAGGGAGAGGTGCCTGCGTCAGGTAAGCATCAATGTCATCGTCTGCCAACCGCTGGCCAGTATAAAGCTGGACGTAAAAGTTTCGAAATGTCTCAGCAATATCCGCATCCTCCGTGACCGCCCTCCCCGTTTGGTCCCGGATCTCGTGGACCCCCTGTAGCTGTCTTGCCTCCCGTAATTTATGAGCGAACAGACGCCCGCATCTGTCCCCCAACGTAAAACAAGTGGCGATGCATGTTCCGCCCTATCGCAGTCAATGGCCGCTAATTGTGCCCGGGTTGTTGTCAATTGGCGCCAGGTTCGAGGAGCCCCTATGCGTTGGTGCATTTGTTCTAATTCCCTCACTTTCTGTGTAAGGTTGTCTCGCTTTCGCCTGCATTCAGCGTTGACTGCCATCGAGATGGCTATTAGTTCGCCCCTGATCACAGCCTTAAGTGCTTCCCATCTGGTGGACAGGAGAGTATAGGGGTCGTCGTTGTGTAATAAGTAGTCATCAATCGCGCGCTGTACTTGATCAACTACGTCTGCGCGCTGTAAAAGGGTGTCCCGAAGACGCCACTGTCGCGTAGACTGTCGAGTAGGCGGTAGGGTCAGGGTGGCCACTACTGGCGCATGGTCAGACAACGATGCCACTAGGATTTCCACGGCTCATGTGATTTTGCGAAGCACCGCAGAGCCTATCAGGTAGTCCGGTCTCGCGTAAGTTTTATGGGCAATAGAGTAGTAGGAGTATTCTCTGAGATGGGGGTGGTGACACCTCCAAAGATCCACCAGACCCAATTCTTCCAATCTATGCAACCCTGCAGGGGAGAGTGCGCCAACTTGGCCAAAGCGTTGAGCGGACCTGTCTAGCGTGTTATCAAATACCAAGTTAAGGTCGCCCCCCAGAAGGATTTTGCGCTCAGGTGTAGCGGTAGCCTCAAGTAAATCCTCATGGAGAAACCATTCTTGTCCCTCGTTGGGTGCGTACAGAGACCCAATTACCAACGTATGTCCCCCAACCGCAAACTGGTAAGAAAGCAACCTGCCTTGATTTCTGCCACCTTGTGTACCACCTTCCCCTTAAATGCCCGAGAAACTAAAATCGCAACCCCTGCTGTCTTAGAGGATCTAGAAGAGAAAAATTGTGTGGGAAACATGCGAGACCGGAGTCGATGACAATCTTTCGAAAGCAGGTGCGTCTCCTGTAGGAGACAGATGTCCGCGCCGGTGCTCTCTAAATATGAGAGGATCGCCCTGCGTTTGACGGGGTTATTGAGCCCTCTCAAGTTAAGCGTGAGAATCTTGAGATTAGTGAGAGGCATCTAAGGGTCTGGAAACATAGTATGCGCTGGGGGGACCAGAACTGAGCCCATGCGTGTTGACCAGTATGCAAGTGTAGAGTTGGCCCGATATATGAACACCAAGCCTATGGAGATCAGGGAGCAGTGGACGGGTGACCCAAATAACTGAACTGATATAACTAACGCAAAGAAAAGGATGGAAAGTTCAGCATTCAGTCCGTCATCCAGGGACGATCGGGAAAGGGTCTTCGTGGGGACCATAGTGTGGCCAAAATTGTCTCCCTACCCCCCGGCTGCCCGCCCCAATATACGAGGAAGAGAGGGCAGGCGACCCATATTGTGCTCACGGGGTTTGTGTCTTTGCCAGCGCCTCTGGGAGGGCTTCTAGTACTGCCTGTTGCCCCTTCGTGATCTCTGCCGGGTCAGGTCGTTTGGTGCGACGTCGGCATCCTTGCAGCCGCCATCGCGGTTGTGCGTCTCCAGCTCCGGGGGTAGGGCTATGGTCCCCGTCGCCGTCCTCGGGGATGTCGATTCCAAGCAACTGGCTTGCTTCAGAGAGGGAGCGGAGTTGATAGAGTTTGCCATCTAAGTGGAAGATGAGCCTAAACGGATGGTCCCAGGAATATGAGATGGCTCGCTGACGCAGGTGCGTAGTGATAGGTAGAAAGACCCTGCGCTTCTGCAGGGTGAGCGCGGCAAGGTCCTGATATAGGATTGGGGACTGGCCTCGGAAGGAAATCGGGTGCATGGATCTGGCTTTGCGGAGGATGTCTTCCTTTGTACGAAAGTCTTGGACACATACTAATATGTCCGCCGGCGGGGCTTTATCAGGGCGAGGAGGACCAACTCTGTGGGCTCTGTCTATTTTGAGGTCTGTGTCAGGTGGGTTACCCAGGACGTGATTAAAAAGTTCTCTCGCATAGTTGAAGATATCGCCAACCTCCTCGTTCGGTCACACACCTCTAATTCTGATGTTGTGTCGGCGGGAGCGGTTCTCCAAATCTTCGAAGGTGAGTTTGCAAGTCTACCTGTTGATCATGGATGCGGATGACCTCCTGTTGCAGGGTGGTCAAATCAGTGTCTCTATTATCATCCTTTTCCTCCAGAACGACGACCTGCTCCCCAATGGCATCCACATCTTTACGGATATCCTTGATTTCGGCTGTGAGATCGCGCTTGACAGTTTGCAGATCTTCCCGGAGCTTCATAAATAGGGATTCAAGGAGGCCCGCGTCACTGGTTCCTACTTGGCGCCGTCTGCCTGCAAAGTGGTGGGTTCGCCCGTTAGTGGGTGATCCATCGCAGCTCCACCCTGGGGATGTGCGAATAGCTCCTTTATTGTCTTGTCCTTCTTTCCCCGGGTAGAGGTCATAGTCTGTTCTGATAGAGCGGAGTGGGCGCAGAAGAGTCATATCTAATCAGGACTTCCAGATTGGACACCCCAGTAGGGCTAGGGGTGCAAGGGGGCTCCGTATGTGGCCTCCCGGAAAATTAGACCAGCAGCGACCAGGCTACTCTAGCTGCACGACCGCGCCGTGGCCACCAACCGCCCCAGGAGACCTAAAGTCCCGGCCTGAACCGTGCCAATCTCTGTGTGCTACAGGGCAGGGTTGACTGGGTACCTTCTCCGCCCGGCTCGAAAGCAGCCACCAGTGATCCCTTCCTCGTACTTGCAGGCTCCTGGTGTTGCCGATGGCTCCTCCACCAGACGCTGATGGCCAGTGTCTCAGTCCGGTCCTCCCTCCTGCCGCAGCCCGCGATTCAGGCGCACCACCCCTCCGAGGGTTTGGAGCCGCTCACTTGGCTCGGCGCGGAGGATGGACCTCCATGTGGCAATCTGGGGTACACCGCGGCTCAGCTCCTGTCGTGCCGGTGTTTCTAGAGCTGGAGGCCCCATCTCTGGGGTGTTGGGCTGGGACCAGGGCCGAGCGGGGGGCCGTACGACGCACCCACAAGCCGCACCTGAACCTAGCCGGGCCGCTTCAGTAGGGCGCCGGGCCCCACCCTCGGCGACCACCGCTAACGGCGGCCGCGCTCGAGCTCTCCCGGCTCCAGCCGCTCACCTCCGGGGTTCAATCCTCTCCTCCAATGATGCCAGGCAGCCCTTGGACAAGGGATAGTGCCCAGGGCGCTCTCCAGAGGTTCTCACCTGGGTGGAGCGGCGCAGACTGTATGCTGGCCCGTAGCGGCGAGTGCCCGTGTGACGAGGGTGCTCAGGCCTCGTCCAATCTCGATGCCGATGTGCGCGGGCTTGTAGGCCCTCTCCCCTCAAAACCGCTGGCTGCCCCTTCACTCGACGCCTGGGGTCGCTGGGTCAAGGCACGGCCAAGGCATGGGATTCCACATGCCCCGGCAACCCGGAGGGCCCGTGGCTAGGCCCAATCTGACTGGCCGCACCCCCCGTCGCTCACCTTGGCGCCGGGCCGTCTCCACACCACCAATCAAGAAGGCGGAAGGGTCTCCCGGCCCACGTCTGCAGTTGGGCCTCGTCACACCAGGGCCGCACCTCCGGGGCCAGCGACACGCAGGCGAGTCTCCACCAGCGGGGCACCAGCCCGGTAATGCGGCGTCCTATTTCCGGCTCCCTCGGAGGCTCCAGGCTGCCCCAGAAGCAGCTTCAGTCTCTTGCACTGGGCCGCCGCCTGAGGACCAGCGGCGCGGCCCCACCGCTCTGAGCCCACCACCAAAGTCTACGGTGCCGGCGGTCGTAGCCTCTGCGTCACCTGGACTCCCCGGCAGTTGCGCTGTGCTGGGTCACCTTCTCCCGGTATTCCTAGGGCTGTAGGCGGCCGAAGGCCGGTGCTTTACGCGACGGTCGGCGGGAGAGGCAGCGAGATACGTCCTACCTCGCCGCCATCTTGGCCACGCCCCGCTCAAGAAGTTATTTAGAAGGAAGTGTGTCACCTATCAATTTATCCATCCATGCACCCACCACTAACCCGCCTATCCATCTACCCGCAATCGTCTTCAATCTCCCACTTTCATACCCCCACATTCATTGACTCATCATTACAAACAACCCTACACATGCACACTCATAAACTCACCCAGCAATTCCCAAGGACTATCACTACTAAAGAGCTAGACCTGGTGATGTTTTATTATTAAAAAGATGCTCTAAACAGAGCCAACACCAAGAGTTCTAAGCAGTGACCACAGGTCCTAAAGAGATTTTGTCTCGACACTGGTGTTCTGGGGAATAACATTTTCCTTCCTGGAAGTTACAACAGACAGCATAGCCACAGGAAGGTAGGAAAATGATAAATGTTGACATTTCTATTCAATACATAATTTGTGCTGGTGGTCGGCCCCAGCACTCAACTTTGGGGACTGGACCTTATTTTTCATCATCTACCTTCAACATTACGCACTCCCTCTATCCACCAGGGAGCCTCTGCTTCAGCCCTGCAACTACTCCTAAATTGCTATTCCAAAGCTTTTTTTGTCTAACAGAAGTGAGACTCATTGACATTACCAATTTCTACAAATATTAAAGGAGAATGCAATGCTCACTTTTAAAGGTATACCATTTTAGGTCTGATGTTAGCCAAAACCTTTTGATTTTACTAAAATTCTAAATATAATTGTTGGGACAGCAAAGACTCTTGCACTGAGATAGATGTGCAACCCTGCAGTGAGTGCCGCAGCTGCGTGGATATCTGGACCCCCGTTCTGATTTTTCATCATGGGCGATGTAAGAAATCGGGGTATTGGTTGAGTGGGGTAAGTTCCCGCCTCAAGTAATAATCATAATCCTTGTCAGGATAAACCCTCAAAGACACTAAATTAACATGAGTTCAACCCCCTGGTAGCTATGGCACAGAGCTGACAAATCTAACTTAAAGGCTATGTGTAAAGTATTTATTCAATACTAAAACAGTCATAAAGTCAAAATGCAAAACAATAAAAATCCTAAACCAAATTAGAGAAATAGAGTAAATTTAATTAACTAAATTACACCAAAATGACAAAAATCTAATAAGGGAATCAAGAGATTTTAATTTTAAGAATTCTAAATAGGAATAGCACCAAGAAGCTCAAAGTGCCAATGATAGTCCATGGTCATGACAGACAGGGTCCTAAGCGCATTTGAGGCTGGCCGGAAAGGAGCGCAAGTTGAATATACTAACCAGGTGCATCCTGATCAAAGGTTTTATCTTCTGGCTTTAGTCCTTTAAGTTCCAATCCACCACAGGAGTACACCTCTAAAGCCACCCAGGACCCCAGTGAAGTACTTAGAGATTCACAGGGTGTCAGGCAGAAGCCACAGAGCACGGTCCAGTTCAGGTCCAGTTGCCACTGTTGTGTCTCTTTAGCTATAACTGGAGATCAGCCTTATGATCCTTGGAGCCCACTTTTTTGCCCTGGGTACAACAGTGAGAGCTGGTTCAGTCTTCTAGGCTCTTCTGAGGACTCCAACAGCATGTTCAGTCCTTTCCTAATCTTCCTCAGGTCCAGGAGTGTTTTGAGGCGGGTACTGTGGGTGTCACATTTATGCCTGGCACCAGCCGGTGGGTGTGGGTGACTCCAGGCCCCTCCCTAGCCAATAGGGTAAAAGTTTCTTGGGGTAACCCTACCTACATGTGCACCAATTCCTGTATTTTCTACTGCAAATAATCCTACAGTGCCCCTCTCTGCCTAAATTCAAGAAGGTGAAACCCTTCTCTACCTGTGCAGAGCCAGTGTGCCCACCCCAGAGGTGTGGCCAGGGAGATGAAGAACCCCTCCTCTATGGTTACTATAAACTGGTTCTAGGGATAGCTCATCTCCCATTGTGACTGGTGTCTACTGGACTGGGAGCACAAAGAAGGACCACACCGACGTGACAGCTAACATTTACCTGTGACAGGGTACCTCTTTGAAGTTGATTAAGTTCCTGGGCACAGCCCAGATGGTCATCTGCTAGAGGGTCAGCAACACATCCCCACATCCAAGGCCTTTGTCTCAGCTCTGTGAGCAAGTTCACACCTCATCAAGGGGACTATTCAGCTCCTGGGTGACAGTTGGGGCTCACACAAATTGGCCTCTAGAAGTTTTAGGCAGGTAAAGGTAACCTTTACAAAATAATTATTGCAGGTCTGACTTCACCAGTTTACTAGATGGAGATAACAATATTACATTTATTATTGTATCCCAATGCTTTCCTATAAAACAGCCAACCCTGATACAGTGAATATAGCTTTTGGAACCTTGCCACTGTAGGGACAAGCTGAACATTAAACTTTTACATGTCCTACGTTTACATATCATGCACCACATTATATGGGCAATGAGGCCTACTTAGGGGTAATGTATTAATATTTAAAAGGAGGGTTTAGGCATGTCAAAGGGGGTTATTTTGACAGGTCGAATTTCCAGTTTAAAACTGCATAGCCAGGCTACAGAGTGAAGGCCTGCAGTCATGTTTCCACTGTCACTGTAGGGGATGGCACAATGAGTGTTGCAGTTCATTGGTGACATTTAACTTACAGGGCTTGGGTACACTTTAATACCATAAACTAGGTACTTATAGGTAAGTTATATATGCCAGTTCGAGTTATGACAAATTAATCATGTTAAAAGGGGGAGCACAAGCACATCACCACTTTAGGCTGGATTGTCATGCCCAGACTGCTACGAAGAACACTTACAGAGTTCCGAGGAGCTGACAGACATGGATGCGGGTGCCCAGAGGCTGAGGAGGCCCCATGCGTAATCAGGAAAAGACCACAAAATGGCATGAACCTTCAGCAGCGCAAGACTAGAGCCCACAGAGATGCCTCCAGGTACTTGGCAACTGCCATTAGGTTAAGTAAGACTGTTTGAGGCTTGCAGTCCTGTTAGGGACTTGCTCAAATTTAGTGCATAGGGCTGCTGAAGTTGACTCTTTGGGATAAACTTAGATTTTGTCACGTTGGGACTAGCGTGGGCCACATCTGAAAGTCACTGCCAGTATTGAATGGGGCCAGCCTCACTAGAAGGGACAGGGGTACTCAAGGATACAGTCCAGGACAATGCTAGAACACTGACCCTTAGAGACTGTGGATATTATTTAGCATGCAGCCTCAGTGTTTGTTGTGCCTATATTAAAATACTACTTTTTTCATAAAATAAAGCATTGACCTGGACAATCAACCTATTGTGGTTACTGTTGTACATGGAGTCTTGAACCTGTGTATTCATCACATCTACCTTCCCCTCGAAGAACCTTAGACTGCTCGACCCACGCTACCACTGAGAGTCAAGTGGTGGACAGCGATAGTTTATGGTGCAAGGGTACCTCCGTTGAAGGCAGGATTGTTTTTGTGCAGGAAGGCGCAATACTACAAGGTGTTTTCCTCTTTCTATGCATGCTGCAGAATGCAGCCCGCAAGGAAAGAGGAAAAAACAAGGAGAAATTAACATATTTCTCCTCGTTACACCTCACCTCGGGAGGCATATGGATTTGATGCTTCACCAGGTTTACATCACTTTGTAAATCTGGGGCAGTGTCAAATTCCATGGGTGTTGCGTGGTAAAACCCATAGCAATGCCCATGGAATGCCTCCTGGGCACAGAGTAAGGTGACACAGCGATTTGTGCTGCGTCGCCTTACTCATGATTTATGAGGCCACTTAATGTCATGCAGGATGGCTTGGCGTGGCTTCATAGGTCTTTATGAGAGCCCTGTGTCATGCATGTATCACTTTACGTGGTGCAAAAGTGACGGAGGGCTCTCATAAGTAAGCCACCTACAGTGTGAAATGAAGCAAAGAATGAAACACAAATCTACCATGCCATTGATTTTTTTAATGCACCAGAGACTGCAGTGTAATCACTAAGGGGCTGATTACAATGCGGCCCGGAAAGGCTCCGACCATCGGTCAGAGCCTTTCCAGGCTGCATCTCGGTTTAATTTCCGACCACCGCATTACAATCCTGGCGGTCGGAAATTAAACCGACCGGTCATTCCGGCTGGCTTCCGACGGGCTCAAGGAGCCCGCGGCCAGTCGGAGGCTGCCTGTAATCCCAAAGGGCGGCCTTTCCACCCTTGGGATTATGATACTTGGTCTGCGGCTGGCTTTCCATGTCAGGCTTTATGACATGTAAAGCCTAACAGAGAGCGAGTATGGGGGCCCCTAGCAAGGCCCCCTTGCTTCTGCGGCCTCCGGTTGGGGGCCGAGGGGGCACCTATGGTGCCCCCCTGTTCATCCCTGCACTGTGTGGCAGCCACCCTGAGGTGCCTGCCACGCGGTGTAGGGATGAACACAGACTCCCATTCCTCTATGGGAGCTTGTGTTGTGGCTGGTTTACGGCTGTAACACGAGCTTCCATAGAGGAATGGGAGTATCCGACTGAACAGTGTTCAGTCGCATCATGATGAGGTGATCGGGACCGCTGACCAGAGGTCGGTTGGTCCTGACATCGTAATAGGCCCTTCTGTGCTCACTTTTCAGTCATCTCTGGGAGTAAGGTAGGTGAAGGTGGGAACTGAGTTCTTGTCCTGGGGAAAAACGACTGACCCTGATATAGGTTGACTGTGCTGGAACAGGGCTGTAGGAGATGATAGGTGGCTCACCAGAATGAAGTGTTACTGTAACAAAATCAATAGAAATGCCACACAAACCTTGCATAAGGATTATTGGAGACAGTCTGAGAAAAGAATTTGTGAAGGGTGGCTTTGCGTGGCTTCATAAATCTTTATGGTAGCCCTGTGTCATGCATGTACCACTTTACGTGGTGCAAAAGTGACGCAGGGCTCTCATAAATAAGCCCCCAAATCTCAAATGCAGAGCACATCTGCTAATCTCTAGTGATGGAGGGTGCAAAAAAATCACAAACCCTCATTCCTGCCTTTCAAATTCTATTCTTTTTCCCCCTTTTTTGCTTAATCTAGTACCTCAGGACTATAATTTAAGGGTTATCTTTGATATTTGCACGTTGCATCAACATTTCCATCACTCTTTGCACTTATTGGCACATACATTATTGGCAAGCTTCAATGCTTTTTTACGATTTGGCCATTCTTTCTCTTTGTTTCTTGGTGTTTCAGTCTACCTTCTATGATGACTACTGCACAACTGCTTGTATCTGTATGGTCATAATGCCATACCCCATGCCCTCTCAGACCCCTTAAGGGTATCCTGCACACTGCAGCATGTCTAATCCAGGGCCTGAAGAAATATGATCACTTCACACCCATCCTCATGTACCTCCATTGGTTCCTAATGCCAGCCTGCACCATCTTCAAAACCAGATGCATCATTTACAAATCTATTGTGACCAATACCCCACTTATCTTGCAGACATGCTCACCTTTTCTGGTTATTCTCGGCTCACCCGCAGCCAGGGCACCATCAAAAATGTAAAATATAACAAGCAAGAGAACACACCTTCTCCATCTATGTACCTAGGATCTGGAGAAAACACAAGGTTATGATGGACGGAGTGCTGAAACTTTTCAAACACTCACCCACAGTCACAGATCTGGGTTGAATCCATCATCGTTCTTTAGCTCACTTTGCTACCCCAGTTCAGACACAGCTATATGCAAATCAGTCTTGACCCTGTGCCTCATGGGAACAGTCCAGCATGAACTGCCAAGCCATGTCTTCCCTGGACCGGACACAAGCATCCTGGGACCGGTTTCAGGGTAACACCCCTCATCAGCCAGGCTAGCTTGAATCCAGTGGCAAAGTCAGCAAGGGACCCACGTCTGGGCATACCCTGCCAACTTAGGGTGAACACAGCAAACACAAGGAGATGATGGACGTAGTGCTGAAACTTTTCAAACACTTACCCCCAGTCACAGATCTGGGTTGAATCCATCATCGTTCTTTAGCTCACTTTGCCACCCCAGTTAAGATACAGCTATATGCAAATCAGTCTTGACCATGTGCCTCATGGGAACAGTCCAGCCCGAACTGCCAAGCCATGTCTTCCCTGGACCCGACACAAGCATCCTGGGACCGGTTTCGGGGTAACACCCCTCATCAGCCAGGCTAGCTTGAATCCAGTGGCAAAGTGAGCAAGGGACCCACTTCTGGGCATACCCTGCCAAATTAGGGGGAACAAACCAAACAATAAGTTGTTGTTGCTGATGGTGTTTGACCAGCGGATTTAGAGGATTTTCCTCAGGCAGGCGTTGATGAAGATTTGAACTTTGTTGGTGGTGGTGGTCACTGTTGTCCTCCAAGTTTCTGCTCCATACAGAAGGACCAATTTTAGGTTGGTGCTAAAAAGCTTGATCTAGGTTTGCAGCGTTAGGTCCTTGGAGCTCCAGATCTACTTTAGCTGAATGAAGGTAGCCCTTGCTTTGCCGATTCTTGCCTTGATGTCGGCGTCTGTGGGCGGCAGTCATTCGATTTGCTGAATTCGTTTCTCATTCTGTTTTGTCATGATCATTATGTTTATCTTCTCAGATTTAAAGAATGTTCATTCCCATGACTGTATCGAATCGGATAACTGACACAATATTGAAAACAACAATATTGTGATAGAAAAATATTGTGTCAAAAATATCGATTTCCAAAAATACTGTGTCCCTATACTTATAATGGTAAGTACAAAAATATCAAAAAAACATATAGTTTCACATAAATATTGTTAAAAAACATACAAACATATTGCTTGTTATAGTGTATATATAGTTTAAAATGGTAAATCTTAAATATTTTAATATATAGTATTAATATAATGTAAATCAAATAAATCTAAATAAAATGTAATACGATATATAAATATACACTTATTCCCACTCCAGCCTGTGCAACAGTAGGAAAAACATTGAGCTTCAGAGGGGTTAAATTTACTATTCCCTTACTGGCTGTGAAACATTGAGGAAAGTACTTCACTTCAAATACATTAAATATTTGAATAGCCCTACAAATTTAGAACAAATATAAAATTCTTAACATGAACATTATTAATTAACCAAAACAAATTCTATGTATAAAAAATAAAAAACAATTCAACAAATCACATGAATATTAAACAATGTAATAATCATCTAATTTTTTTATTTTATTTATTTATTACTTATTACCTGCCCATACTATACCCCCACAAACTTAGCAGCACACACTTAAAATATAACTAAAATAAAAAGTACAACACAATTTACATAATTGATAATAAATTACCTAATTTATTAACAATTAATCATTATTTGTTATTTATTACTTAATTAACATCCCACCCCATATGCCTACAAGCCTAGCAACCCGCAACTAAACTATAACTAAAATAGATCAATATTACAACATGTACATAACTAATTATCAATGAAATAATTAATAGTAAATACATAACTGATAATCAATTATTACTTAATTAACTTTCCGCCCTAAATCCCTACAAACCCAACATCCCACACCTAAAATATAACTAATATATAAAGTTATTACACAATTTACATAATTAATAATCAATGAAATTATTAATAATAAATTAGTAATTAACTGTGCATTAATTACTGCTTAATTAACTTCCCATCCTATACCCATACAAACATAGCAACCCATTACAACACTATAACTTACTATTAGCAATTACATTAAAAAAATTAAATCACTTAAAATTACAAACTATTTTTTAAAATATTATTTACAATTATATAAACGCATAAAATTAATATATGAACTAAAACATTTTAAGATAATTGATTATTCTGTATCATGATATTTTTGTATCAATTTTTTTTTCTTCACATTTCTGTATCTCGATATTAACAAATCGATATTTTGTCCAAATACCATCAAATCATGTTTTTCCTAAAGGCCCTTAAATATTGGTTCTTTGCTCTTAGTTATTCATTGTACTCCAAAACTTTCTTGCTTTTGTGTACTCTAAAATCATATATATGTATGTTGTGGTACTTATATAGCTCAAAAGTAGCTGGAAAACAACTTTGTTACATATTACCTAAAGCCTTCATAGGACGGATCTCATCATTGTACATTCAGTTTCGCTTCTCACCATATTATTGTTGTAAGTCTCGCTCTAATTTTTGTACTGACATAAAGTTGCATTTGCTAAAACGGTTTGGCTAAAGTGTCTTCTACGTAACATAAAATACAAGACATATAGAAAAAGCAAGTTAGCCATGCATTGCAGTTTCCAATGAGCCAAACATGATACGGCCCTTAAGAACCCCTGTCACTGTACAAGTAACTTGAGAATGTTTTGACATCAACTCTGTATCACTATCACTCGCTTAAAAAATTCATGCCCCAAGTAACCTTTACAAGTTTGCCTTGAGGCCCAAGGATGGCAGACTACTTCAGTGTCACCAGCTAAAGAAGAAATACCAGGAACTCAGATAATGTAAACACAAGTGTGCTCTTTCAAAGCCATGGAGAGCTTTCTGTCCCAAATCTTTCACTTCCCTAGCTGTTACTAGATATCATTGTCCCCCAGGGGCACTATGCATAACTAATAAGTTACATATGTTAGCCTGCAGTTAGAGACTGGTTACTGCTTTACAAGGGAAACTATGACTAGTAATTAAGTGTGATTGTGTCCTGTAAGCTAATCCAATGTACATTTTGAAGGGGAAGTGACAAGAAGAGTCATCAACATGCCTACAAAACAGTATGTAGGTAGATAGATATATGGATGGATAGATAGATAGATAGATAGATAGATAGATAGATAGATAGATAGATAGATCGATCAAATGAGCAGTATGTGGTGGAAGCTCGTAGAAGTATCATTAGTGCAGTAGGTGTAGTTGCACCATGGCCCTGGCTCTTATGGAACCCACAGGACCCCATTTGTAGCTGTCTTCTACGAACTAACCAGGGGCTGCAGGCCCTTTTTCCTTGCATTGGAGCTGGTGGCAGTCTTGCTACACTACTGGGTTTCAATAACCTATCTTAACCCCTTCGGTGCTCATGACGGAGCGGTTCTTTCATGAGCCATGGTGGGCGTGTGCTCATGATGGAACCTCTCCGTTATGGCACCCACCCATGGGGGAAGCGCTGGCACAAAGGCATCGGGGAGAGGAAAGCGTCGCGATCGTGCAGCAGAAATGCCCCCACTAGGCACCAGGGATTACTTTTTGGAGTAATGGAAGCAACCCCTTGGGCAAGGGTCGCTTCCAAGGGGGCTAATTATTTTGTACGTTTTTTCTGCCCCCCCCCCCCCCCCGGGGGCAGATCGGCCCGTTTTTTTGGCCTTTCTGCCCCAGCAGAAAACACCACTAGACACCAGGGATTTTATTTACTATGTAATGGAAGCAACTCCTTGGGCAAGGGTCGCCTCCAAAGGCTAAATTTTTGGTATGTTTTTTCTGCCCCCCCCCTCCCGAGGGCAGATCGGCCTGTTTTTCTGGCCAGAAAACCCCACTAGACACCAGGGATTTTATTTTGAATGTAATGGAAGCGACCCCTTGGGCAAGGGTCGCTTTCAAGGGGGCAAATTAAGTTTATGTTTTTCTGCCCCCCCCCCCCCCGGTGGCAGATTGGCTTGTTTTTGGCCTTTCTGCCCCCCGGGGGGGGGGAGAAAACTCTTCTAGGCACCAGGGATTCTTTTTTATTGTAGATGGAAGCGACCCCTTGGCCAAGGGTCACTTCCAAGGGGGTTAAATTATGTTTATGTATTTTCTGCCCCCTGGGGACAGACCTGCCCCTTTTATTGGCCTTTCTGCCCCTAGGCGGGAGGCAGAATACCCTAATAGGCACCAGGGATCTATTTCTTTTGCAAGGGGGGCAAATTTCTGTCTGATGTTTTCAGCCCCACCTGGGGGACAAATCGACCTGGCAGAAAACCTCTCCCGATCCCTTGGGCAAGATCACCCCCCATTTTTCTCGACCCTATTTGAAGGCCCATCTGGCAGATTGACCATATGGGTAGTGACATGGCGTGTTATAATGTTAATTGTTTTATTTCTTGTGAATTGCAGTTGTAATGCTTTATCTCTCCTTTTTTATTCTAGTTCAAGGCTTTTGCTCTTTAGACTGTTACAGGTTGTGGTTTCGTTACTGGTGGTTCTGCAGTTTGTGTAGTTGCATGTGTTTGGTAAGAGAATTTTTTTTGTACAACGTAAATGAGTTTTATTTCCCTCCATGAATGTGTTTTTTGCAAATGGTGTAATAATAGCATTTGGCTTCTGTTTTTAAGTGTCAAAATCTTTTTGCATTTGTGCTCGATGTGTATTTTGTTGTCTTGTGAGTAATTGGTTTTGTTTCTTCTTTCTAGTGGGATATCGCTGCTTTTTGCTGTGTCTCTGCAGAGTAGGTGCTGGTGATTGTAGCTATCTTTGGCAAGTGAGTCATTGTTTTTGAGTATATAGATCTTTGTGCTAAAGCCACACTTTGTTTATTACTTATTTTGCTGTGTTTGTTGTTGTTGACTTGTTTGTGAAGTCTCCTTTCTTTGTAAGGACTATGGCTAGCCGCAGGATTACTGCTCAGCAGGTTGCTGGTATGCTTTTTGAGTCTTCCTCTGACCATAGTTCAGAGACTGACTCTGCATTTGAGGCAGAGGAGGCAGTGGGGGCAGTGGGAGATTCTGGCAGTGAGTTTTCTGTCCACGAGGAATCATCGGATGATGAAGCCACTCTTAGTGCAGATGAAGTGCCTGTCTTAGAGGAGGACATTGATGTGCCGATAGTGCAGCAAGAGGCATCTGGGGCAGCCTGGGGCTGCAAGGCCTCCCATTGGAAGTGCTGACCTCTGGGTTGCCCCAGGCATGGTGCAGCCAACATTGCCAGACTTTACTGGTGTTCCAGGGTGTAGAGTGGATACTGAAAACCTTTTGCCTATACATTTTTTTCAGTTGTTTATGGACGATGTATTTTTGGCAGAGATTTTTGAGCAGACTAATTTGTATGCTGAACAGTATTTGAGGGACAACAATGCCAGCCTTATGCCCCACTCTAGAGCTACCCGGTTGACTCCCAGAAATCTGGAAGAGATAAAGAAGTTCATGGGTTTAACTTTTTTGATGGGCTTGCTAAGGAAGCCATCAATGTCTTCATATTGGTCTACTAGTCCCTTGATGGCAATGGCTATATTTCCGGCAGTCATGAGTCATGATAGGTATTTGCTTTTGCTTCGGATGCTGCATTTTGTCGATAATGGTTTAGTAGTAATGGTTCCCAACTAAATGAGAAAGAACCGCAAAATCAAGAGATAGACCAAAAGTATCCACTTGTACTGTAATGAACTGTGACTAGATTTCTGTTTGACACAAAAGTTAATGTTGGGGTACTAGCTTCACTCAACAGCACCTACTACCAAAAGATGCTAATTACACAAAAGAAAAAACTAATGTGTATAAAAACCTAAAACCATAGAGCATCAATGAGCACACCCTTTAAAAATAACAAACCACTAGGGTACTGAATCAATAAGCAGATTCCCTATATCTCATATCACATATACAATTTCTCAAGCAAATAGTGTTAATTGAAGCGATAAAACAGCATACAAAGTCAACAAAAAACAAAGTTTCTTCAGTTTGGCGATTTTATTCTTTGTGCTTCATACATCCAGCATGAAGTCTGCCAATGTGCCTGCCAACACGTGTTTCGTCTACCCATAGACTTTTTCAAGGCAGTTGGCGCGAAACTGTCATTGTACGATTGTATTTCAATCAAAATTGGCTCCTATTGGTCTGTACACATACATCCACTAGCTATAGCTAGCGGTTGTTTCCACATGAAAAATACCAAATTGACGACCGATTTTATTCACATCTCCCGATCCATCCAAGATAAGAATGATCCGAAAACGACTCCCTATGTTTGGAGTAAATACTGGATAAAACACGAGTGGCAACCCTGATAAGTTCCACTGATCAAACGGACCACAAAGACGCGTCCTCTAACACGCTTGCCTCGCTGTAACGCATACAAACGTATTCAGTACCCTAGTGGTTTGTTATTTTTAAAGGGTGTGCTCATTGATGCTCTATGGTTTTAGATAATGGTTTAGTGTTGCCACGAGATCACCCTGATTTTGACTGTCTTTTTAAGATTCGGCCTGTCATTGATCACTTTGTAGATCAATTTTCTGAGATCTATGCTCCAGGGAAAGAAATAGCAGGGGATGAGTCTTTGGTCTTGTTCAAGGGCCGCTTGGTTTTTAGGCAATACATTCCTAGCAAGAGGGCACACTATGGAATTAAGATGTATATGCTGTGTGACAGTAGGACTGCATATGTCTCTAATTTCAGGGTGTACACCGGTAAGGATTCCAGGATTGACCCCCCTGGTTGTCCGTCCACTTTTGGAGTGACTGAGAAAATTGTGTGGGAACTTGGTAGAGGACTGTTTAACAAAGGTCACCATTTATATGTAGATAACTTTTACACTGGTGTGCAGTTGTTCAGGGAATTGGCCAAAGTGGACACTGTTGCTTGTGGCACAATCCGCTCTAACCGTAAAGGTTTCCCAAAAGAACTTGTTTGTCAAAAGCTTGTGCGGGGACAGTGCAGTGCGTTGCGTAGCGAGGAACTTCTAGCTGTGAAGTTTTCAGACAGGAAAGATGTCTACATGCTGACTACCATCCATGATGAAAGTACTTCACCTGTGACTGTTTGGGGTCAGGTTGCTGAAGCGCGCAAACCTGTGTGCATTTTAGACTATACTAGGCACATGGGTGGTGTTGATAGAGTAGATCAGCGGTTGGAACCTTACACTGCTCTTCGTAAGGCTTACATTTGGTATAAGAAGTTGGCTATCCATCTTTTCCACTTGGCAACCTTTAATGCTTTTGTTGTATTTAAGGATTGTTGTCCTGAGTCAAAGTTGATTTTTGCTAAGTTTCAGGAGTCTGTATTTATTTATTTATAAAGTTTTAAATAGCGTGAACGTGACCCACGAGGGTATCAGAGCGCTTTACAGTATATAATTATTAAACATTAGATGGTTGATGTAGTATACAAACATTTGGTATTCGCTATTCAGTACAAAAGAGGTATATAGTATTATATGGATAGCATAGGTGACTAGTAGACAACAAAGAATGATCCACGAGGGCATCAGAGCACTTCACAGTACACAGTTATTAGACATTAGGAGGTTGAGGTAGAATATATACATTAAGTAATTTCCATAAAATCCAAAAGAGGTAGACAGAAATATCTGGATATCATAGGCAACTATTAGTCAACATCGAATTAAAGCCTTAGGATGTAAATTTGTTCAGTAGAAGCATTTTTACTTCTTTTTTGAAGGAGGTAAAGGATGAGATTCCACGTACCAGTGGAGGGAGGGAGTTCCAAATCTTCGGTGCGATCCCTGAAAAAGCTCTGCAGCCAGTTCTCTTTTTATGGAAGGATTGTGGTTTCAATAGTAGTGACCTCGCACTTCGCAATTGTCTGCATCGTCCCGATCGCTCTAACTTTAGTGCTAAGTAAGTGGGGGTATTGTTATGCAGGGCTTTGTGGGTCATGCAGGCAACCTTTAGGTGTATTCTTGCCTCGTAGGGCAACCAGTTCAGAGCTTTCAAGGTTGGAGAGATGTGGCTATTTCTTTTAATCCCTGAGACCAGTCTGGCCGCAGCGTTGAGTGAAGCCCTCAGCGGGGCCAGCTTGTATTTGGGGAGACCGCATAGGGTGGTGCTTCCGTAATCCAATCTTGGTAACACCAGGGCTTGTACCGCCATTTTTAAGTCGGTCTGTGGGAGGAAGGGTTTAAGTTTCCTTAGTATACTCAACTGGTGATTGGCTCCCTTGGTGGCATTAGTGATTTGCGCTTGCATGTTCAGGTGTTTGTCAATGGTGACTCCCAAGGATTTCGCGGAGTCAATGATGTGGGGAGCACAGTCAAAGGAAGTTAGATGCTCCAACCATAAGTCTATCTTGGGTGTGTGATTGGGAGGGGAGATGAGAAGGAATTCAGTTTTTTTGGTGTTAAGCATAAGGTGGTTGCCAGTGAGCCAACTTTGAGTGTTCTGTAGAATAGCGTTGAGAGAGATGAAGTCTTCTGGTGAGGAGATTTTCATATACAGTTGGGTGTCGTCAGCGTACAGGTGATATTGGATGTTCGCAGAGTTCAATGCGTTTGCCAGGGGCTCCATGAATAGATTAAAGAGAATGGGAGAGAGTGCTGAGCCCTGTGGGACCCCTATGGTGACCAAGGAGGGTTGAGAAAGTGAATGCTTCATCTTGATTCTTTGTGTTCTGTTATTAAGGAAGGAGGTGAACCATTGTAACACTGGTCCGGTAAGGCCCATCCTTCGTTCCAGTAGGGACAGTAGGTTGTCGTGCTTAACCGTATCGAAAGCGGAGGATAAGTCAAGAAGTATCAATAGGCATGATTCGTTGTGGTCTAGCATTTTTAGTATGTCATCCAATATGTGGGTGAGAGCAGATTCTGTGCTATGACCTTGCCGGAAGCCGGATTGGTGTTTGTCTAGGAGGATGAAATTCTCGATGTGATTACATAGTTGTAGTTGTACACATTTTTCCAGCAGTTTCGCTAGAGTAGGGATGTTGGTTATCGGGCGGTAGTTGTTTAGATCTGAGGGGAGGGAGTCAGATTTCTTTAGTATAGGTGTGACCTGCCCTACTTTAAGACAGTCCGGTATGGAGCCTTGTCTCAGAAAGGCGTTTACAATCTTCGACCATAGGGGTATGATAGAGGTTTTGATCATTTTGAATAGGGAAGGAGGTAGGGGGTCAGAGAAGTGATTGGAGGGGTTAATCGCTAGAAGAGTGTTGTAGATTTCTTGTTCAGGGATGGGCAAGAAGGAGCGCCAAGAGGCATTGTTTTTGGGGGTTTCCGTCAGAGTACTAGGATGGGCCACGATCTGAGCGTAAAATTTAGTGTCCTGAGCAATAGGTTGTGGAAGGACCTTCTTGGATTGGATGTCGAGTTCAATGGATTTTGTTTTTTCAAGGAAGAAATTGGCAAGCTGATCACAGTTAGGAATAGCCGGATTGTTTAGTTCCGCAGATTTAGGCGTATTGCGCGCTTGTTGTTTGACTATTTCAAATAGTTTCTTGGGGCGGTTAATGGCTTGGTTCAACTGAGTTTTGAAAAAGTCTGCCTTAGCCTTTAGGATCTTCCTGTTGTATGCATTCCTCAGCACTCTAAGGTGATATAGGTGATCAGTGGAGGGTACTGATTTCCATAATCTCTCGGCTGATCTTAGCTTTCGCCGGTCAGAGTTCAGATTCTCGTTGAACCATGGTTTGGAGATTTTGGAGGAAACGTTTTTTTCTTGGAGGGCGCTGTAGAGTCAAGAATTTCAAGCATAGTGGAATTGTAAAAGACCGTGAGGTCATGGACGTCAACCATGTCTGTCTTGGGGGTTAGGGCGGAGATGCATTGGTTTACTAGGTCGGTGGGGTTAATATTTTGAATATTCCTTTTCCACTGTTTTGTTTTTGGGGGTTGGCCCCTTTTTGTAGCTACCTCAATATTGATGAAGAAGAGAATGCTGTAATGGTCCGTCCAATCACATGGGGTGATGGATTCTAGTGATACAGTGTTCGTTTTCGCTATGATGAGGTCTAATGTCTCTCCCTTGTTGTGGGTTGGACTGTCACAGAATTGAGAAAGATCCTGATCTGACAGAAAAGATTTGAGACAGCTTACAACATGGTCGTTTGAGTTATTCCAGTGGAGATTGAAGTCGCCCAGGAAAATCTGTGGTACTTGTGAGTTGTCGTTGGATGTAATGACTTCCATTAGCTCATCGATGAACGTCAGATTGTCACCAGGGGGGTGGTAAATTATGTGAAGTTTGCTGGCGATGCGCTTGTCATCAGAGATGTTGATACAGAGATATTCACAGGAGGATAGAGAGATGGGGTCTGCTTGATTGACTGTGATTGTGTTACGATAGATGCAGGCTAGTCCGCCGCCAGGGTTCACGTTTCTGTCCAGACAGATTATATTGTGACTAGGAGGTACCAGTAGGTCTAGGATGGGAGAAGAGTAGCTATTTAGCCATGTTTCTGTGAGGTCGATAATGTCTAGATCATTCTCGAGGATGAGGTCGTGGATGTCAGGAGCATGTTTGCAAGCGGATCTGCAATTGATGAGTGCACACTTCATCCTGCTAGATGAATGGGATAGAGAAGTCTGCACTAAGTTGATATTAGTGAGGTTTTCTCTATTAATGGATCTGAAGTTGTGAGTGGGTTCTCTGAAGGGGTTGGTTTGTATGGATTGGATAACGCTACATCGGGGCTTACTGTTGACATTCGGACTGGCATAGGATAGGAGGAGGTCATCTAAGTCCTTGTCAGATAGTTCAGCAGTTGCCCTCCTGGGACGGGATGGGTCGTTCGGGGAGGGTATCTTACTCTGCCTAGTGTCCTCACGGTGTGATTTCTTGGCGATGTATCTTCTAGTTTGGTGACTAATACGGTTTACTGTGGCACTAGTGGCTCTGTGTGTGTTTAGGATTTCCTTGGTGATGCTTGATAGGTTTTGCAACTCGACCTTGAGATGGGATAGGCCAGTGGCTAGCTCATTGAAACGTGCAAACCAATCAGAATTGGGATAATTAGTTGCGTGTAAATGTGTGTGGTCTAATATAGGCGGAGGTCCGCAAGAAAGTATTGGTTGCGTGATCTCGCTGTCTGGTTGCCTGGGGATATCCTTAGTAGGGATCGATGGGGTTAGTTGATCATGGAGGCTTGTTTGAAGGTCCGAATCATTGTGGGGGATGGCCTCGAGATGTGGCAGCATGATGGGGACTGACGCATGCGCTCGGGGTATGGACATAGAGTGGTGAGTTTGGATGAGCGGAGTGAGTATCAAGGGAGTTGGGAGCCGATCAGATATCGTGGTAGGCGGTAGGACATGGGGAGCTTTGCATGCCATCTCAATTGAAGGTGGGGGGAGGGGTATGTCATGGGTGGGATTGGTGTAGGTGGATTCTCCCTTGGACATCACGGACATCAATGGGGTGTCTGCAATGGGGTGGCCGGTAGCTAAGAGTATCCCTGACTCTCTTGTGCCAGGGGACCCCGGTGTGGTTGAGACCTATGTGACAGGGAGGTAGGAGTCAATGGGTGTGTGGGGAGAATTTGGTTCAGTAGCATTCGTTGTGGGATTTTGTGGTAGAGTTGGGGTGTCAACAGAATAGTCGGGATGAGTAGTGTCGGGGAGTGCGATTATCTTGCTGTTCAGTGCATTCTTGAGGGTAGGGAAGATCTTGTCTATGGTAGCGAGATTGGAATTGGAGGCTTGTATAAGGATATTACCATTGTTGTATATGGAAATGGTGGCATTCACAGAGCAAAGGTCCGAGGCAGTTACCGTCAATTTAAGGGCATGCGGGGTTTTTTTTACATTGGAGATTCGGAGCATAGAGTGGAAGATGGTTCTCCACTGAGCACGTTTCTTTGTGTGGAAGATGAGATCGCTCGTTATTGTGCCTTTGCTGACGCAGAAGTATGGATCTGAAATAAGAGTCTCAGGGTGAGTTTTCATTAGCCTGTGCTTGAACTTTTTTGCTGCATTTTTGGAGAGATTGGGAGGATAGGTAATGGTGAAGGCATGGTGGCCATAGGGTACTCGGTTTTTATCCATTATATTCCGGGGCTTCGGTCAGCTGCTCTCCAAACACTCACTCTACAGTACATAACATTCACTTCTCGTCTCTTTACTCAACTGGGTACAGTCTTCATCCTCGTTAGCCTTACCCCAATCCTTTTTATAGAATACTCATGTATGATTACAAAATATAGGTAATTATTCTACCCTATCTCCCTACTGGGGTATCCTTGAAATGTGAATCCATTTTTTTTTTTTTTTTTTTTTCCGTCTTCTAAATTCCAGTTAGATATTCCTCCTTGGAATTACATTTGCTATCTTCTATAATCCTCATCAGTCACTAAGCTCCTGTGAGAATGAGGGAAATGACCACGAAGATAGTGACAGTGTTGTATGGGCACCAGCTGACTTTAGGTGAATTAGCCCAAGATGGCCACCCCGTTAGCTTTAGATGGTTGGTCCTATGAGTAAGTCCTATCACCCTTTCCATTGGTGGGTCCCTAGAGGTGTAGTCCTTTCATTGTTTCCTTCGTGGCGTGTGGTCCTTTCATTTTCTATTAGGATGATTTTAAGAAGTCCTCTGTCTCTTTCTAGCATAAAGGAGTCCTCTGTCTCTTTCTAGCAGAGACCAAGTCCAGGATATCCTTACGTCAGAGTAGATTAATTAAGGTTGTCATTTTGTATAAATTGTAGGCAAAGCTGCTTGCAGGAAAGCCCAAAATAATAAGCCCAAAATACAATCTTCGTTCTGAATTGTCCAGTATCAGTATCTGTTGTGTATAGTAGCAATGCCAATCATGTTCCATGATGAGGGCACTCCTGCATCGATTAAAGGCCAAAGCTGGAACTGAGAAAAGGGGGGGTGGCACCGTACCTCAGTATTATTTTCTCAGTCACGGGCTGTCAATCCAGCAATCAAGTACCCTCATGCCCCAGGGCAATCAGCGAGCGCGTCCGCGTAGAAGCCGGACCGGCTCCCCGGCTCAGGACAGGGCGCCCCTGTAGGATCTTGCCTCAGTCTGCGAGTGCGCTCGTTAACACGGGGATCACTGTAGATCAAACAGCAGGCTTCAAACAAAGTGCCCGAGCCGCACCGCACACCCAGAAACATGCGCCCGAGTAGGGTCGCGATCCAGCCTCTATACCCACACGACAGCCTGGGGGATCTCAGCTGGGACAGATCCGACGAAAACGCTGGACCATCCATTCAACAGTGCGGGCGTCTCAACAACCGTTGCGCTCGATCGGATGTGACGGGATTGCTGCCCTAGTTGCTTCTGGAATTCAGGGTCGGTGCCGTCGTCGACCCCCGATGCTTGTTGGCACTGGACCTCTCCTCCCCTCCAGCCGATTGCCGAGGTAAGATGCCGGGGTTCAGTTGAGGATGGGTAGTAGTAGGTGTTACCGGCGGAGTTCCTCTGTTTCTAGTTTCACAGCCCGAGTCTCTACCTGTTTCTCTGCATTTACGGTGTGGTAAGGCGCTGGGGATGAACCGGGATATCACAGATTGTAATCCCAAGCCACCGGAGCTCCCACTCCGAGCTCCTCACCAATCCGCCATTTTCCTCACCGATAATAGGCAGCCTTGTTGTACTGGAACAGGCAAGTGTTCCTAGAGTTGGAGTGGTGGAGGAAGTGGCTAGATTGAAAGATCGCCACTTTCCTGATCACATTCCTCCCACGCCCTCAAAAGACTTTCCCAGTAGGAGATGTAGAGTTTGTTGGCGAAGAGGTACACGGAAGGAGACTCGTATGTACTGCCCCGAGTGTCCTTCTAACCCTGCGCTGTGTGTGCCTGCTTGTTTTAGAATGTACCACACGCATAAGAATTTTTGGGAGCATCCATGAGTGGTAAAGTGAACTGCCTGGTCTGTATTGTTTTTTATTTTTTGTTCAGTTTCAAGGTTGGCATTTGTGCAATGTATTTAGTTTCAGATTTTGTGTTAGTAGATTTGTATCTAGTTACAATTTGTTTGTGTTTTCTTTTTTGTATAAAAAACCCCTAAATGTGATGGTGGTGTGTGTATGCTGGCGCTTGGCTGGTGGTGTGCGTGGACTGGCGCTTGGCTGGTGGTGTGTGTGGACTGGCCGCTTGGCTGGTGGTGTGCGTGGACTGGCGCTTGGCTGGCGGTGTGCGTGGACTGGTGCTCGGCTGGTGGTGTGAATGGACTGGCACTTGGCTGCCAGTGTGTGTAGGCTGGCGCTTGGCTGGCGGTGTGCGTGGGCTGGCGCTCAGCTGGTGGTGTGAATGGACTGGTGCTTGGCTGCCAGTGTGTGTAGGCTGGCACTTGGCTGGTGGTGTGCGTGGACTGGCGCTTGGCTGGTGGTGTGCGTGGACTCGCGCTCGGTTGGCGGTGTGTGAGTAGTGACTTGCTGATGGTCACTACACACACTGCTAGCCAAACGCCAGTCCACACAATCCGTCAGCTGGTGTGGTTGCTGTGTCAGGCATGTGGGCGTGGGAAAGTGATGGGCCCTTGAATGGCGCTGTCTGCTGGTGTGAGTGTTGTAATGTGATGGGCCCGCGGCAGGCGGTGTGAATGGTTTTGTATGTGTCACACGTATGAAAGGTGTATGAATGGCCTGTAAAGAGGCTGGTGCCTTGTCGTGGCGTTACAGCTCACGAGCTGCGAGTCAATGGTTCAGTTTCTTGTCCTTTCAATTATTAACAGTGCATTTCATTTTTGTGAAATCTCTTGTTAATACAATTGTATATACTGAACCATCACTCACCCTCGTGCCAAATCCAACCGGTATGTATGTGTGCTTGAGGAATAGATGGTTGTGCAGTAATATTTGTCTTTTCTGTCTTTCTCAAGCAGGGTGTACATTGTCCCTTTTTGTGAACGTTGTAATGTGTTGGTTCCGTGCCTGGTGGTGTGAATGGTCTTGTGTGTATCACGTACGAAAGGTGTGTGAATGGCCTGTAAAGCGGTTGGGGCCTTGACGCAGCTTTACAGCTCACGAGCTGTGAGTCACTGGTTCAGTTTTTTGTCCTTTCAATTATTGACAGTGCATTTCATTTTTGTGAAGTCTCTTGTTAATAAAATGTTATATACTGAACCATCACTCGCCATAGTGCCAAATCCAACCAGTATGTGTGTGTGCTTGAGGAATAGATGGTTGTGCAGTAATATTTGTCTTTTTTGTCTCTCTGCCAAGGTGTACATTCCATCTACACGAGTAAAATGATACCTCATGTGGAAAACGTGGTTTTTTCAGCTAATTTTGAGGTTTGCAGGGGATTCTGGGTAGGAAAACGTTGGGGGATCCACGCAAGCCATACCTTGCTGGACTCCCCCGGGTGTCTAGTTTTCTAGTTTTCAGAAATGTGTGGGTTTGGTAGTTTCCCAAGATGGACGCCGAGCCCGGGCCCAAAAATCCAGGTGACCCCCCTTGCAAAACCATTTTGTTTTGTGATAGGTAATTTTGATATCTCCTTAATACGTTTTGGGCCCTTGCCTGTCGCGGGTACTTGACCCACCCACGCGAGTGAGGTACCATTTTTATCGGGAGACCTGGGGGAACGCTGGGTGGTAGGAAATTTGTGGATCCATGCAGATTCCTGAACTTTCCCACACAGAAATTTGAGAAAAATGAGATTTTTTTCAGCTAAATTTGAGGTTTGCATGGGATTCTGGGTAGGAAAACGTTCGGGGGTCCACACAAGCCATACCTCGCTGGACTCCCCCGGGTGTCTAGTTTTCAGAAATATGTGGGTTTGGTAGGTTTCCCATGATGGCCCCCGAGCCTGGGGCCAAAAACTCATGGGACCCCCCTTTCAAAACCAGGTTGTTTTTGTGATAGGTAATTTTGATGTCTCCTCAATACGTTTTGGGCCCTTGCCTGTTGCGGCTACTTAACCCCCCCACACAAGTGAGGTTCCATTTTTCTCGGAAGACTTTGGGTAATGCGGGGTGGGTAGAATTTTGTGGATCCACGCAGATTCCAGAACTTTCCACCACAGAAATGTGAGGAAAATGTGTTTTTTTAAAAAGTTTTGAGGTTTGCAAGGGATTCTGGGTAACAGAACCTGGTGAGAGCCAGACAAGTCAGCCCATCCTGGATTGCCCTGGGTGTCTAGTTTTCAAAAATATATAGGTTTGCTAGGTTTCCCTGGGTGCCGGCAGAGCTAGGGTTCAAAATCTACAGCTAGGAACTTTGTAAAAAAAGGGTCCGTTTTCACTGTGAAAATATGATGTGTCCACGTTGCGTTTTGGGCCAGTTCCTGTCGCGGTCACTAGGCCTACCCACACAAGTGAGGTACCATTTTTCTCAAAAGACTTTGGGGAATGCGGGGTGGGTGGAATTTTGTGGATCCACACAGATTCCAGAACTTTCCACCACAGAAATGTGAGGAAAATGTGTTTTTTTTAATACAAATTGTGAGGTTTGCAAGTGATTCTGGGTAACAGAACTGGGTGGGAGCCAGGCAAGACACCCCATCCTGGATTCCCCTGGGTGTCTAGTTTTAAAAAATGTATAGGTTTGCTAGGTTTCCCTAGGTGCCGGCAGAGCTAGGGTTCAAAATCTACAGCTAGGCACTTTGCAAAAAAAGGGTCTGTTTTCACTGTGAAAATGTGGTGTGTCCACGTTGCGTTTTGGGCCGTTTCCTGTCGCGGGCACTAGGCCTACCCACACAAGTGAGGTACCATTTTTCTCGGAAGACTTTGGGGAATGCGGGGTATGTGGAATTTTGTGGATCCACGCAGATTCCAGAACTTTCCACCACAGAAATGTGAGGAAAGTTTGTGTTTTTTGACAAAGTTTGAGGTTTGCAAGGGATTCTGGGTAACAGAACCTGGTGAGAGCCAGACAAGTCAGCCCATCCTGGATTGCCCTGGGTGTCTAGTTTTCAAAAATATATAGGTTTGCTAGGTTTCCCTGGGTGCCGGCAGAGCTAGGGTTCAAAATCTACAGCTAGGAACTTTGTAAAAAAAGGGTTCGTTTTCACTGTGAAAATATGATGTGTCCACGTTGCGTTTTGGGCCAGTTCCTGTCGCGGTCACTAGGCCTACCCACACAAGTTAGGTACCATTTTTCTCAGAAGACTTTGGGGAATGCGGGGTGGGTGGAATTTTGTGGATCCACGCAGATTCCAGAGCTTTCCACCACAGAAATGTGAGGAAAATGTGTTTTGTTTGACAAATTCTGAGGTTTTCAAGGGATTCTGGGTAACAGAACCTGGTGAGAGCCAGGCAAGTCACCCCATCCTGGATTCCCCTGGGTGTCTAGTTTTAAAAAATGAATAGGTTTGCTAGGTTTTCCTAGGTGCCGGCAGAGCTAGGGTTCAAAATCTACAGCTAGGCACTTTGTAAAAAAAGGGTCCGTTTTCACTGTGAAAATGTGATGTGTCCATGTTGCGTTTTTGGCCGTTTCCTGTTGCGGGCACTAGGCCTACCCACACAAGTGAGGTACCATTTTTCTCAAAAGACTTTGGGGAATGCGGGGTGGGTGGAATTTTGTGGATCCACACAGATTCCAGAACTTTCCACCACAGAAATGTGAGAAAAATTTGTTTTTTTTAATACAAATTGTGAGGTTTGCAAGTGATTCTGGGTAACAGAACTGGGTGGGAGCCAGGCAAGACACCCCATCCTGGATTCCCCTGGGTGTCTAGTTTTAAAAAATGTATAGGTTTGCTAGGTTTCCCTAGGTGCCGGCAGAGCTAGGGTTCAAAATCTACAGCTAGGCACTTTGCAAAAAAAGGGTCTGTTTTCACTGTGAAAATGTGGTGTGTCCACGTTGCGTTTTGGGCCGTTTCCTGTCGCGGGCACTAGGCCTACCCACACAAGTGAGGTACCATTTTTCTCGGAAGACTTTGGGGAATACGGGGTATGTGGAATTTTGTGGATCCACGCAGATTCCAGAACTTTCCACCACAGAAATGTGAGGAACGTTTGTGTTTTTTGACAAAGTTTGAGGTTTGCAAGGGATTCTGGGTAACAGAACCTGGTGAGAGCCAGACAAGTCACCCCATCCTTTATTCCCCTGGGTGTCTAGTTTTGTTTTAAAAAATGTATAGGTTTGCTAGATTTCCCTAGCTGCTGGCAGAGCTAGGGTTCAAAATCTACAGCTAGGCACTTTGCAAAAAAAGGGTCTGTTTTTACTGTGAAAATGTGGTGTGTCCACGTTGCATTTTGGGCTGTTTCCTGCCGCGGGCACTAGGCCTACCCACACAAGTGAGGTACCACTTTTCTTGGAAGACTTCGGGGAATGCAGGGAGTGTGGAATTTTGTGGATCCACGCAGATTCCAGAACTTTCCACCACAGAAATATGAGGAAAATGTGTTTTTTTTACAAAGTTTGAGGTTTGCAAGGGATTCTGGGTAACAGAACCTGGTGAGAGCCAGACAAGTCACCCCATCCTGGATTTCCCTGGGTGTCTGGTTTTCAAAAATGTATAGGTTTGCTAGGTTTCCCTAGGTGCCGGCAGAGCTAGGGTTCAAAATCTACAGCTAGGCACTTTGCAAAAAAAGGGTCCGTTTTCACTGAGAAAATGTGGTGTGTCCACGTTGCGTTTTGGGCCGTTTCCTGTCGCGGGCAATACACCTACCCACACAAGTGAGGTACCATTTTTATGGGGAGACTTAGGGGAACACAAAATTGTAGACCAACTGTTATTACCTATTGACTTTAAATGCATTTCTGCCTTCCAAATGTAAGACAATGTGTAAAAAAGAAGTCACTTTGAAAAATGACCTATAATTCACATGCTGGTATGGGTACCCACAATTTTGGAGATGTGCAAGTAGCTACTGTTTCTAGACTCTAAATTTTGTTCCCATTTCAGAAATACATAGGTGACTTTCATACCGATTTTTCCCTGTTTATATTTTCCCAAATGAATTGCTATATGCCTGGTACACAATAAGTAACCATTGCAAGACGCTGCTCAGTTATTGGCTCTGGGTTCCTCGGGTTCTTGGTGAACCTACAAGTCCTATATATCCCCATAACCAGAAGGGTCCAGCATATGTAACGGTATATTGCTTTCAAACATCTGTCATACTTAGTAGAAGTTACAGGTGAAAACATTGGCACAACTTTTTTCTATTTTCAACTGTTAGTTTCTATACAAAAACCTTGAAGGATCTACACAAATGACCCCTTGCTAAATTCAAAACTTTGTCTACTTTTTAGAAATGTATAGCTTTCCAGGATCCATCATTGCTTTCATACCCATATTTACCATTAACTTGAAGGAGGTTAAAAGCACAAAAAATAGCAAAAATAGGCCATGTCCCAGAAAAATGCCAAAACTGTGTAAAAAATGTTGGTTTTCTGACAAGAGTCTGCTTGTCCCTGAAAGCTGGGAAGATGGTGATTTCAGCACCACAACCCCTTTGTTGATACCATTTGCAGGGAAAAAAACCAGATGCTTTTATCTGTAGCCCTTTTTTCCCATTTTTCCAAAAAGAACCAAAAATTAGCTGTATTTTGGCTAATTTCTGGGTCCCCTCCAGGGGAATCAACAAACCCTGGGTACCTTTAAAATCCCCTTGATGTTGGAAGAAAAGGACGCAAATTTGGGTGGATACCTTATGTGGTCAAAAAGTTATAGTGGCCTAAGCCTGAACTACCCCAAATAGCCAAAAAAAGGCTTAGCACAGGGGGGGGAAAGGCCTAGCAGCAAAGGGGTTAAAGATGAGGACAGGCACGGCTGTTGTTTTGCTATGCATAACAACGTATGTACGGTACTGAATGAATATTGTGCCTATACATCTAGAGGAACTTAAAAAAAAAAAATCCAATTCACAAAATCATTATTGTGTTTTTTCGTATTAAATTGTATTTTCTGATTGTGGCATTACGGATTACATTCAAAATGATTGTTAATTTCATGCAGGTTGTAGTGCAAACCATGTTACTTTCTTTGTAATGTAAACGGACCAGTCATTTAAGGCATTCAATCAGGCTGAGTGCAGCGTCAATACAAATAATAAGGAGGACTGCTATTCGTGGCGCCCGTGATAAATTCAGGCTTAAAAAGAAATCATTTCAATAGATCGTCCAGTACAGCTTAGTCGCTGTTATCTGTTTTCTCACCATTCTCGCGCCAAAGTCTGAAAGACACTTATGGAACATTGCTAGGTCCTCCAACTGCAACATAGACTATGGGGCTCATTAGGATGGCGGAAGGACCGCCACCGCCGGGCTGGCGGTGGCGGTCCTTCCGCCATCACGAAGCGTTTTACCCACTGCCCAATTAGGATGGCGGTGGGTACCACGGCGGATGCAAAGTCCGTCCGCCGCTTCACTGCCAAAGGCAATCGTACCGATTGCCTGGCGGACGGTGCAGGGCACCTAAAATGGTGGCAGTGCCTAGCAGGCACCGTCCACCAAATTAGGATGTGGGAAAAGAAAGGCCTTTCCATGGCGGCGAGGTCGCCATGGAGTTGCTGGCGGGGATTGGGTTCCCTTGTGTCGGGGGGAGGTGGGGTGCACTTCATTTCACTGCACCAAGTGGCAGGCACCATGTGGTGCGTGCCATGTGGTGCAGTGAAATGCTAGACACGCGATTTTAACATCGCGGCGGGTGCTGCTGTCAGCAGCACCCGCCACAAGGTTAAATTTTAGAATGCGACCGCCATGGTGGCGGTTGCATCCTAATTCGTGGTGCGTGACCGACGCATGTCTGGCGGGCGGTCCAAACACCGCAAGGATGGCGGGCGGACTCAGGTCCGCCCGCCATCCTAATGAGCCCCTATGTTTTATGTGAGACTAAAAGCCTCGCTCCAAGAGTCAGCAGAAAACTCGGATGCGAAAACTGGCAGACTAAATAATGCTACAGCATATCTAGCGCTTAGTTCTCTCATAGTTTGTCCTCCAAGTGTTACCTGAAGGAATTTCCCTAAGAAAAAAACGAAGACTGACCACAAAATATGCGGTACGCATGAGTCAGGTGCAAACACGGTTTGTATCCAATTTTAAAAATGCTACAGCACTTAGAATCAAACCATACATGTTTAAAGATTAGAGCCGGGGCATCAGTTCTTTTAGTTCATGAACATTTGCAGCACTTTAGAGGATACCAGCTCAATTCACAAACATTTAATTGGGCTTTAATCATAGAGTACTTCTGAATACCCATAGTAGTCCAGTACTCCTACTCACTCCTGAAATTCAGGAGTACCACAAGACTAGGAGTCTGATTCACAGTTTGGCAGATGGGTTACTCAGGCACAAATGTGATGGATATTCTGCCCGCCGTATTATAAGTGCCATAGGATATAATCCACTCAAAAGACAGTGGACTGGATAGCCGTCACATTTGAGATGGGGTAACCCGTCCGCCAAACCAAATCAGGCCCTAAGTCACACTTAATCATACTCATATCTTGTGAATTGGGCCCACCAGGGTCAGAGGTCCTCTTTCATGGATGCCTGAAAGACTCTCAAAGCTAAGTTTGGCATGCTTAAATATAGCTTTGTCAAGACTATTAAATCCCCATTTATTGGTGCTAAAATTGGTCCAAATATTGGAAACTGTCATTTTGTCGTGTTTGACACATTTGGTCCAATCCACAAAGATTTTGTGACTTACCTTTGTATTACTACGGAATTCCAGGATTATGCCAGGAATCCTGAAATTCATGAGTAAACTAGGAGTACTGCAAGGGTAAGTTGGTCATACAAAGTCTTTGTGGAACAGGACCATCATGATTATATCACTGCACCCATTCACTGTTTGCAGTAGCACAACATTGGGAACTGCATTTCCTTTAGATTGCTCCTGGTGATTCATGATTCTTGCCCAATTAGTGGGAACTTGCATTTAATGGGAAAATAAAATCTACCAAGACAATATTTGCCACTAGAATACAGCTGCGTTTAAACAACACCAGATGCTCATTTAGCCCTTGGAGGCTAGCTTACAAGGCCAGCATATCCCTGTCTCACCTTTCTTAATGGCAGACTGATTGCCCAATTTAGTGTTGCCTGCCATGACATTGTGTTGTCTTTGGCCTAAAGTCCTCCTGCTCTTTCGGCAAAAACTGAAGTGCTGGACAAAAAATAAAACGCCATGTAATATGTGATTACTTACCAGTAACCTTCACTACTACAATTACACTTGCTTGTCCCAGTACCTACGAGAAAGTACTATGATGCTATCTTATTACGCTATATTGAAAACTAGATAATGCTTACTCCATCTTGGATAAAGTGGGGGGTTGTCTATTCTACTGGATCTGACTGCAGCCTTTGACATCATAGACCATAAGAAATTAACCTGGTCACTTGGCCTTCAGAAAAACATCAAAGACACTATACTCCAATGGCTCTCTTCATACATCTCTAATAAATGTCATTTCGTAATGATGGGAAATTGCAACTCCAATAATGTTCCTGTTATATGTGCAGTACCACAGTGACCTATTTTAGTAACCCACATCATGTTTTGTCCTGATGATGGTCCTGGAGAATTGTCACAATAGGACTGCAACATCATCTTTGTCTACAAAGAGGCTGCCCTAGGAAAAACAACAAAATCTGTGTTCCTTTTCGAACTGAACAATATGGAACATTGCTTAGGCCTCTTGCAGCTTTTTTGTGTTTGGTTCTAAATATTTGTGTTTGTAAATATTGTTAAATGTTCTATGTTTACCGTATGGAGGTGGAGGTCTTTGTTGCCTGTATTTTACGAATGCATAAATTGTGTTATGAGATAATAAATATCGCAAACTAGATTATGCTCTCTTTTAGATATATTTGTGATAATTGTTTGCCTTACGGGCACTTATTCTATTTGACAATGAGATAAAATACTCCGGAGTCTCATTACAATTTGTGGACAGAGAAGGCTAACAAGCATAGAAACCTTTCGCTTAGACTCCAAGAAATTTCTCAGGTCTGAACAGCAAATCAATCTTTCTTCTGAGCAGATCCTACAATTCGGAACTCGTTATCAAAAGAATCAGATGTACAGGGATATTCTAGGTTTCCAAAATAACTTAAAACGTCTTTTTCAGCTATCAGTAATCCCTCTAGAGTCTCCTTCCCCTCTTTCAGTGGCGGCCTCTACTAACAAAGGGTGGTAGGGCGGGTGGGGGGAGAGCAGGGGGAGAGCGAGCGTGGGGGGACAAGTTGATAATAATTTAAAAAACGTACCTGATGCCGCCAACCGCCTCCCGCATCGCGTTGCTCCTGCTGGCCTCTTCCTGAGTCCCAGCAGCCCCTGGGACAGACTCCCAGCCAATCCCTGTGCTGCAGTACAGCACAGGGATTGGTCTAAGTGGGCGGAAAAGACACTCTGCTCACACCAGGGATTCTGTGGGGGTTTCCTCCAGCCCGGCTGATAAATGTAGCTGGGCTGGAGAAACCTAAGTGTGCATGTGTGTGTTCGGTCGGCCTGAGACGGCCGGCCAAACACACATGAGCACTTAGGGAGTGCACAAGCAAACCTCCTCCATCCGCCCATGCCCCACCCCTCTGTGCATCTGCTGGCAAACGAAAAATAAAACGATGCTAGAGCATCTTTTATTTTTTGTTTGCTGGCTCTGTGCCAGGCAGTGGGGCGACACACCTCCACCATTGAGGAGGAGCTGCCACTGCCCTCTTTTCCTTCTCTACTCATGTTTTCCTACTATACTGCTCAAAATTGTTGCTTTACACCTCCATACTTGTTCTGTCTCTTTTCTCTTTCTATTGCCTCCTGATATTCCAGTATCTCAGTATTCTGCCGATCAATCCTGCTAATAGCACTCTCACATATCATTCTTAAACACGGCCTCTTCCTTTCAGACCACTTGCTCTCTCGTTCCTTCCTTTTGCCCCTTGAAAATTGATTTTGACTGTTCGACGTAATGACTCATTGGAGCTCTTATTATGGTACTTTCCTTTGTCACTTTTAACATTAATCTGACTCAAACTGAGCACTTATTGACAAGCGTTCACTTTAAAGGTTTTCTTTCTTTATTTTTGTTTTTTCCAAAGGTATTTTTAACAGGATGATTCCGTTCCTTCTGGTGTTAGTTTGATCTGAAGCACACTAACACCACCTGGTGTTGTAGGGATTCTGCACATACACAGAGCTATGCACAGGATAATAGGACCTCGGAGTATAGTGGTGAGCCAACCATACACCGTAGTACCCACAATCCCAACCCGACTAGCATTAGCGTCTCCTTAGCAACGATGCTACCAATGATTAGACAACCCAGAACACGGTCTCTCTCTCTCAGGACTCGCGGGAGCAAGAACACCCTTTCATAACTCACTCATACCTGTCCACAACGTGCGTAATAAGAGTCACTGTATAGTTTAAAATGTTTATTTCAACTACCGTGCTCTAAGATGCAGTACTTGTGCCAGTACTATCAGCATAATGCATAAGAATAAAACAATAAGCATAGTTACAATTCCATAGAGTATAAATGGGGAAAGCATTTCATAAAGCAGTGGATATATAGCTAAATGACCATACCACCCTCCCCGTGCTAGTAGCTAGTGTATTATAAAAATAGAAGACCTCTGGGCATTGTCAGGCGGACCCTCATATCTCAATATCTAGATGCAAGTTTTACATCATCAGACAAGCACAGCTCTTCTCTCTGGAAAGGTTTGTCTCCAAGTATCTCTAACAGTGAAAACACAATATTAAAAGCACACAAATTTCTCCAGTGCAGCTGCATACAGTGTTATGTGTAAGTGCGAGGGGCTGACCAGATCAGCAAGAACAAGGGACATTGTTTTTCGACCTTGTACATGATGTGCAGATGAAACCCAAAGGGAATAGGAGGAAAGGTGAAAGGCAGAAATGCAGACAGTTCTAAAATAGCCGGGCACAAGCAGAGGCTGGAAAAACAAAGGCACTAAGTAACGTGCGCAAAAAGGCATCATGGAAGCCAGGCCTAAGCTAACTTAGCCATGCAGACCATGATTCCACAAACCACATGACACCCTCCCCTGGTCAGTCCATCGGCAAAGACATAGGACGAAGACAGAGTTCAAATAGATGGAGCAGAACGGCAACGTCTGTGACTGAATGGGCCCAAGGGAAAGACAATGAACGGGAGAGAGAAAAAAAAATTAGATAAAAACGTCCAGGGAGGCAGGAATGCCGAAAGCGGAGGCCCCCTAATCCAAAAAGGTGTAGGTGCAGAAAAACGCCACACCCCCCAAGAGGACAGCGTTGGAATCGTCAGAAAAAAGAGATGCCATCCAGTCCAATAAACCAAAACTGCACTCATGTTCCTCGCAAGAGGGAACAGCGAACAGCATTGCGGGACAACTTGCGTGATACTCAATATAACTTTGTTGTAGGAGAGCCTGAGCAGCCGCCCAGACATCCCATTGTGCCAAAATCCCAAGTGCAGCCGCACGCGCCATGTAGCCAGCACCGGAACAGTCTCGTTCATGGGCCTCTAAGGGACCCACCAACTGGACAAAATCCGGGCGAGACAGAGACGTATTGGAGAGGCAGTAATCCAAGGACCAGGAGAAAGGACATCGGATGCAAGACATCATAGGTTGCACGCAAGTGAAATACGCAAAGCGAAAAGAAAGTCTATATGACACACCAAGTGTCGCCAATGGCAGGATGCCGAAGCCGGCGAGGATGCGCTCACGGAGCATCGGGAGTCGACCTTGGTCGAGGAGGGCCCCAGGAATTGCAGCCATTGCGTAGCAAACAGACCAAAAGCAATATACCAGCCGCTAAGGCGAGGATCAACGGAAAGCCGCCAAAGACGCTGGAAAAAATGGAATGAATAAATGCCGGAATTATACCAAAGATAGTTTGAAAGGAGGTAACAAGGCCAGAGCCCACAACTTAAAAAAAGTGCACAAGACCTTCGGTGCGTGAATCATTGAAAACACGGTGAATCAGTTCACCGAAATGTTGTGGGAGGTTTGTGTTCAACAGGGCCTGTATTTCATTGTGGGTACTCGCCACCTGGAGAATGAATGTCTCCCGGGCGGATGTGAGCATAACCTCCTGGTTCAATAATAGTGCCTTTATTCTGCTCAATTTATTGAAATCCGCCTTCAAAGTCGGAATGGAAGGCCAAATGGAACTATCTACGATGCCGTGCGGGCGCGGAAAAAGCACATTTTTGCAGCAGACAACCCTGTGGGAAACTGTTACAATATAGGGTATGCCGGCAAGCATGCCACAGCAGTCCTGATTATTCAGAAGGAGATAGCTACCATTTTCAAGCACAGTGAAAGTAGGAGATATAGCAGGAGCAGGAATGCCTTTTAAAACACAAGCAAGATTCGGAGCCGAAACATTACAAGCCCCGTGCACTCTAATGTGTTTACAAACAAGGGAATGACCCACAGTAGAATCGCATGACTCCCCCATGAGAAAAACTTCCTTCCCGTCCCTAAGACATTTATACATGAAAGGCAGGGACCAAAGTTCATGCAGGAAAGCACTGCCTAAAGGCTGAAAGCGGCCAACAGGATAATGTTTCATGCAGGAACTGAACTCAAATAAAGAAAAAGGCAAAGCGATAACCCTGTGTACTAGCCACACAGCAGAATCTAATTCTGCAACAGAGAATGGTAAGGGCTCTATTTTTTTGATATGTAACAGAGTGTATGCTGCATCTTACATGGACATGAACCGCTGTTTTTCAGTCAAATTAAAAGGTAAGAATAAGGCAGAGGTGTTCAAAAAGTGCCAAGGAACTTTCCCCATTTTAAGTGTTTGCAAAGTCCATGCAAACTGCATTACTGAACGCAATTGATTTTGACCATGATATAACACAGAAACATCATCTTGTACAATATCAACAACAGAGGAAATAATATTCTCTAATGTGTAAATGCGGGAAGACAGGGTATTAATACTATTGTCAACAACAGCAAGCACTTTTTCTAAATTTGCTTGATCGATTTCCCGAAGACGGGAAGCAGCTTCAATTTGCGAAAGCTTCCAGAGGTCATTGTAAGTCTCATAAATGAATCTCTTTGGTCGAGGACCACGAGGCCCCAGAACAAAGTCGGACAGATCAATGTTGCCTGATAGGAGGGATAAATGTTGTTTAATAGAATCTAAGGAAGAGTGCTGCAACCACTGTTTACACAATTTACCAACAGAATATGTTGTAACAGTACGAGAGTCAGAAAACCTGGGGTCCTGCCTATCCTGTTTGTAGCCAGGATCCGTGTCATGAAAACGCAGTTGGCAGGCATTAGATGCTATGGGCCAAGCCAACCAGGGTGACTGAACTAACGTAGAGACATTAAACGAATTGTTCTGAAACAAAACTTGCAAATCTGTAAGGGACATATTGAAGTGCAAGCTTTCGTTGGGAGCGAAAGACAATACAGGAATGGATGGGGCATTTAATTGTTTGGACGTAGCCAAACCCCAACATGTCGTTTGACAGATGGTCTGATTTAAAAATAAAATTTGGGCCGGGATGAGGCAAGCACGGTGCAAGGCTTCTGTGCCTTGCACCTGGCATGCCCTGGAGCCCCAAATTGATTTTAAATCAATGGTGTCACGCCAATGTTCATACCCACCCACAGCTAAGGCGTTCAAAAAGGAACCCGAATACAGCAATTTGGTGTGGGTCAACATGATCTTCTGAGTAGCCGTTGTGTTTAATTTAAAATAATAGGACCCAGGGTTTGACCTATCAAAGTCTGTAAAATAAGTAAACTTATTTCTAAGAGTCTGGGAGCTACCTGGCAAAGGGGTCGGACAATGTTCCCATTGGGTATAATTAAAAAGACCCCGAAGGGTACTGGGTTTATGGAGAAAGTGGTTGCCCCAATGCTGGTAACAATATAAATCGGCATAACTTGCAGAATTCATGTACAAATCTTCAGCGTTAAAAGCAGCATAATATTTCAAATCAGTAAATAACGATTCAACTGCATGTACATCCCAATCGTCAGAATGAATATTACTTTTAACAACATCACCCATTGAAACACGAAGGACATTTGGTACATTAATAATCTTGGTTGGTCCATGAATTTGGAAATTTACCGCATCCCATACGATGCCATCAGCGACTGGAAAAGCTGAAATGTTCACAAATGTGTGGTCACGCTTCATGATGTGAGATGAAGAATGCGGAGCCAAAGTTCCAGCGACACAGTTCACAGCAGAGCGTTCTGGTAAATAATGACCATTAATGAGTAGAAAAAATACTGTGACAAAGCCAATGGACATGAACAGAAAAATCAGGAATAGTACCAACCAGATGTATGTCCATGGGGGGATCAAAGAATTGTCTCTAAACCAGGATACAAAAATACTGAATCTGGACGGGATAAGTGCTGAGGTGGAATCCGAGTCAAAGGAATAACATGTTGGGCTCAGTGGCGTTGTTGGTAGATGAGCCACGGACTTGGTGGCGGGGTAGGTGTACTCGGTCTCCTCGTTGCAGGGGGAATCCGGGTAGTCGAGCAGGCGATCAGGCAAATCTACCATCTCAATGGCAACATCAGTGACCATTCGGGCTGGAAGACCACAAACATTTGTCCTGGAAATGACTGGACAAGAGACCGCTGGTGTTACACTATTCAGGATCGGCCAGATGTTGTAGCTTGACATTCTCCACTGAGATGTATCTGTTTTCCTTGCGACCAGGAAGCGGTGGTAAGATGACTGTACGAGTACCCTTCAAGCCAAGGACTGGAACCGGTGCACGATAAGAGGGGCCAAATTCTTTTTTGTTCTCCACCTTCTCTCGGACCAGGTCTCCAACTTTTGGAAACCAGCTGGCAACCGGAATCTGCAGCGCAGCGTCTGTGGCTGAAGGTAAATGTTCGATTGCAAGTTTGTCTCGGGCTTCTTGTAAGTCCTGTAACATAGTAGAATGGTTATCTACGTCAAAGATTGCGGACTGCGCCGCCATGTCTAGACCATCAAGGTCAGGCACAAACATTCTTATGCCAAAGAGCATTTCGTATGGGGTCCGCCCACCCAGAGGTCTTCTAGGGAGATTATTAAGTGCACGTTGTACGGTATACAAGTGGGCCAGCCAGTTCCTGCCAGTACCTAAGACTCTAGCTGTCAAGGATTGCTTTAAGTCACGGTTCATTCATTCAACAATCAAATTGCCCTCAGGCCGATATGGAGACGAAAATTTCACCTGCACCCCCAGTGACCCCATTGCGTCCTTGTAAGCCTTAGAGGCGAACGCTGGACCTTGGTCAGAATGGAAGGTGCCGCAGGCGAAAATTCCCACAAAGACACGCAAATCCCTGATGACATTTCGAGCGTCAGCACTCCGTTGTGGCCAGACCCAGATGAAACGTGTGCACGAATCCACTGCAAACAAGATGTACTTATATGCAGTGTCAGAAGAAAATGGACCGCAGTGATCCAGGTAAACACACCCAAAAGGTCTGTTAGAGATGCAGAGCGGTGTCTGTGGTGGCCGTGTAACCGTGGAAGGCTTAATTTGCTGACAAACGTCACAAGAAAGCACATAAGTATGGGTCTGTTTATATAAACCACGCCACCAGTAACGCTGCTGCAAGATGGAAACCGTCGCAGACACGCCAGCATGTGCCGAAGCCATGCCTTCGTGTGCGGCCGTTATCAAGGAAAGTCTGCGGTCCGCGTTGGGAATCAGCCGATCACCAACGTCTGGAATTCTTACGTAAGGAGCCTGTTCAGGACCTAATTGATAAGAGTATTTGGAAGGGAAACCCCGTGGGTAATTGGCACCTTCCTTTGTCGCAGCAATAGCTGCCAAAATATCATTGTCTATTTTAGTCATGGATCTTGTAACTGCTGCTACTGAGCACGTGGCTACTGCTGATTTGGCAGCTTCGTCTGCCAAACCGTTACCGACAGCGTGTGCGCCCACACGCTGGTGGCCAAGAGTGTGTATCACCTGTGTGAGAGGCAGACGTTGTTTCAGATCTGCCACTCGAACCCAAAGCATTTTATGCTTAATTGTGCTGCCTTTTGCATCTCTATAGTCATTTTGTGACCAAAAGAATAGATTGTCATTGAAAGACTGAACACAGTAGTAAGAATCGCACACTATTAGGGTAGTCACATCTGGATTAGCGAACTCAAGTGCGAGCACCAAAGCGTGCAGCTCGGCCAATTGTGCAGTACTGTCTCCTAGTGCCTGAGTGTGCACTACCATCTGTCTGAACTCACCTTTCACCATAGTACCTACAACAATAGCACATGCTGCTGAATAAGCATGCTTGGAACCGGTGGCCGGTTGTGCCGAACCATCGGTATAGATAATACATTCGTACTCCTCAAGCGGTAGCAAAGACAGAGGAGGAGGATGAACAAATTCATACTGTAAAAACTCCTGTGTCTGAAGTGAAGAATCAAAGATAAACGTGACATCCAGAGACGTCAGCGATGTAGCCCATTGTATCCAACGGGGGTGCAAAGCCTTAGAGTTCGGTACACTTGCTTTCGTCACTGCCTCAAGGGCAGGATATGGTGTTACCACCAAAATGCGTTTTCCCTGTGCCAGTGCGCGTTCCTTAAGAATCACCATTTGCACTGCAGTCAAAACTTTCTCCACAAAAGAAAAGCGCATTTCTGCAGAAGTGTAAAGATGTGACTTGTATGCAATCGGTACTGTGTCACCTTCGTTAAAGGTTAAGTATGTGAAACCCACTGCTCCTGGAACGATTCTTATCACCAGGCTTGTGTGGTTGTCACGCGTCAACAAGAATTTTGATTCAAGTAGATCTGACTGCAAAGAACGCAGTATAGAGGAATGCTCGGGAAGCCAGCATGACTTCGAAAAGTTAGGTTGTATCAAGACATAAAGCGGCTTGATACGCTGGGCATATTCGGGAATGTAAGTACGCCCGAAGTTTAGAAAACCCAGTAAAGACTGAAGCTTCTTCAGAGTGGTTGGAGGGCACAAAAGTGCGCATTTCTCCAGAAAATGGGGAGCTAAGCCCTTACCTTCATTATTGAGCTCATAGTCCAAAAACAAAACGGTAAATTCCGCAATGTGAGATTTGGCAAAATTAAATTTGTAACCTAAGACGCAAATTCAAGAATAATGCGGTCCACTCGGGAAAGATGCGGCCATAATTCGTCGTCCGTCAGGTAGATATCGTCGACGTACGAACACACATCTGGGTCTATGCTGTCCAACAAAGAGACAACATGGGCGGCGAATACACCAGGACTGTTTTTGTAGCCCATGGGTAAACGCCGGAATTTGAATCGTTTACCACCGGAAGTGAAAGCGCTCCATTGGCTACACTCCGGGGCTAAGTTGTGCGTGTAAAATCCATTGGATAAGTCAAGTGTCGTTTTGTATTTTTTACGAACAAGACTGTCTACAAGCGCAGAACTATGGGTGTTTTGCACCGCAAAGGTCCGACAATGAGAGTTCAAATGCCCGTAATCCAATACTAGGCGGTACGATTCATCGGGTTTAGAAACCGCGAAAAGGGGATTATTCATGGGTGAAACACATGTTTCAATTACTCCTTGATATTCCAACTGTGTCAGAATTTCGGAAACGGGACCTTTAGCTTCCCGTTTGATGGGATATTGGGATTGTGGCTGTGGCAGTGACCGCAAAGGAATATCATGGGGGGGTGAGTCTTCATCCCAGCGCACGTGGTTGCGGTATAACGCCAGAGCCAGGGACACAGCCCACTCAGCTGCGAGAGCCTCCGCTTTGTCCTTGGGGACATGACGAGAAAAGCTCGGAAGGATTACCTCCTCCCCTCTACGCGCAGCAAGTACGAATGGGGGCGGCCAATCCGCCTCCGCCAACAAAATGTCGTAAGAAGTCAGATTCTCCCAAAAAATCCCTTTAATAACACGCTGTATGTCACCCTCAATTTGAATGACAATATGATATAGTCGGTCAGGGGGTGCCACTCTGGTGTCTGCTGTCTCGACAGTAATGAATGTATCAGTTGCTGTCGCCTCCACATGAGGACGTAGTGCCTCCCGCACTATGGTAACTTCCGCGGCGCTGTCTAGGAGCGTCACTGCCCACGTCCAATTCAGGAGTCTCGTTCTCACCGTCTGTGGCATACCTCGCTGTTACAGCTGCAACTTTTTTCTTCTGAAACTGTGGGCGAGAACGCTGAAATTCTTCTGGTTTCCCTCGGACTTGTTGTCGAGGTTGGTCTCGTCCCTGTGGAGCCTCTCGACCCCGACCTCTATCCTGGTGCTCTCCTCCACCTGTCTGGGAGGTCGACGGTGCCTGTGAAGAACGAGGAGAACGCGGATCAGGGACTTGAAATCTCTCTGGAGATTTAATTCTCGCTCTATCGCGCAAATCATATGTGCGTTCAGAAGAGACAGAAACTGGGGAAGCGCCTCGCGACCCCGGCTTCTTCTGTTGTTACCCTGTTATTTCAACCTCCAGCTCTTTTTAGTAAAGAACGGTTTTTCATCTTTCTCAGATTGAGTTTTTGGTTGTGGTTGCGATTGTGTTTGCGTCTTAGCAAAAGGCTTGACTCCCAGGCTATTACGGCCAATGGTTTTGTAAGCCTGTGCAATAATTTTCGGTAATTCGCGCAGCCTGTCCGTTTCTGGGACCAAAGCCAAAGCATTAGCTACTTGGAAGTTAACTGCATCGCCCTTGACATTCGCAAGGAACAAATCAGCCACTACATCGAACACTCCCACCAGTCTCATCCCTAATTCCACAGCCGCCTCAGGGCCATGCTCATCCTGTACTCGTTTAATTACAGAGGGGAGAACCGTCATGGAAGGAGTGCCGAAACACTTCGCATATACTGCTGCGAATACCTTACCCCAGTTGTTGCATTCTGCCAACTCGGGAACTAGGTCTTTTGGCAAACTAATCGTCAATATCCTGTGTTTTTCCACAGGAGAAGTATTTGGAAAAACTGTCTCCAGCTGGTCAAATTTCTCTGCAAGCCAATAAGGGAAATCGTCCTTATTTTGTGGGCGCTTGCCCATCACTGAATAAACCATAACGGGACTTATGGTTACACCGCCCGGTCCAGCTGGATGCGCTGCGACTCCAGGCGGGGCTGCCTGGATGTTGCCTGTAACATACTGTACTAAAGCTCTATGCACACGTATCAAAGACGAATGTAAATTACGCAGGTCAGTGACCGGCAGCGTCATATAATGCGGATGTGGGGTATACCCGGCCAAAACAGGCCAAGTGGCCCCTTCAATCGATAAGGGGCCTAAACGAACCGAGGTAATCGGTTGGGGGAGGGCGCCATCAAACCAAACACGGTGTTGCCATGCCGTGAGCGGTACTTCAAGATTCCTATAAGGCCTATAGACATTAGGAAGTGGGGTGGCTGTATATTCATGGAACAAATTATCAGTCCCATCCACCGCCGGAAAGGTGATCCAAGAGTAAAACACCTCAAAGTGGTAAGCAGGATCCGCTTGTACCACAAAGATCAGATCGATACCCGCGTCAGGCACTCCATACACTGTCAAGTGAGCTCGGAGCGCTGCGCGGCTATGCGCCGCAATGGCGACAGCCATTAGGGCTAAGAATTTTCGACAACCTAGTAGGAGGCAGCACAATATAGGGTTTTGTTTAAACACCTTTTAACAACTTCAAGCTTGAAAGAACCTATAAAAACGTCAATATGGGAGGTATCGCCCTCACACACGCCTCCGGAAGCGTCTGCGAAGGGTGTTGTGGGCAAGCACAAGAACTACTCAAGCGTCTCACAGATAAGCAGCCCCACGTTGGGCGCCATGTTGTAGGGATTCTGCACATACACAGAGCTATGCACAGGATAATAGGACCTCGGAGTATAGTGGTGAGCCAACCATACACCGTAGTACCCACAATCCCAACCCGACTAGCATTAGCGTCTCATTAGCAACGATGCTACCAATGATTAGACAACCCAGAACACAGTCTCTCTCTCTCAGGACTCGCGGGAGCAAGAACACCCTTTCATAACTCACTCATACCTGTCCACAACGTGCGTAATAAGAGTCACTGTATAGTTTAAAATGTTTATTTCAACTACCGTGCTCTAAGATGCAGTACACGTGCCAGTACTATCAGCATAATGCATAAGAATAAAACAATAAGCATAGTTACAATTCCATAGAATATAAACGGGGAAAGCATTTCATAAAGCAGTGGATATATAGCTAAATGACCATACCACCCTACCCGTGCTAGTAGCTAGTGTATTATAAAAATAGAAGACCTCTGGGCATTGTCAGGCGGACCCTCATACCTCAATATCTAGATGCAAGTTTTACATCATCAGACAAGCACAGCTCTTCTCTCTGGAAAGGTTTGTCTCCAAGTGTCTCTAATAGTGAAAACACAATATTAAAAGCACACGAATTTCTCCAGTGCAGCTGCATACAGTGTTATGTCTAAGTGCGAGGGGCTGACCAGATCAGCAAGAACATGGGACATTGTTTTTCGACCTTGTACATGATGTGCAGACGAAACCCAAAGGGAATAGGAGGAAAGGTGAAAGGCAGAAATGCAGACAGTTCTAAAACAGCCGGGCACAAGCAGAGGCTGGAAAAACAAAGGCACAAAGAAACGTGCGCAAAAAGGCATCATGGCAGCCAGGCCTAAGCTAACTTAGCCATGCAGACCATGAGTCCACAAACCACACGACACTGGGAATGTTGCACAAAATGCTACATGAAGAGATGAGCGGAAATCTAGAAAAGAGGTAGAGCAATCTTCAGTGTGACAGGGAAATCTGAATAAGAAAAGGACAATTAATGTGAAATTCTGCCCAATGGCAGGAACATAGTCGCCTTCTTTGAATTGAAATGGTTTCATGTTTTACAATACTTCAACAATGAAATCAGGAGTCATTAGATTGCAAGCGCATACATTATATTCAATGTGCAAATCTTATAAATTGCTATAAATAAGAGTAGGCTATAGAAAATAGCTGAACTGAACTTATCAGCAAGATCTGCTCCCTCTTCCAGGAGGACACTGTGTACCCACCCACGTAATGATCACTAATTGGTGACTTTTAATTGGCTGGTCAGTCACTACTTCCAATTAGTCGACAGGCAGAAATCTTGGCCCCACAGCAGAGGGCAATGTGGCTTTTTTTCACCTTGGATGGCAGGCCGTGATGCATCATGCCGTCTTTTCCCATTTACCATGCACATGATTCTTGTTCTGCAAAGAACCACACAGGAGGCTGTACCTCAATTTTAAGAAAATTTAAATTTCATGAAAAATTGACAAATGACTCCTTTTTTTAGTTCTGCATGCGTGCAGAATGGGCTCGTCATACAGCTCCCAAAGGAGCACCTGCTCCACCTCCCAAGAGGTCCTGCTCCATCACTCCGTGATTGTGATGGACTGGTCTGTAGTCGTTGCACAGGAGGGACTGTACCTGTTCTGATAGGCTGGAGCACTGCAAGATCCATCATACACTGCGCCTCAAAGCAAAGAGTGTTCCCTCTTGCAAACTCCAAGAGCTACACCTACAACAACCTTCGGCTGAGGGATGCTGCCCTATTGGCCCTTCCTCCCTCTATTGTTGTACTCAACATATAAAAAGGGCTTCAGCGACACCTCAGAACATGAGACCAAGTGGCGGTTCAGAAAAAGCTGAAAACGTGTTAATTGACCCATCACATTTTACTGGTAAGATTCATTTAGTCCTTGCAGTAAATATTGTTTTGAAAGAAATTCCAAACTGTTGTCAAGTTACTGTACTTAAATATGTTCATGCGCTAGTCTAATATGCTGTAGCTTTTAGAAGCATTGTTTAAAGTACTGCATTATATTCATGATAAAAGCTGCAGGATGTCTGGATGTGAAGAGCCAATAACTCTGCTTGCCACACATGCTGATATTGCTATTTATTTTGCTCACATAACCCGCAGGTCATCCCCCTCGCTTTGTACTATAATAACTTAATTATCTATTAGAAGAGGCTGGCTCCTGCACTCCTGCACTTTGGCCGCGACCTCTAAGCTTTCTGCTGACTGAGAATTAGAAAACGGTAGGACAAGGCTGTCAGGTATAGTAAGATTTGTGATGTTAACCAACAGAAGAAAGTGTGCATCATCACATTAAGTTCGGGACTGGCCACTCTACAGTCATACTGCTGACATGCCTTACACACTGTTCTGAAGTCAGTATGGCATTTCGCGAAGTGCATTAGAAAGATGGAGGTGCCTTAATTAAAAGGGCATAAGTCATCCATGAAAAGGGCCGACCTTTGATCCAGTAGTACAGAGCATCTCTAGATGTATTACCTGGGCTTCTTCAGTAGATTACAGAATGGCACAATTTGTCATGCTTGGCAGATACATTTCTTAATGCAAATTGAGGATTGAAAACTGAATTAGTTTCTGTGGTTAAGCAGGATTATCGCTCAAGGTCACATATAGGAGAATGAAAAAAGACAGGCTGGGGTTTAGGGTAATATAACAGAAAAGAAGGCAAACCCGAACCTGACAAATGATGTATTTGAACAGCGGCCTACAGACGGTGCTGATACCCCAAGGAAGGACGCAACCTCGACCTTTCATGTTACTGCTTGACTACATCCTCAGAGACAAGTTAATTGAATTATGCATAAAGTATTATATCTGTGCCAGCAAATCAAACAGGTCTTCAATCAACGTTCAGTAAGCAAAGACACCTTTCTCACAATACCGTTATAAATTAGGCCATTTTAAAAACAAAAATCTAGCACACCTCTTGCTTGGTGATGAATATTCTTTAACGCCCCCCCTCCCAGCACACATGCATTGGTGCACATTTTTTGAAATGCAGTAATCTCTAAAGGACGCCTAAAATGTTAATGCAATATTTGATTGCATGGGGTATTTATATATATTGATATGTGCCAGCCCTTACTTCGAAAAGCAATGTAATGTTTTGCATAAAAGACGGGAAATTACAGTGACATGCAGCCCATGTTGGTGCAGGAGGGAGATCACGAGATCTGTTATGTAAGCAGCAGAAGGAGTTTTGCGGAAGAGTCAGTGAGAGGTCGAATAAGTTCGTCCCAGGACTGGAGGAAAAGAACACAATTACACTGATGCAGGTGTAAAGGTGTTTTTGGATGGATCTGCATTTCTCTGCTAGAGGGCAATGCTGTTCCACAGTGACGTATTAATTTGACTTGGCATTTAAGACAGGTTTGGACTGTCTTAAATGCCACCCCAATGTGACTACAATACGCCAGTGTGTTATGAATTTCCACCATGCAGGCTTAATGGACAGGGTATTGAAGGTGGCTTGAAAGTTTAGGGAGGTGAGTTCGGGGTCCATCTATGGGTACTCTTCTTAAAGCGCATATTGAAGGAGTGGTGGCGGCCAGTGTACAAGCTTAGCTTCAGTAAGCATGGGGTCGCACTTACCTAGAAGGCCGGGTGCATTGTCTTGTTCTTGGATTAGTGCTTTTCTGTGCTGCTGTCACCTAAAGCCAGATTGATAAGGCAGCACAAGGATCTTTCTCTAAAAGTTGGGTTGCAAACGAATGGCTACTAATCTCTCAAGACATTCTCAAGGATGTACATACGTGTGATGATGCAACAATAGCTTAGGTCTTCAGAGTCAAGTGCTGATTTCTCCAGGCAAGGAAGAGCCTGCACCAATTTCAACATGTGGCAACTGTGTGGAGAAGAATTAGTTTATAGCTAGAGATAGTAGAGGACCTTTACTATGTGTTGTTATGATGGAGCTGGGGTAAATATGTTTCTTCGCGGTGGCTGTTTTCAATGATCTATGGATATCAAGGCGTTCTGTCAGGATGGATGGTGGTTGGTTTAGGTATTTTACAAGGAAGGGGTAGTTGGTGAAAACTGTTATGAGTTGTTCATTCAACTTGGTTTCACATTGTGAAGATTTTCCAATGAAAAAAACGTGTTGTCAGTGATTTCTGTATGGTGAGTGACATTGGAGGTACAAAACACACACAAATAATTAATTTCATAATAAAGAATATAAAGGTGACAATTAAAGTGGCAGTATAAGAAAATTTCCTGGTTGAATTAATTGGTTTGCACAGGACAAAATATACTGTAGACAGAAGCAAAGGTTTCGATAGGTGGTTGTTGGGACTGGAATGTCTTGTTCATGGTAAACAGCAGTGTACCACTGCCCTGAGTGCCCGACCGCTTGCAGAATATTCTCTGTTGAATCACAAATATATGTGGGCCCGAATAAAGGTTGGGGGGATTGCTGGAATCCCCCAGATTGCTGGAATTTACAATTCTGACCTGTATCTCTCTACCTAAATCTAACTAACCAGAATGAATGCCTACAGAATCCAGAATAACTGTGTTTAACTGTCAGGATACACCTTATGCTTGGAGACCAGCAGGAGCAGTACTCATTTGTTGTCACTAGCATTGCTGCTACAGCATCAGAGCTGCAACACCACACATACTGGAGTGGTATATTGTAAAGGGAGTCTATCATTAATAGTACTCCTTCCAGCATGCACTGTCACTGGCCAGGAATTTGAAATATTCTTGCTGTACATGGGAGCTGCTGGCAACCCACACAATTCAGATATGTGAGATATGGGTGAATATAAACCAAAGGGAAGCCCACCAAACATCAGACCACATGACCCGTCTAAAAATCATAATGTTAGGCTTATCTGAAATTCAATGCATCAATGAATATCCTTGATGACACAGCATCATTGCCACTCTGAAAGTACCTGAATCAACTTTAATGAGGCATCTGGCTACACCCATACGAGGGCGAAAAAGCTCAGATTAAATGTTCCAGACAAACCAGATAGGCCTTCACATTACTTGGTCCTGGACAGTTACTTGTGCGGGTGGTGGTGGTGGGGGAGAGGCACAGGCACAGGCTAAAGATCCTAGTCAAACATGTACCAAGAGGACACAAAAGTATATATTTTATTTCCTAGAGCTATATGGACATGTGTTAATGGGACACATATTTTGATATCTCCACTACCTATACAGTGCTGACTGTATTAAATTATAAGCCATTGAGCTTTCTGGTGTGTTTATCTGTTAAACATTTTGACTTTCAATTCCTTCACAGAGGAAGGCCTCTTTGCATTTTGTCCTGAAAATATTTTACATCAAATGAGCCATTGTCAAACAAGTACAAATACCCTGATTAAAGTGGTTGAAACATTTCTGCCTCCAAAATAATCTATCTAGCTGCTGCTCCCTTTTCCAGTATCAGCCACAAAAGGGAAATAGGGGAACCTTGCTTTTGATGTTAGCACAAAGCAAGGTAACCATCCATTTTGCTGCAGCGCTCTTACCATCAACATCTGTTGCAAATAAATGTCAATTTGTCATATGCATTACATTATCCTGCTCACGTTCTGCATTGCATTTTATGCATAATGCATACTTCTCATTTATAAATGTGTTTCATTTAGTATTACGTGTGCATTTTAATAATATAGTGCTTTATTGCAGGATGCTTGTGCACTAGTTGCACATATATCATGTGTCAATGTGGATTATAATATGGAGCATATTTTAGTAAAGGTGCAACAGAATTTGCATGCTAATTCTTCCATTTTACATCATTAATCTCGAGGTCTGGCCTTTTCATAATATCAAGACAAGGGTATATAAGACCGGGGCAAAAGCGTTTTCAGGGAGAGACATCTTCAGCTTTCCTTGGGAGCTTCGAGTGAGCTGCAATCTGCCAACAACCTATCTGAAAGCCACTGACTAGCACAGCTGGCCTTACCTCAATTTTCACAGGTCAGAAAACCACAATAGAGCCAAATTATACCCTTCTCAAAAGACTGCAGCTAAATTGAAACAATTTAATTATTCAGCATAGGTATGCAGGTTAGAGTCCATCTTGTAAATTCATCTAGGTACCTTAATGGTAAGATGGTTTAGATAGAGGCTAGAAAGGAGGTACTTTTACCATCGGTTGGTTTCATTATTAAATGTTTTGATTTAATGAACACAATCTAAAAAGTTAAACTTTTCTTGACATGTTGTTTAATCACCTATTTAATTACAATCATTATGTTTATTTTTTCTATTAACATCTATTAATATAGTCTGCACTAGATTAGGGCTTTCATGTTTAATAAAGTCTTTTTAATATATAGGTTGTGCAAGAAATTGGGTTATAGGTTGGGGCGGGTGGAAGTCTCTCTCAGGCAACAACCACAATCCTTGTGAGGGTGAACCACAAAAGTCACGAAATTAACATGTTCTTAACCCTCTGGTAGCTTTGCACAAAAGCAGTCAGTCTTAACCTAGAGGCAATGTGTAAAGCATTTATGCAGCACCACACAAACAGTATTAAAGTGAAAACACAACACAGGAAAAATCCTAAACCAATTTTGAAAAAAGAAAGTACATTCGAACAAATAAAATGATAGAAGAACTACAAATATCCAATCAGTAGAATTGGAGACATTCAATTTTAAAGCTTTTAGTGAAAATAGGACCTAAAAGCACAAAGCACCATTTGCAGTCATTTGGTCGCGCTAGACCGGGGGAAAGTCACAAGTTCAGGCTGACCCAGACAGAGAGCTGGTCGGATACAGGTTATTCCTGCAGAAAAGGCATCTTCTCAAGTCCTGTTCGAAGAGTTCTGTTTCTGTTGGAGGAGGAGGCTGAGCATCGTGGACGGTCATCACTGTAGTGTGAAAAGTCAATCAGGCATTGCAGACGATCAACGCTGTAGCATGAAGAGCCGGTCAGGCACCGTGGACTTATGTTGCTGTAGCTTAACGTTGGCGGTCGCCCTGGGTTGTCATTGCTGTAGCCGGAACTGCTGGTTTTGTGTTGCCAGTGGCCATGGACAGTCATTGTTGTAACGAAGAGCAGGTCTCATTGGAGCTGTACATCGGTGGTTGTTGCGGGTGGCAGAGCTTTTGCGCGAACCGGCCCATTTGCGGTTGTGAGAAGCTCAAAATTCAGAAGTTTCACCTTTTCTCTTAGGAAGAGCTCTCACTGATGCTAGCCAAGGATCCAGGACCTGGGGGGCACCTCTTTGGGACCAGGACTCACTCAGAAGAAGCCAGAAGCAGTGCTCAGGCAGGTCCAGGTGCAGGTCTGGACAGGTCCATTTGCAGCAGATCAGCTGGTGTGTCGAAGGGGATGTCTCTGAAGCTTGTTGCGTCCTTGTAGCTTACACAGGAGGTCAGCCAACTCACTCTGGGTGGCCTGGGATGAAGGCAAGCAGGTCAAATCTTCCTTCTCAGACAGCACAACAGTCCTTTAAGTTATGTGGCAGTCCTCTGGCAGCAAGGCAGTCCTTTTGTAACTTTTACAGGTCCAGGAGTGTTCTGATGAATGGCTCTGGAGGACCAATATTTATACCTGGTGCTAGCCTTTGTTTTGGGGGACACCCTGTCCTATTTCCCCCTCACTGATTCTCGAAAGTTATTCTCCTTTACGTGGTCAAGTCTCCATACTGTCTGGGGGACAAAAAGAGGGCAGACGTGGAGTCAGATTCCTTTGTGTGTGCTGTAGGCAAAGCCCTTTGAAGTGTAAGTGAGGCTGGGAATAGCCCCTCCTTAGTCATCCTGTTAGGATGGACCGTCCTGTACACACCTAAGTCCCCTTTATGTCACAGTCTGGAAGTCATACACAAACCACAACAGTAGAACCATTCATAGTCATGTAACCCAGGACACTAGCAGACACTAGCAGAAAGGCACAGTTGGTTGGCAAAAGAAAATGACAACTATATAAAAGTGCCATTTTCAGAATTGTGACCTAAAACCAGACTTTACCATTAAAGAGGATTTTAAATTATGATTCACTTGAGCGAAACAGTATATCTCCATCTGCTCCCAATCTAAAATTAGCACTTCCTAAATATAAAAAGGTAACGTAGTGTTAGTCAATGGAACAGACCGGCCTTACAACAGTGAAAACAACTTTAGGAGTTTTTCACTGTCAGGATATGTAAAACTTAAACCCACATGTCCTACTTTTTTAGGACAATGCACCCTGTACTTTGAGCTGTTAGGGACTACCTTAGGGGTGATTTAAACATATAAAAAAGGTAGGTTTAGGCTTGGCAAAAGGTTTATTTTGGATATGAAAAAACTATGCAATCATGCACTCAAATTAAGGAAATTCAACAAATGTAAGCCAATAATGACACGTTATTTGTGTGCATGCCTCATGACAGAGTCTGCCCGTCTCTGTTAATATAGTCTGAAAAAAACAGGTAGCCGTAGCTACCTGGACACAGGGCGCTCCAACATTAGAGCCCGTAGGCCAAAGTTTACTTCAATTATCAATTTTGAACAAAAAATATTCAAATTAATGATCCTCAAATTTATCATGCAAGTGCAATTTCTGTAACATTCAATGCATTAGTTCTAATGACAAATGTTTCTTTGTTGTCTTATTCCAATTCAGTCCCCATGCATTTTGAGTGTCTTGCACCCTATTCAGGGGTCTCTGCAAAAACAATGAATGAACATATTCAAATATATGTTATACTCTAGTTTAGACCTAAGACTATTTTAATTCTCAATCCATGGTTCATCAATGAATCCATTACACAAGGATGCATCTTTAAATTATAACTGAAATTAGTTGAATGTAAGAACCAACATCAACACTTTAATAAAGATAAAAGTGAAGATAGAAACATGTCTGAGATGGTGTGTATGTAGCATGCACAAATGGAACCCAAGCCTGTATTGTATTGCGAGAATTAGTGCAAATGTAATCTCATGAATAGTGCAAAGAAGATGTGACCTTCACATTCCTACACGAAGTCTGAAGTGAAAAATTTGGTGACTACGCTTAACGTTAGAAAATTAGACGTTTTGTGCTACGTGTTCTTAATGCATACCTGAAGAGCTTACATAAATACTTTCTGAAGCGGAGTTGCTCCGCACACTCACTGCCGTTTGCTCGACATGCCCAATTGATCCACTTCAAATGGTTAATAAGCTAAATGACAAAGAATGACAATTTCTTTCTTTTTTGATGTGTTTATGTTAAAATTAATACTAAGCAAACACAAGGAGATGATGGACGGAGCGCTGAAACTTTTCAGACACTCACCCCCAGTCACAGATCTGGGTTGAATCCATCATCGTTCTTTAGCTCAATTCGCCACCCCAGTTCAACCCAGATCTGAGACTGGGGGTGAGTTTCCGAAAAGTTTCAGCGCTCCGTCCATCATCTCCTTGTGTTTGCTTTGTTCGCCCTAAGTTGGCAGGGTATGCCCAGACGTGGGTCCCTTGCTCACTTTGCCACTGGATTCAAGCTAGCCTGGCTGATGAGGGCTGTTAGCCCAAAACCAGTCCCAGGATGCTTGTTTCCGGTCCAGGGAAGACATTGCTTGGCAGTTCAGGCTGGACTGTTCCCATGAGGCACGGGTCAAGACTGATTTGCATATGGCTGTGCCTGAACTGGGGTGGCAAAGTGTGCTAAAGACCGATGATGGATTCAACCCAGATCTGAGACTGGGGTTGAGTGTCTGAAAAGTTTCAGCGCTCCGTCCATCATCTCCTTGTGTTTGCTTTGTTTGCCCTAAGTTGGCAGGGTATGCCCAGACGTGGGTCCCTTGCTCACTTTGCCACTGGATTCAAGCTAGCCTGGCTGATGAGGGCTGTTAGCCCGAAACCGGTCCCAGGATGCTTGTTTCCGGTCCAGGGAAGACATGGCTTGGCAGTTCAGGCTGGACTGTTCCCATGAGGCACGGCTCAAGACTGATTTGCATATGGCTGTGTCTGAACTGGGGTGGCAAAGTGTGCTAAAGAACGATGATGGATTCAACCCAGATCTGAGACCGGGGATGAGTGTCTGAAAAGTTTCAGCGCTCCGTCCATCATCTCCTTGTGTTTGCCAAAATAAATACTAAAACACAGAAACAATGAGTGGGGAATAACATTTCTTTACCTCCTCGTAAACTCTTTATGTTTGCCACATATCTGCTCTAGTAAAGCAACTTAACCGGGACCTGTTGCTATTGTGTCTTGTCTACTTGTGCACTGAAACCAAATATTAATGATCACTGAGTAATAACCCGAAATAAATTGAACTATGTAACGTGAGAGTTAATGTGAGAACTAATTGATAAAAACCTTACAGTGTGTTTGTCTGCTATTTCTCACTCTCAAAACATTGAGCTGGCGTCCGGTGCCTTCCAAAGTAGTGCTTCCTGAACATGCGTGTTATATGTCTTGAGAACATCGGAAGTGATGTAAAAGTGAACTAAAAAGACCCTAACAATGTTGTTCTCCCAATATTAGTACTGTGAATTGTCGAAACCAAAACATAATAAACGTTGTGAAGAAAGAAGAAGTCGGAAACAAGCATCCTGGGACCGGTTTCTGGCTTACAGCCGTCATCAGCCAGGCTATCTTGAATCCAGTGGCAAAGTGAGCAAGGGACCCACGTCTGGGCATACCCTGCCAACTTAGGGCGAACATAGCAAAACCAAAGGGGATGATGGACGGAGTGTTGAACATTGCAAGCACTCACCCCCAGTCAACTGATCTGGGTTTAATCCATCATCATTCTTTAGCTCACTCCACCACCCCAGTTCAGACATGGCCATATGCAAATCAGTCTGACCCTGTGCCTCATGGGAACAGTCCAGTCCGAACTGCCAAGCCATGTCTTCCCTGGGCCGGAAACAAGCATCCTGGGACCGGTTTCTGGCTTACAGCCGTCATCAGCCAGGCTATCTTGAATCCAGTGGCAAAGTGAGCAAGGGACCCACGTCTGGGCATACCTTGCCAACTTAGGGCGAACATAGCAAAACCAAAGGGGATGATGGACGGAGTGTTGAACATTGCAAGCACTCACCCCCAGTCAACTGATCTGGGTTTAATCCATCATCATTCTTTAGCTCACTCCACCACCCCAGTTCAGACATGGCCATATGCAAATCAGTCTGACCCTGTGCCTCATGGGAACAGTCCAGTCCGAACTGCCAAGCCATGTCTTCCCTGGACCGGAAACAAGCATCCTGGGACCGGTTTCTGGCTTACAGCCGTCATCAGCCAGGCTATCTTGAATCCAGTGGCAAAGTGAGCAAGGGACCCACGTCTGGGCATACCCTGCCAACTTAGGGCGAACATAGCAAAACCAAAGGGGATGATGGACGGAGTGTTGAACATTGCAAGCACTCACCCCCAGTCAACTGATCTGGGTTTAATCCATCATCATTCTTTAGCTCACTCCACCACCCCAGTTCAGACATGGCCATCAATCAATCAATCAATCATGTCACTTATAAAGCGCACTACATACCCGCGAGGGTCTCAAGGCGCTGGGGGAAGAGGGGGGTGGTGCTGCTACTGATCGAAGAGCCAGGTCTTGAGGAGTCTTCTGAAGGCCAGTAGGTCTTGGGTCTGTCGGAGGTTGGTGGGGAGGATGTTCCAGGTCTTGGCGGCGAGGTGGGAGAAGGATCTGCCGCCGGCGGTCGTTTTCCGGATGCGGGGGACTGTGGCGAGGGCGAGGCTGGTCGAGCGGAGCTGGCGGGTGGGGGTGTAGAAGCTGAGTCATCTGTTGAGGTAGGCTGGTCCGGAGTTGTGGAGTGCTTTGTGTGCGTGGGTGAGGAGCTTGAAGGTTATCCTCTTGTTGACAGGGAGCCAGTGCAGGTCTCTCAGGTGGGGTGTGATGTGGCTGCGTCGGGGGATGTCGAGGATAAGACGTGCAGAGGCGTTCTGGATGCGTTGCAGCCGTCTCAGGAGCTTAGCCGTCGTTCCTGCGTAGAGGGCGTTTCCGTAGTCCAGCCTGCTGGTGACGAGGGCCTGGGTGACTGTTTTTCTTGTTTCGGAGGGGATCCACTTGAAGATCCTGCGGAGCATTCGGAGGATGTTGAAGCAGGATGAGGAAACGGCGTTGACCTGCTTAGTCATGGAGAGGGTGGGGTCGAGGATGACCCCTAGGTTGCGTACGTGGTCGGTGGGTGGCGGGGCTGTTCCCAGTGATGTTGGCCACCAGGAGTCGTCCCAGGCTGAAGGGTTGGAACCAAGGATGAGGACCTCCGTCTTATCCGAGTTCAGCTTCAGGCGGCTGGTCCTCATCCATTCGGCGACGGCCTTCATTCCTTCGTGGAGGTGGGCTTTGGCGGTGTGAGGGTCTTTGGTGAGGGAGAGGATCAGCTGGGTGTCGTTGGCGTAGGAGATGATGTTGAGGTTGTGCTGTCGGGCGACGTGGGCGAGGGGTGCCATGTAGATGTTGAACAGCGTTGGGCTGAGGGAGGAGCCTTGGGGTACGCCGCAGATGATCTTGGTGGCCTTGGATCGGAAGGGGGCGAGGCGGACGCTTTGTGTTCTGCCGGAAAGGAAGGATGTGGTCCAGTCCAGGGCCTTCTCTTGGATTCCGGCGTCGTGAAGGCGTGTTCGTAGTGTGTGGTGGCAGACCGTGTCGAAGGCGGCTGATAGGTCCAGGAGGATGAGGGCTGCTGTTTCTCCGTTGTCTAGCAGGGTCCTGATGTCATCGGTGGCGGCGATGAGGGCGGTTTCGGTGCTGTGGTTGCTGTGGAAGCCGGACTGGGAAGGGTCCAGGATGTTGTTCTCCTCGAGGTAGCTGGTCAGTTGTTTGTTGACGATTTTCTCGGTGACCTTCGCGGGGAACGGGAGCAGAGAGATGGGTCGGAAGTTCTTGAGGTCCTTGGGGTCTGCCTTGGGTTTCTTGAGTAAGGCGGTGATCTCGGCGTGCTTCCAGCTTTCCGGGAAGGTTGCTGTCTCGAAGGAGATGTTGATTATTTTCCGGAGATGGGGCGCGATGGCTGTACTGGCTTTGTTGAAGATGTGGTGAGGGCACGGGTCTAGCGGTGAACCGGAGTGGATGGTGTTCATGATCTCGCTGGTGTCCTCGTCGTTGATGTTGGTCCAGGAGAGCAGGCGGTTGGTGGTTGTGGGGGCAGTGGTCTCGGTGGTTGCCGGGGCGGTCGTGGTGTTGAAGCTGTCGTGGATGTCGGCGATTTTGCGGTGGAAGAAGGTGGCCAGTGAGTCGCACAGGTCTCGCGACGGCTGGATGTCGTTGGTGTTGGAGCTGGGGTTGGAGAGTTCCTTCACGATGTTGAAGAGCTCTTTGCTGTTGTGTGCGTTGTTGTCTAGGCGGTCTTTGAGTGAGGCCCTTTTGGCGGATCTGATGAGGTGATGGTGACTGCGGGTGGCGCTCTTGTGGGCGGCGTAGCTGTCCGCTGTCCGTTCGTGGAGCCAGATCTTCTCCAGTTTTCGGCATGTTCGTTTGGAGGCCTGGAGGTCTTCGGTGAACCAGGTGGCTTTCTTGCTGGTGTGGCTGTTGGGCGGATTCTTGAGCGGGGCGAGGGTGTTGGCGCAGTCGTTGATCCACTGTCTGAGGTTGCGGGCGGCGGTGTCGGGGTCGGAGGGTTCGGCGGGTGGGCTCAGGGCAAGGGTTGTGATTAGCTGGTCTTCCGTGACTCTGCTCCAGGAGCGGCGAGGCATTTGTTCGGTGCGGTGGTGCGTGGTGGGCTTCCTGTAGGTGAAGTGGATGCAGTGGTGGTCAGTCCAGTGGGGTTCGGAGGTGTGGTTGAAGGAGACGTGTGGGCTTGCGGAAAAGATGGAGTCGAGCGTGTGGCCGGCGGCGTGGGTGGGTGTAGTCACGAGCTGTCTGAGTCCGAGGGTGGCGAGGTTGTCGATCAGGGTGGTGGATATGCAAATCAGTCTGACCCTGTGCCTCATGGGAACAGTCCAGTCCGAACTGCCAAGCCATGTCTTCCCTGGACCGGAAACAAGCATCCTGGGACCGGTTTCTGGCTTACAGCCGTCATCAGCCAGGCTATCTTGAATCCAGTGGCAAAGTGAGCAAGGGACCCACGTCTGGGCATACCCTGCCAACTTAGGGCGAACATAGCAAAACCAAAGGGGATGATGGACGGAGTGTTGAACATTGCAAGCACTCACCCCCAGTCAACTGATCTGGGTTTAATCCATCATCATTCTTTAGCTCACTCCACCACCCCAGTTCAGACATGGCCATATGTAAATCAGTCTGACCCTGTGCCTCATGGGAACAGTCCAGTCCGAACTGCCAAGCCATGTCTTCCCTGGACCGGAAACAAGCATCCTGGGACCGGTTTCTGGCTTACAGCCGTCATCAGCCAGGCTATCTTGAATCCAGTGGCAAAGTGAGCAAGGGACCCACGTATGGGCATACCCTGCCAACGTAGGGCGAACATAGCAAAACCAAAGGGGATGATGGACGGAGTGTTGAACATTGCAAGCACTCACCCCCAGTCAACTGATCTGGGTTTAATCCATCATCATTCTTTAGCTCACTCCACCACCCCAGTTCAGACATGGCCATATGCAAATCAGTCTGACCCTGTGCCTCATGGGAACAGTCCAGTCCGAACTGCCAAGCCGTACTGGGGTGAATGTATAACATTGTTCTGCATTCTGTCCATCAACTGTTGCTTTTGCATTTATTACATTTATAAGCATACTTTCTAAATGGGAATAGGCAACCAGTTTGGTGTCTGTGGAATCCTAAGTTGATATCCTAACTTATGGTGAAATTGGAATTTAAGTTACAGTTTTGAAAAAGGCACTTTTAGAAAGTTGGCATCTTCCTTCCTTAGCCATTTAAAACTATAGCCTGCCTCTGGTCACAGGACTGGGTGTAGTTGACAGCCATGCTTTGTGTGTTCCTGCTAGACAGCCACACACAATAGGGAGCTTAGGTGTGCCTGGGAGGGCTATCACTGGCAGGATGGGAGGGAGGAGCTGGGCACAGCCCCACTTACACTTAAGTAGGCTGTGTCCTGTCTCCACTCAAAGGGCTGCATACTTCCTGAATTTATTAAGGAGTCAGGAAAGGGAAGGCAGGATGCCTGGGGACTTCAAAGGGAAACCACTAGAAGCTTTTCCCCCACTTCAAAGGCACAGCTGGCTATAAATACTGGACCTCAGACACCAACTCTTCAGTACACGTCTGGACCTATGGATACTCTGTGTTAGATTTGGGGGTCTCTAGTTGGCAATGGTTTGCACCTTTGTCCAAATAGAGACCCTTGCGTATAGTCAGGGTAAGGGGCTACACTCCTAAATAACCCCTGCTCCCCCCCTTGGTAGCTTGGCATGAGCAGGCAGGCTTATCTCAGAGGCAGTGTGTAAGTCATTTGTGAACACATACAGTAATACAGTGAAAACACTACAAATGGACACTACACCAGTTTAGAAAAATAAGTAATCTTTACTAGACTTAACACAAGGTCAAACGACAAAAATCCACAAAACTGTAATCAAAAATGAGTCTTTAAAATGGTAGAAATAGCTTAGTTCAATGTAGTGGATAAAAGCGACACTTTACTCTCAAAGTACCTTGGATGCGGCACGCAATACAAACAAAAGGGTCACAGGGATGGTGATGCGCCGTTCCTTACACTCAGGGGAATGGATCCGTCGGTTCCTTACTGCTGCGCAGGGGAGTTGAGGCTCGCTTCCTTGCTGTGTGGGGAGTTGATGCGTCGGTTTCTTACTGTGATCCGGTGCGATGCGACAAGATGGCGCCTCGATGCGATGACGATCCGGTGCGATGCGACAAAATGGCGTCTTGGTTACGGTGCGACAACGTAGATGCGATGCGTGCACGCCCGACGGCCGTGCGGTAACTCTGTGAACTCCTGAGCCGCGAAAGGCCCTGCGACACGCTTCTCCGGTGGTGCGACGGCGACCTCTGCGGCGGTGACACGCTTCTCCGGTGATGCAACACGCTTCGTCGGTGATGCGACGGCGAACAGCGGCGGCACGCTTCTTCGGCAATGCGACGGCAACTGCTGCGGCGGCGACACGCTTCTCCTTGTTGCGTCGCGCTTCCAGCTCCCAGCGACACGCAGTCTTCAAAAGGGCCCAACACAACAGCAGGTACCTCTTTGCAGGTAGAATTCCCAGCAAGGGAATTCAGGGGAGCTGGTTGGTGAAGTCTTGTATCCCTGAGACTTCAGGCAGGAGGCAAGCTCAATCTTCAAGCCGTTGGAGATCTTCTTCAAGATGATGAAAGTACACACAAAGTTCCTTTCTCCTTTCTTTGGCAATAAAGTAACCACTGCAGGCCAACCCCAACAGCACACAGCAAAGGGGCAGTCTCCTCCTTCAGTTTTCTGGTTCTTCTCCTCAGCAAAGGTTCGTCTTGGTTCCCAGAAGTGATCTAAAGTCTTGGGGTCTGGCCCCAATATTTATACTCAAAAAGTCTTTGTTCTCTGGAGGCAGAGAGTGGCTGTGCCTGACCAAAACCAGTTCTGTGCAGCTTCCTGGCAGGAGGTGGAGACAGCATTGATTGAGAGCAGACCTGGCCCAGGTAGCTGAAAGGAAATCTCCTCCCCCTACTCTCTATTCTATGAGGTCTCAGGGGAGTGAAAGGAAATCCCCGCCCCCTACTCTCTATTCTATGAGGGCTCAGGTCAGTGAAAGGAAGTCTCCTCCCCCCTACTCTCTATTCTATGTGGGTCCTATTCAGCCCAGCCCTGCCCCATCAGACAGCTGGAGCCAAGACCCTCTCCAGTCCCCTGTCACTCACAAACCAGACAGTGAATACACAACCTTAGCAGAGGCACACTGGAAGGTTAGGCTTGAAAATACCTACTTTCTAAAAGTAGTATTTTCAAACACAGAATGTAAAAATCACCCACACTAAAAGATGTATTTTAACATTCTGAGTTCAGGCATACCAAACTCGAATTTCTACCTTGTTCCCTGGGTCAGTTAGGATTATAAGGTGTTATAATCAAACTGCCCATTCTGGCCTATGGGAGCAGGTAGCCTTGCAATAGTGAAAAACAAAATTGGCTGTAATTCACTATCAGGACATGCCACACACATCAGGGCATGTCCTACCTTTTACATACAATGCACCCTGCCCTTGGGCCTACCTTAGGGGTGACCAACATGTAGAAAAGGGAAGGTTTGGGGACTGGCAAGTGGGTGCCTTTGCCACGTCAGCATGGCAGTCCCAGACTGCACACAGGCTCTGCAATGGCAGGCCTGAGTCACACTTTACAGGCTGCTTCTGTGGGTGGCACAACCAGTGCTGCAAGCCCACCAGCAGGATTTGATTTATAGGCCCTGGGCACCCAAGGTGCACTATACTAGGGTCTGACAAGTAAATCAAATAAGCCAATCATGGAATCACTAATCCATACAACAATTTACAATAGGGAGCACTTGCACTTTGGCACTGAATAGCAGTGGCAAAGTGCCCAAAGCATCTAGACCAGCAAAAACATAGCAAAACACAGGAGGCAACAGCAGAAAATGGAAGGGAGACCCACGCCAATGGTGCCAGGTCTAACACGTGTCCCCTCCAGCTGAAATGTGGGGAGAACTACCCTACCTCTTGGAAGTTCTCTTCACTAAGGCGGAAAAATCTGGACAGACCATCAGCATTGGCATGTTCTGTACCAGGGCGGTGTTCCACCGTGAAGTCCATCCCCTGTAGGGAAATGGACCACCTCAACAGCTTTGGATTCTCACCCCTCATCTGCATCAACCATCTGAGGGGCCTGTGGTCTGTCTGAACCCGGAAGTGAGTCCCAAACAAGTATGGTCTCAACTTCTTCAGTGCCCAGACCACAGCAAATGCCTCACGCTCAATTGCACTCCACCTCTGTTCCCGTGGAAGTAACCTCCTACTGATGAAGGCTACAGGTTGGTCTAGGCCCTCCTCATTCATCTGTGGAAGAACATCCCCTACACCATGCTCTGAAGCGTCTGTTTGAACAATGAACTCTTTTGAGAAGTTGGGTGCCAGGACCACGGGTGCCATGCACTTGGCAGTCTTCAGGGCATCAAAAGCTTTCTGACAGGTGTCAGTTCAGTTCACTTTCTTGGGCTGCTTCCTGGAAGTCAGCTCTGTCAAGGGTGCAACTATGCTTCCATACCCCTTGACAAACCTCCTGTAATACCCAGTGAGTCCTAAAAAGCCTCTCACCTCTGTCTGGGTCTTGGGGGGTTCCCAAGCCAGGATGGTATCAATTTTGGGCTGTAGGGGCGCCACCTGGCCGCTCCCAACCTGGTGTCCCAAATACACCACGGAACCCTGCCCGATCTGGCACTTACTCGCCTTGATCGTGAGGCCTGCCCTCCGCAGCGCCATCAACACTTCCCAGAGGTGGCGCATATGTTCTTCCCAACTGGCACTGAACACTGCAATGTCATCCAGGTAGGCGGCACTGAAATCCTCCAGTCCAGCCAACACCTGGTTGACCAACCTCTGAAAGGTGGCAGGGGCATTCTTCTTCCCAAAGGGCATAACCCGGAATTGGTAGTGCCCATCTGGTGTGGAAAATGCTGACCTCTCTTTTGCCCCATCAGTTAAGGCGATCTGCCAGTACCCAGACATTAAATCAAACGTGCTGAGGTACTGGGCAGCCCCTAACTGATCAATGAGCTCATCAGCTCTGGGGATGGGGTGCGCATCAGTCCTGGTGACTGAATTGACTCCTCGGTAGTCCACACAGAACCGGAGTTCGGGTGTGGCACCATGCGCGGCAGCCTTTGGGACCAAGACCACTGGGCTGGCCCAAGGGCTGTTAGAAGACTCAAACGCCCCCAATGCGAACATCTTGGAGACCTCCTCCTTGATGCAAGCTCTCACCCTGTCAGTCACTCTGTAAGTCTTGTTCTTAACAGGAGGACTGTCCCCAGTGTCCACATCATGGACGCACCACTCAGTGACACTAGGGGTCAGGGAGAACAGGTCAGGAGACTGTCCCAACAGTTGGCGACAGTCATCCTGCTGCTCAGGGGTCAGGGTGGAAGAGAGGTTTACACCATCCACTGACCCATCTTGCTCTGTCGCAGACAGGAGGTCAGGAAGAGGCTCAGTCTCCTCCTCCATTCCATCATCTGTCACTAGGAGCATGCCCACTTTGGACCTCTCTAAGTGGGGCTTCAGGCGGTTGACATGCAGGACCCCAAGGCGTTCCTAGGAGACCGCAAGTTCACCAAGTAGGTGACATCACTCTTGCGCTCCACCACCTCAAATGGTCCGGTCCACTTATCCTGGAGCGCGCAGGGCTCCACTGGGGCCATGACCCACACTTTCTGACCAGGCTGAAGCTCAATCAGAGTGGCATTCTGATCGTACCACCGCTTCATCTCCTCCTGGCTGGCTTCCAGATTCACCTGAGCGAGTTGCCTGAAACACCGGGTTTGGTTTCTGAAGGCCAGCATGTAGCTATATACATCCTGGTGAGGTTTCCTGGGAGCTTTCTCCCAGCCTTCCTTTACCAAACTCAGAGGTCCTCTTACCGGGTGACCATACAGCAGTTCAAAGGGGCTGAACCCTAAGGACTTCTGTGGCACCTCTCGGTAAGCAAAGAGAAGGCATGGCAAGAGGACGTCCCACCTACGCCTCATGGGTTCTTCCAGACCCATAATCATGCCTTTTAGGGTCCGGTTGAATCTCTCAACCAGCCCATTACCTTGGGGGTGGTAAGGAGTGGTGAACTTGTATGTCACACCGCACTCCTGCCACAGGGACTTCATATACTTGGAATTGAAGGTTGTTCCACGGTCTGACACCACCTCTCTGGGGAACCCCACACGGGAGAAAATCCCCATCAACGCACGTCCCACCATGGGGGCCGTCACCGTCCGGAGAGGGATGGCTTCCGGGTACTGGGTGGCAAGGTCCACCAAGACCAGGATGAACCTGTTGCCCATGGCTGTCTTGGGATCCAGAGGCCCCACAATGTCAATGCCCACCCTTTCAAAGGGGGTGCTGACCACAGGGAATGGCTGGAGAGGAGCCTTGTGCTTCCTCCCACTCTTTCCACTTGCCTGGCAAGTCTGACAAGTCCTGCAATGAGTATCTGAACTCTTGCGCATCTGGGGCCAATAAAAGTGGGTGACAAGCCTCTCAAAGGTCTTGTCCTGCCCCAGATGTCCTGCTAAAGGTACATCATGAGCCAAACCCAGTAGGAAGGCTCTGAAGCGCTGGGGTACCACCAGCACACGGGCTGACCCAGGCTCAGCAACCTTAGGCTCGCTATACAGGAGACCATTCTCCCAGTAGATCCAATGTGATCCAGACTGATCACCTGCTGCCTGGTTTGTGGCTGGTTGCCGCAAACCCACAAGAGAAGGGCACTTGTTCTGCTCCTCACAGAACTCTTCCCTGGAGGGGCCTCCTTCCTGCTGCCAATGGGTCAGCTCAGGCAGGTCCCCCAGTTCAGCCACCTGTTCCCCTGTAGGTTCCAGGGCATCCCCCTCAAGGTCTGCCTCCTCCTGGACCGTGGGAACCACGGGGGCCGGTTTCCCATGCCCCCTGCCTCTTCTCTTTAAGGCAGGCACCTGGGCCACTGTTTCAGGCTCCAGGTCCTCTTGAACACCCTTACTGGCTGCCATAGACCGGGTGGTCACCCACGCCCAATCCAGCAAGCCCAACATCTCCAAATGTGCATTACGCTCCACCTTAGCCCAAGGGGAGCTCTCCAAATCATTGCCCAACAGACAGTCAACAGGCATGGCTGGCCTCACAGCTACTTGAAGAGTACCTGAGACCCCCCTCACTCAAAGGGAACCTGAGCCACCTTGCAGTGGCTCTCTGTGTTGTCAGCGGCAACAACTGGGTAAAATGCATTGGGGATTACCTGCTCTTCAGACACCAGCCGACAACTGACAGCTGTCACACTGGCTCCGGTGTCTCTCAGAGCCTCCACCCTTTGGCCATTGATGGTCACCCACTGCCTGTACTTCTTAGTGTTATCAGGCAGCTGGGTTCTGGGGACCACCTCACAGTCTCCCAAAGAGACTAGGGACATCTCTGCGGGACCCCACCCACCTTGGGCACCCAACTCCTCCCCCAGGGCTACACTAGCGATCTGCCGGGGTGGTGCACCAGTGGGTGCTGTTTTCCCATACATGGGACATCTTGAATCATAGGAGCAGTGGCCCACTTGACCACACTTGAAACAGGTCTTGGGCCCCCTGTGAACAGGCTTATGTGTCGGAGCCCCTGACTTCTTTTCAGGGGGAGGCTGGAAACCCTTCCCTTGGTTCCCTTGGGGATTACTTTGGGGCCCTTTCTGGAACTCCCTCTGTTTACCCTTGTCCCCCCCACTCCTCTGCTGGGGACCCTGCCCACCTTTGGCGGAGTCTCCCACATGACCCTTGTGGACCCGGGTGCTCACCCAGCGGTCCGCTTCCTCAGCAAGCTTCCTAGGGATAGTCAGCTTACTATCAATCAGGTGCTGGCTCAACTCTGGAAAACAATTACTGGACAAGTGCTCCCACGCAATTAAATCATAGAGCGCCTGAAAATCATTATTCACTTTGCTACACTTCACCCAACCATCCAATGCTCTGCCAAAAAAGGACACATATTCTACCCAAGTGCTTGACTCCAGTTTCTTGCAATTTCTAAACCTTTGTCTATACATTTCAGGAGTCAACCCATACCTACTCATCAAGGCTTCTTTCATGTGCTCATAAGAATTGTGGACTTCAGAGGGTAAGTCTAACAAGGTATCCCGCCCCTCACTGAGGAACCGCCCCCACAACCCCGCTCCCCAATCTTTCTCAGAGACCCGGTGGGAGGACATAGCTACCTCATAGGCCTTGAACCACTGACCAATTCCATTATTTCTGTAAAATTCTTTGACCACCTCCTTGGGTATATATACTCGTGCCCCACTAGGCATGGATGATGTGCTGCCACCAGAGGGAGTAATCTCTAAGCTTCTTGCTTTCAATTCCAACTCCGTCAAACTTCTCTCATGCTCCAATTGCATCCTCTTTTCCTCTAGGGCCAATTTCTTATTCTCTAATTCTAACTGCCCACCCATTTTGAGCTTGGATAGCTCCATCTCATGCACCCTACTTCTCTCCCTGTCCTCCAGCTCTCCTGGGGACAGGCCTTTGGAAGAAACACTGCTGCCTGCCCTGGAAGGTACTTTCCTTCCCACTGGACCCAAGGGTCCCCCTTGCTGCTCCTCTAAATCCTCCACCTGATCCTCAGGGTAATCACTGGCACTCCTTGCTTCCAACCAGGCCCTCAGCGCCTTTTGGTATTCCTCTTTTCTCGTGAGGCCTTTCAGGGAGACTTTAAATTTCTTGCAAGCGGATTTGAGCTGGGGCACAGTGTATGCATCCAACATTTCTTCTTCAAATTCAAACTCTTCAGGTGCAATGGATGCTGGTCTACTCATGGTAACAACAACTGGCAATTCTTAGCAAAAATAGAAATCCCAAGGAAAAAATTCTACCAATAAGTATGTGGTAGCGTTTGATCTGCACTCACTAGTAGTGTACACCAATCACTGTATATGAATCAAAAATGCAAGTCCAAATCCTCACCGCTGACCACCAATGTTAGATTTAGGGGTCTCTAGTTGGCAATGGTTTGCACCTTTGTCCAAATAGGGACCCTTGCATCTAGTCAGGGTAAGGGGCTACACTCCTAAATAACCCCTGCTCACCCCCTTGGTAGCTTGGCATGAGCAGGCAGGCTTATCTCAGAGGCAGTGTGTAAAGCATTTGTGAACACATACAGTAATACAGTGAAAACACTGCAAATGGACACTACACCAGTTTAGAAAAATAAGTAATCTTTACTAGATTTAACACAAGGTCAAACGACAAAAATCCACAATACTGTAATAAAAAATGAGTCTTTAAAATGGTAGAAATAGCTTAGTTCAATGTAGATGATAAATGCGACACTTTACTCTCAAAGTACCTTGGATGCGTCACGCAATACAAACAAAAGGGTCGCAGGGAAGGTGATGGGCCGTTCCTTACACTCAGGGGAGTGGATGTGTCAGTTCCTTACTGCTGCGCAGGGGAGTTAAGGCTTGCTTCCTTACTGTGTGGGGAGTTGATGCGTCTGTTTCTTACTGTGATCCGGTGCGATGCGACAAGATGGCGCCTCGATGCGATGACGATCCGGTGCGATGCGACAAAATGGCGTCTTGGTTACGGTGCAACAACGTAGATGCGATGCGTGCACGCCCGACGGCCGTGCAGCGACTCGGTGAACTCCTGAGCCGCGACAGGCCCTGCGACACGCTACTCTGGTGATGCGACAGCGACCTCTGCGGCGGCGACGCGCTTCTCCGGTGATGCAACATGCTTTGTCGGTGATGCGACGGCGAACAGCGGCGGGGGCGGCACACTTCTTCGGCAATGCAACGGCAACTGCTGCGGCGGCGACACGCATCTCCTTGTTGCGTCGCGCTTCCAGCTCCCAGCGACACGCAGTCTTCAAAAGGGCCCAACACAACAGCAGGCACCTCTTTGCAGGTAGAATTCCCAGCAAGGGAATTCAGGGGAGCTGGTTGGTGAAGTCTTGTATCTCTGAGACTTCAGGCAGGAGGCAAGCTCAATCTTCAAGCCCTTGGAGATCTTCTTCAAGATGATGAAAGTGCACACAAAGTTCCTTTCTCCTTTCTTTGGCAATAAAGTAACCACTGCAGGCCAACCCCAACAGCATACAGCACAGGGGCAGTCTCCTCCTTCAGTTTCCTGGTTCTTCTCCTCAGCAAAGGTTCGTCTTGGTTCCCAGAAGTGATCTAAAGTCTTGGGGTCTGGGCCCCAATATTTATACTCAAAAAGCCTTTGTTCTCTGGAGGCAGAGAGTGGCTGTGCCTGACCAAAACCAGTTCTGTGCAGCTTCCTGGCAGGAGGTGGAGACAGCATTGTTTGAGAGCAGACCTGGCCCAGGTAGCTGAAAGGAAATCTCCTCCCCCTACTCTCTATTCTATGAGGTCTCAGGGGAGTGAAAGGAAATCCCCGCCCCCTACTCTCTATTCTATGAGGGCTCAGGTCAGTGAAAGGAAGTCTCCTCCCACCTACTCTCTATTCTATGTGGGTCCTATTCAGCCCAGCCCTGCCCCATCAGACTGCTGGAGCCAAGACCCTCTCCAGTCCCCTGTCACTCACAAACCAGACAGTGAATACACAACCTTAGCAGAGGCACACTGGAAGGTTAGGCAAGAAAATACCTACTTTCTAAAAGTAGTATTTTCAAACACAGAATGTAAATATCACCCACACTAAAAGATGTATTTTAACATTCTGAGTTCAGGCATACCAAACTCGAATTTCTACTTTGTTCCCTGGGTCAGTTAGGATTATAAGGTGTTACAATCAAACTGCCCATTCTGGCCTATGGGAGCAGCTAGCCTTGCAATAGTGAAAAACGAAATTGGCTGTAATTCACTATCAGGACATGCCACACACAATGCACCCTGCCCTTGAGCCTACCTTAGGGGTGACTAACATGTAGAAAAGGGAAGGTTTGGGGACTGGCAAGTGGGTGCACTTGCCACGTCAGCATGGCAGTCCCAGACTGTACACAGGCTCTGCAATGGCAGGCCTGAGTCACACTTTACAGGCTGCTTCTGTGGTAGCACAACCAGTGCTGCAAGCCCACCAGCAGCATTTGATTTATAGGCCCTGGGCACCCAAGGTGCACTATACTAGGGTCTGACAAGTAAATCAAATAAGCCAATCATGGAATCACTAATCCATACAACAATTTACAATAGGGAGCACTTGCACTTTGGCACTGAATAGCAGTGGCAAAGTGCCCAAAGCATCTAGACCAGCAAAAACATAGCAAAACACAGGAGGCAACAGCAAAAAATGGAAGGGAGACCCACGCCAATGGTGTCAGGTCTAACACTCTGCCAGGAAGAAGGGCTGTTGTGATGCTACAAGGACTGCCACTCTGCTGGTCTGCTGCTCTGAGGAACTGCTACTCTGCTGTGCTAATCTGCTGCCTGCTGCCCTCATGCCTTGGTGAGAAGGACTGGACCTGAATCTCTTGAAACCAAAATCCAGAGTGACTCCAAGGGCTAGTTGGCTGGCCTCCTGATCTGAAGCCTCAGGGACATAACAGGCTTCCAGCAACCTTGCTACTGGACTCTCCCCTCTGTGAGTCTATCATGTCAATGGGTGCCACCCCAACCCAGGCTTGGACCACTGGAAGTAGGCTTGAGGTGCTCTGACAGCCTCTGTGGGTCCAGCAGAACGAATGCATCCCCTCTGTTGCACAGTGCGACCCAGAGCAGAACTGAAGCATCTCTGTGGATCGCAAAGACACGCATGGCCAGCGCATCCGGCATTGCCTTTGAAACCACCACTGCGCTATGCATCCTCAGTGCAGTTCCCCACATCTCTCATCCATGGCAGCCTCAACAGTGATGCCTGACTTTGCATCACAGCCTCATAGCTCCTCGGAACCAGCGCATTGCCCCAACTGCGCAACGCATCCTCAACTCTGGACTTTGCATTGCAAGCACTCTTCATTGGGATCTTCGATGGCGATGTATCAGAACCTCACGCCACAGCCTTGTCGCATCTTTGAACTGATGCATTGCTTCGGCTGTGCGACAAATCTTCGACGCGGAGCCTCGCAAAGCTCCGCAAACCAGAATTTAAGGTACTATGTTCAGTGGGCCTAACTTGGTCCCTGTAGCTGGCACGCGCTCCCTCATGGTTTACCTGAACTTGCGACTTTGTCCGGGTCCAGCGCGACCAGATATCCACAGCTTTACTAAACTCTTTCAAATGTTATATCTCCAGTCCTACTGATTGCATTTTTGTTGTTTTGGTCTTCTTGTATTTACTGCAAATTACTCTATTTTTCTAACTCCATTGTGGGCTTTTTGTATGGTGTGTTTTCACTGTGTTACTGTTTGAAGTGTTGCACAAATACCTTACACATTGCCTCTGAGTTAAGCCTGACTGATCTGTGCCAAGCTACCCAAGGGTTGAGCACAGGTTAATTTAGAGTATGCTTGTGACTTCAGCCTGAGAAGAAGTGAGGTTGCTGCTTGAGAAGGGTTTCATCCCCTTTAACCAGTAACTCAATTTCTTACACTTTGTTTTAGGGAGAGAGCACAAGCACTTAACCACTAGTTACAGGGAAAAAGTGCACAGAGTCCTAATTCCAACGAAAATGGGTTCAGTAACAGAAGATAAATATCTGGGGTTGACCCTGTAAAAAGGGCCAGGTCCAGTAGGGTGGATTTCTTGTGTGCATTCAACCATGCAGAAAAGATGCTCTGGAACTCATTAATAATAAAATAATCCTGTACTCTCACAGGAATAACCTTCACCTTATAGGCATCATCCTTAAGTATGGCGAGGCAGGAGAGTTACAGACCACCTGCCTTCTTGACTTGAGTTGGTAAGTTGGCTTTTGCCTGCACTTTCTAGAGGGGTTTAAATGTATAAAACTGGGTGGTATTTGCTATTTGCTAATAACATACACTGAGGAAAATTCAGCGGAAGCTGCATATTATGCACACCTTCAACTATCATAGATATATATATATAATTCAGTTTGCTCTTTTTTATCAACTGATGATCTACTTTATCTATTTATTTAATAAACCAAATTTGATGTTAGCAACTGATTAAGGAACTAGCCCGAACCCTATTTTGTCTGATTCTGCCCTAGAGCTTGCATATGTCTGTACATTTGTTCATTGTGGATCTACTCCTGTGGTTCATCTCAAACTGACCCCAGACAGTTGTATGTTATTTTACTTGTCATGAAGTAAAATTCTATTACATGGGAAGGGAAGGGGGGGAGGGAAGCCTTTTGTCTAAACAGTAAGTAACTAACACGGTTTATAAGCATATTCACAGAATTGTCCTGGGTGGTGAAGGATCGGATGGTCCAGGATAATACTTCCAAAGTGTAGCTGCAGTGACTTAGTGGCTCTTTCAATTTCGAAACAAGAAATAATTGTCCAAATAGCTAATTACATCAACAGCGATGGGGCATCCACAGCCCTTTTCCTCTAACTGCGCTAACTCCAATTTATCACCTCAGGTAACAGCACTGTCCACACATCTGACTAAACACCTTTTCCCAAATTGCATCATGGACTGTAAAACAGGCTCCCATAAAAGAAAGCTGCTAATGATATGAACAATAATAAACCACTTAAAAATAATAAGAAAATAATATAGTTTAGGGTAAGGTGCAAAATTAACATGTAAGCCTCAGTGAAAATACAATGCATTTAACATGCATAACAATATAGTAGGCAACCATATTAACTCGTACTAGCCCTCAAATGTCTAAACCAACATTGCTAGATAATCTAACCAAACTAGAAAGGCTAAGTGTACATAAAATGTTTGTTTCTTGACCTCTCCAAGAACATGTATTGCTTAATAAAGAATAGTGCATAAATGTTTTCATATATTTCTACAGAATGTTTCTTCTCACACAAAGATCACTGTTCGCAAATGATTAAAAATTATTCTATTAATGGGGTAGTGCCGAGTTCATATATGAAGAAGCAGCATTTTTAAGAATATTAATGGTTGTTGTGCTAAATGTTTTCTTTTAGTTATACTGGTGTTTCAACTTCTACATAAACCATTGTTAAGAAACATGATATATTAAAAGGTCATAAATGTTGCTTATATATGGGAAAGTAGACCTGAATGGGAGAATTACCCACATGAACTTAGGATTGATAGAACTTAGTTGCAAACCTAACATTGCTGTCAGTGGACTACTGTATTCCTGTGAGAAGACAAGAAGTGATCCTATTCTCATGAAAGCATGTCATACTGATTGGCTGACTGGAGATGGAAGGAGCAACATATTGCAAAGCTTCAGAATGTGATGTCTATAATAGTGAGTGTTCCTAGAAAGAACCAGACACTTTTACCCCACTTGCCATTGCAACTTCTCCTTTTTTTCCAACATCCATTCCCAGTGCACACTCCATTGAAATTCTACTGAGTATCTTGAACCTCTCTTTATGGGGAGTTCTGCTTTGCTATATTGTTGATTTATTGAGCTCACTTTATTGCTAAAGCTTTCTGCTTTTCTCTCACTCTCTCGAACTAGAACTCTTTATGGGTTCTGACTGACTCCATGTTTTCCCGATTCTTAGAATCGGAATTTTTCCTTTATGGAACATGCTTTAAAGCATTTATTATATGATTTGATTAACTAATACTGTTTTTTTTTATTTCTGTTCATATATTGATGATCAAGATGTATATAATTTACTAGAAGATTTAATTAATACAACTCTTTAACACATGCCAAACTCTCATTATTGACTGAAAATAGATTAGTGATTGTGAATTATAATTTATGTGATGCACAGCTCCTGATCATCTCTAAAACAACTGCAAAGATCCATTGCAAAACACAAAACAGGCAAGCGGCGGGGGTTAGCCCTGATGCTGGTAAACCATCACTTTTAATTCCTGCTGCTCCAGCACCACTCAGATTTTGATTTCTGAACCTGGTAATGTTTGTGCTATTAAACTGGTTTAAATGGGAGGGAAATGTATACTGTAAGGATGACATTACCTACTCTCAGCTTGTTTACAAATGGACTATTCCTCAACGTTCTTCTTCTCCACCAACTCACTGTCCTTTATTGGTAACACTCTTTTAATTCCCCAGACTTACATAGCCAGCCTCACTAAAAACACCTTACCAGTTTCATCACCTGTGGTAAATTAAATCATCATTCATACAGAAGATATTATAGAAATTATGTGATCACTCAGCTTATTCCATACTGAGGTTTGTAATGCCATTTTTGCCAACCTTTCAAGATATGTTACCCTACACTGGCTAAGGCTTTACTCTGCTGCTTGTATAATGATCAAAGTAATCCAATCATATCACTTCTCTGTTCTTCACATTCTAATGAAACATGTAGAGGTCCAGATTACCTTCAATATCACCTGTAGCACTTTGAAAGGCCTGTACCTCAGTGGGTCATCTTACCTCCATTAAGCGACCTCAGGCACTACATGGAGCACATCTGAATTTCATCAGAGTTTGCCTTAACAAAGAAAACCAACACTGTCAAGCAAGTCTTCTTTTCCATCAGTCTATGATTTTGGGAAACTGTACTGAAAGATAAGTGACTACCATCTTGCTTCCACTCCTTAAACAAGGTGCAGAAGACTCATTTGTTCCAGGTTTATGAAAAGCAAGCCAAGTGACTTTCACCAGTCCTTCCTCATTATTCAGCCGTCATCTCCCCATTACACTTTACTTTAAATATGGATTTGTTTGTAAGTACTGCACCGAATTGCTCAAGAAGCCAAGTATGTGTCATACAATTAAATAATTAAACAAATAAATAAATAAGAAAATTGTCCTTGGTAGCCAATAAGCAATGAAAATCACTAATTTGCCAACAGGCAAGCATAACTCCCATTTCATGACTCATGGCTGCCCCCTGCACTCCGTACATCTACATATATAGTAACGAGGAATGTTCTATACAGACTTAAAATTTGGTCTGACATGCTGAAACGTGAATTCGAAGAGGAGTTGAATTTTAATCAGGACACTGTCTCTAATATCATTGAAGAGACCAAAATATCCAGTGACTTTAATATATGGGTTTATAAGGAAATGCCTTTATCGTGGCTGATGCAGCTTCAGCCAAAGAAGCAAAAGCACAATGTTTTGCACATAATATTTTGTAAAAAATGGAACAATAATATATACTTCTGAAAATGTGGGCAGTTTTTAACCCTGAAACCCTAAAACACACTGAGGCAATTTCTGTGTGAATATGAGCGAAAACGTCAGTACGTCTGCTGTGCATATGCATTGCCTTTGTAACTATGAGCAGCACTTCTCTGAGAAAAGTTTACATAAATACAAAAAAAAACAATAAAATACAAAAATACCAATTAAATCTGATTTGGGTCAAGTCCTGCCTCCTCGGTTCAATGCCATTTCCAGTTAATGGATCAAAATAATAGTTACAGTATCAGATTAAGGTCGTTGTTATGCGATTGTAGTGTTATATACTCTAATCAACATCTACATATAAAGTAAAATATGAAAAAAGTAAAATATGAAAAAAACATATACACATAAATTGATATGTTTCTCACACCAGTAAAGAGAACAATGCCTTTAAATACAGAAGATTATTTTATCAAATATGATGGAGTCTGTCTTGAATAGGCTCTGCTGGAAGAAGGAAGGAAATGATGTTTCCCACTGAACCATTTAAGAAACAATTACGCACTGCAGCGCATTTTCAAGTATTATTTTAGCCAGCATGCTTGCTCCTAAAAAGAGTACAAATGGAAATAAAATAGGATATGATATCAAAACGCAGGATGAAAGTGGGGGATTGATTTTCATTGAAAACTGAAGTTATGAATAAAATAGATAACACTGCAATAGAACACACTAGTTACTTATGCAAGTCTGTTACTCCCAGTTGAACCCCGCTGCAAAATGCAATTCAAGAATTTAGACTGCCACAGCAGTGCTGTTGAGCCATGTTAGGTATAGCCCTCACTTCTGCACACCACAGTAATCGGGTAGTGCATTTCAAGTTTCAAGTACTTACTACAAAAGGCTGGTTGGGTTGGTGAAAAATAAGTCATATATACGTCTATCATTTCCTAAATAAGTACACAAAGTACCAAACTATCTGAAAATACAAATTCCTCTATTCCTGGTGTTCTATGAGGTTTGCATCTCCAGCTAGGGGCCTCATTATGATGTCGGTCGGTAAGCATTCCGACTGACTCCTTGTCGGCATTGTTTCGGACCGACTCGGCTTCTGGGAGTCCAACCGACCGATTATGATGTTTCCGAACACCGTTCTGTCGGACTCCCATTGACTTCAATGGGAGCCTGTGTTCCGACCGACAACACAGGCTCCCATTGAAAAAAGGGGTGGTTGCGGAGAACCTTGCACCCTGTGGCGGGCACCCCATGGTGCCTGCCACACTGTGTATGGTTTTAAAGAGGGGTCCCATGGGTACCGCCACGGGCCCCAACCGAAGCCCGCAGGGTGAAGGGGGGCCTGCTATGGGCCCCCAAAGTCACTTTCCGGCAGTCGTTTCATGTCAGACCAACTGATTCGGAAAGGCTGTCCGAATCCGACATCGTAATACGTCGGTCGGAAACGCGGTCCATAGACCTGTACGATTCGGCTACGACCGACACGGAGTCTCCGAATGCCGGTCGGAAACGAGTCGTAAAGACCGAACGGTTACCTTTCCATCGTAATCGGTCGATCGGAAATGATTCTGAGTCGGTCGGAAACATAAGTTCCAACACGGGTTAGGAAAATCTGAATGCCGGTAGGAGCCTTTCCGACCAACATCGTAATGAGGCCCTTAGTGTTTGCTTTATGTGTATCGAATCCACCATGGGGCAGTCTAACTTAACAAAAAAAGGAAGTGTTTGCAACTCATGACGCCGCTGTGAAAACCATCTCTCAGCGCAAGCAGCGTCCAAAAGGTAGAATTACTATACAAACTGGGCAATAGCACAATGCATGGAACTTTTATCTGAGATGTATTCAACACCTTTAAAAATGTTCGCCTACTAACATCTTGCAAAACCGTACTCTTTTTAATCAACTTAAGATTTTGGATGGCTGAATCTACTATGCTGAGATGTGAACCTGCAGCCTACAGGTAGCACATACATTTCTAAATTTAGTACATTACCCAAAACATTTCTTAGAGCGATCTTAAAAAGAACTGTGTGAAACTGAACTTTCCTTTTGCTGCCGAGAGTGTCAGCCGCATATCTTCTTTTGGCTGTGGCATGCTCCTTATCTGTTCTCAGAAATCCCCAGCTGAACATCTGAAGTCCCCAGCAGACACTTTAGGAGTCGGGAAGTCCAACAGGAGAACTCTGGAAGTCTCCCAGGATTGGAAGAGTGTAGTGAGTGGCAGCCTCATTTGCCGTCCATGTCGGATGGTACAGGAGGTTACCAGGTATTGGCGATATTTAAAGATGCAGTGCGGGGTAAAAGCACTGTGAAGTGCCAAATCCTCAAATAAACCGATCTAACTAGGTCAAATAACAAAATTGCCTAGTTGTCTGCACAAGTGACAATTCCATAAATATTTGTGTGTACCTTGAACAAAATAGTTAAATGTCCCAAAGTGCCCAGATATTGAACTGAAAAACAATTTACTTTCAAACCAATGCACATAAAATTGAAATATTTGTTAACTTCCAACATGATTTAACTTTTTAAAGAACACTAAATTGATTAAATAGTAAAGCACCTTAAGAACAACAGTTCTCCGAATATGAATATTTTGTATATGTTTATATAAATTAAGCAGATGAGATTTTAGCACTAGAAACACATTTGCATATTCCACATGAATGTTTCAATACACGTAAGAGATTAGTACAAGAGATTGAGTGACAAAATACTAACCTGCACAAGAAGTCAGTGAAGGAAAGGCGCACAGGGTATCCATGCCGTATAACCTTTACCATTTCCAGCACACCAATATATTGTAACTGAGCCGAAACATAAAAATTATCAAAAGTATCTGGCAGCTTCGAATTATTGGGCTTAATGCAATGTAGAAAATGTGGTGTGCAGTTTTGGAGCTTTCCAATAATATCCGTGAGTGATTTCTGTAGATAGAACACAGACCAAAAAAAATAAACATTTTCAAATAAATTAATAATAGAACACCTCTACTCAAAACAGCTATACAGAATGCCAAATATGAATTTACTGTATTGATGTACAACCTAACATAATTTCAACAAAAAGTAAACTTTTATACATCACAATATATTTCATTTTATATTAACAGCAGTGGACAGACGTGGAGCAGGATCTCACAAGGTAGATAGATTTGACCAGTGGAAGTCAAAGTTGGCTCATGTGATTCAATTCATCCAGAGATGTTAATAAGGGGTAGTGAGGACTAGCCACTGCTGCTCCTGACTTACATGATGACATCCCTGGAATTGTCCTTAGTGTCCCTGGTCTCCAGTATCATGAAGGGAATAATAAGAACAACAAACACTGGCAAAGCCAATAGGTCTTGACTACAAAAGAGTGAGCTATCGGATTAGCCAATGCTTTTTTATTGGCCACATGTGAACACATGCATCATGACACTTCTGCATGCATGAGCTGCAATTTTGTAACGGACCATCCCGAAATGGGCACCCATGTGTGTGCATGTGTCATGGTGCATACACTTATGCATCATGAAGCATGGATGCTTAGTGACTTATGACAGCGGGTTTTAATTTTCCAATCTATATGGCTATGTTAGAAACGTACAATAAAAGTAAAAACAAGTGCAAAAAAAGATGCAACTCGCCCCGCAGCACTTTGGAGCTGCCAGGCTCTCTCAAAAAAACAAATAATAAATAAATGTAAAAAAGGAGGGTGAGCAGGGTGAGGAGCATTGGGGGACCCGGTAATGGGAATTGAAACACAGCACATGGACGGGGAAGCAGGCACATAAAAAAACATAAAATCAAACGGCGTGTGAGTGCAATTAAAGGAAGCAAGCAGCCTGGCAGCACTTTGCAGCTTCCGGCCCCTTTTTAGCAAAAAAAAAATGAATTCAAGAAAATGTAAAGCGGGATAAAAGGTAGGGAGCATCTGGGAATGAGGAGAGGAGTACAAATGAAGGCTGTTGGGGGCACTGAAAAAAAATGGGAGCGCCTAAAGGAAACTGATGCACTTCCCTGGAATTCTAAATGCAAACTAAAAATTAGCCCCCTCAAGTCAAAGGTGGAAGGATACACCTCATCCAATCAGAACACTGTGAGACCAAATACTCCTCGCTGTGACACGCACAAGCATAGAGTTGAAAAGCCATTGAATCAAAAGCAGACATCTGAGATAGAACACTAAACCACCGCATCACGAGCAAAGGGCAAAGCCTGCACTAAGTCTATGTTCTGCATCGCAAATGATAGATCTTGCGAGTAGGCAGCTAAATCTATCCGTAGTCAATTTCTAAAAAGTAACCAGGACTCTCCAAGTCACCTTTATTTTGTGTGGGTTCCACTTGTTGCACCTCCACTAGCTGCTTAGTGGCAAATAGGATGTTGGTGATAGGCTGTAGGTGGGATATGGAGTCACCCTATAATAATACCATTAAGGGTCAAGGGTGTGCAATGACTCTTGTGTCACATCTCGCATAAGCGCTATATAATTCCAACATCCATGAATTGATCGCAGCCACAGCAAGCATTTGTGAGCGCCAGTGGTAGATCAAACAGCAGCAGTGTCAGTCATCTCACACCCACACACACTGAGGTCAGGGCAGTTGTCTGCTGCACTTTAACAGCATGACATTCTCCACTTCCAAATTAGATCTAATTGGGCCCCAACACAAAGGCCACTGGGTCTCCTGAGATGTTTAAGAAACTGCAGGGTCGTGCCACATCAGCCTAGTACAGGGCACAGGAGATGCATATTGAATTGTTTATATTAACACTAAAAAGATCTCTGTTAGCGGTATTTGGATTTGTCAGCGATAAAAGCTGACGAAGGTGTTTTAGTTTATTGTGTTTAATGTTTTTTATTGAAACAATGTAAAAACACACCACAGAATCCAATATGGTACTAACAACAGGCTCTTAGTACTGGGCTCTGAATAGACTAAAAGCCCAAAATAAATTAAAATACTGCTGACACGAATTTAATTTGACACTGGTTAACGACTCACTCCCTAGGTCGTGATAAGTGTTGGTGACTATTCACATGGATAAAACTAAACCTTGTGCCTGTGAAAAGTAGAAGCCCGCAGCACTGTGCGAAACGTAGGAGCAACTCTATCACTTAAGATATGCTTGCACTATGCACATCACATTTTTAGCACTGGTCTGATAATGAATTGCCACTGACCCTGAGCTGCGTAGTGACCGAGATTGGCCCGCCTCGTTCCAGCCTCTGGAGAAATGTTGACGCTCCTTTCTTTTTCATGAGCTGTAATAAGAAAAGTGAGCACAGCTTATATTATTATAACCCGACAAAGAAAGGTCATTCGCACCGCAAAGCACACTGGCATCAGCGTAGCGCATCATACACACGTCTGTTGTTTCACGTTGCCTCTAATGATGTCATATACAACACATGGATAATTAGATCATATAACTGAGTCAAATAACTTGACGGATCAATAAAACACCGTGGTAGGAATCATTATCTTAGTAAGACGGCCCGGCTCTTCTGAGTCATAACACACATTTGGATCCAAGCATGACTTACATAAGCAAACTTGGCAGGTCTCTAGAATTTAGTCAGTGTATGGAAAGTGCTAGTTGACTACAAATGACCCAGTCAATTATATTGACCTAAAAGGCACATTTGTAAGTTTAATTGTAAAAAAAATTCCCAACAGAGTCAATGAAAATGTGAACCATGATTTGAAAAAATGAGAGATTTAGTTATTTTTTATAGTGAAAAAGTTTTTTTTCAAGAATCAGTACAGCACACAGAACAGGCACAACGTGAGCATCAGCAGTTTAAGACTGATTGACACAGAATTTGTACAAAACAGCAGCAGGAGTACCAACTCCTGCTCCCACCAGATAGGAACACCACTTCCAACAGTAGAGCATGCTTCTGATAACGCTGATTCTTATCTTATCTTTTAAGAATCTTCAGGTCGCCAGGATCTTTTTACCTGCTGAATAGTGTGAAGGGAAGAAATCCTTTTTCAGTTATACAACAAAATTTAGAATCCAGTTCCCTTAAAAGACCACTGACTCCGAATTCAATTTTGTGGGTTTATTACAGCCAAGAATAACTGCACGTGCAAGCACCTCAACACGAGGTTAAAGAAATAAATGGGCACTAATACAAATAGAATCCTATGCAGGAGTCTCATCCGACTCAGGATAAGAAGAATCGTTAACTCCAGAAGTATTAGACAAGCGATAACTGCTCCGATCTCTATATTATTCTTCATTTATCTAAATAAACATAAACTATTAGCTGTCCCTACTCTATCACTAAGGTGGCATACCTACTTAACGAATTTCCCAGGCAAGAGTAAAAGAAAAGGTGTCAGCTGTGAAGACTTCCTAAGAAGTGCACTCACTTAGCATTTCGAGCTCGTTCTAAGATGCTCCTTCCTAAAATTTCTCTCTGCCTTTCTCTCTGGTCTCCTCTACCTCTTCTCTCCCCTCCTCCCTCGGGGCACTGTCCCTAATACAAAATGCACATACACTCGAACACGCCCCTCTCACGCCTCTTCGGCCAGGTCTTCCTTCTCGTACTTTTCCATCGAACTCTTACTTCATCCAGGACGGTTACGATGACCTTGAGTCCCAGGCACCTTCTCCGCTGAAAGTATCATCCCTAAATTCCATTATACTCCCATCTCCATGCCTCCCACCACCCTAACTCATGAAACAAAGAGCCAGTCTTTCGCTAACGAGGCATGTGTCCTTGCACCTGCAACAGAAGATACGTTTCAACAAACTTTCCCCCTGCACGAATCTCCCAACTGTACCTGGAGAGCCTTTCCAAGAGAACCTTCTCTGCCTACAAAATAAGCTAACATAAGAATGAATCAGGCCTTCCCTTTACGTATATGCAGTCAGGCCTTTACACAATTTAAACACACAATTATGATCACTTCTATAAGCATTAGTTCATTACATTTCATATGCAAAAGTGAACTACACGTGCAACTCAATACGGCACACGTTTAAACTTCTGCATCTCGATTACACATGGCCTAATCCATCAAGGCATCATTTCGAACATGTTTCAATTTAAGCATTACATTTGAAGGATTATAATAGCACAATTACTTTTCTCTTCACACCAATAATGCAATTTAACTACATTTTACTAGCCATTCATTGATATATAACTGGATATATGCGGGTACAGACTAACGATGATTATGATGCACCCCTACAAATTTTACGAGAGCATAGCGCTCTATCAGTTCCCCCCTTTGATGACTCCTGTCATCACATCTTTTCAACTCCCTTGGAGAAAGAACGGACCTAAACAGAGCTTGTTGCCATTCTCCCCTGTCGGAATCTCTCCAAACTCTTAATGTTTCGATAGTGACTGTCCTGCAGTCTGGCCATCCTCGTCTCATTTTCTCTCAAGGCCCTCTCAGCTCTGCCTGCTCGATACCACTTGTATGCTCTGATCAGACCCCACAGACAAACCACACAACCACCACGATAATGAGAGGTCTCAGAACATAGCCAAGGAATCCCTTTCCCAAACTTGCAAACCAGCTCCCTACTCTACCAAATCCTTTGCCAACTTTCTCCCAAACTCCCTCTTCAGTCAGATCCGCTATTTTCGTATGGATCGTAGTGATGTTACTTATATATTTCTCCAGATCCTTGCTGTGGTCTGGTATATAAGTACAGCACTCTTGAACCTTCAACAATTTACAGACTCCGCCCTCTTTTGCCAATAGGACGTCCAAAGCAAGGCGATTCTGCAAAACCATTGTCCTTATCGACAACATCTCTCCATCCATGAGTATCAATGACTTTGCTGTATTCATCGATAACTCATCGACCACAGTCGCCAATCTCCGGATCTTCACATCATTCAAAATCACTCCCAAGCTTGGTATCATGGCCCCAAATATGTCTCCTACTACAGCTCCCGCACTTGCACCTCGCTTCACTCTCGAATGCTTTCCACCTTCCAAAAGCTCCAAATCCTCTGCATGGTAAATCTTTGGAAATATTATTCCCAAGTAACATGTACCATACCAGTTCGCTGGCAACCTCACATAAGCATTCCTTCCGCACACAAAATACACCGTAGGTATCACTTGTACAGGGCCTGGCAGAAAATTCTTTGCTGAATCTTCCATGGTGAAAACATGATCACACGTACTCTGTCCCACAGGGACCTTTTCATAGTAAGTCTGATAGCGTCTCACACACAACTTTCCCCTCTGTTCCTTGTCCAATGCTATAGGACCATAACTCCCTTTTGTTCGGTGCAATCTTTCCTCCTCGGTCCAATCTACTGGACTACCTCCTGTGTCTTGTGTCTGTGTTAATTTTCTATATCTATCTTCTACCTGATCTACAAACTTCTTCTCTACATTTGACAATGAGCACGTCAAATTATGTCGGTGGGCATATGCTGTATCTAGTTCCAAAGACGGTATGAAATACTTCCTAAGCCTATCCTCTGACTTATAATAGTCGTATTTATTCAAATGTTTGCAAGCTGGGACTTCAGGAAGCACTACATCGTAATTGGAAAAGAAATACTCAAACTGGCCTCTTCCATAAAATATACTAAGCAACAGACTACATGAAATTCCATACGTCAGTGGAAGATGGTGATATCTAATACCCTCATCCACTGAAGCTGGCAACTGCATACACACATAACAATCTTTCGCATCCATCGCATCTACATACTCATATAGCAGCTTGGCATACGCATTAAGCTTAAAATCACTTCTAGACAAATCTACATGCAATCTACGACTTTCTTCTATTAGTAAAGCTCGATCAGCTCCTATGTTTCCCTCCTTTTTGCTAGGTGTAGTGGTAGGTATAGGAGTTCCTGGCACCCCCTGCACTTCTAGCTTGTGTGGAATATAGGGGGTGTGATTATAGAAACTATCACACCCCCTATAAAGGTGCCTACAATCACTTTAGATCTACGATGTGGATCTCCAGTCTCCATGATCTCGAAAGTTCTCAAAGTTCGTGATTCCAGCAATGAGCACTCAAAAAGTCTCAGTCTTTTCCACACGTGACTTGCTTAACCACCTCGAGCAACACTTCGAAACCTCTGGAAATCCCCTTTTCAACTACAGGGTCTTATTTACATAGTCCAGTAAAAGACTTCCCTAAGTTTTCGTTCCTCTTCGGTGGAAAGTCCCTAAGTTTATTCTTCTTCCACTCGGATCTAGGTTATCTTCTTCTTTAGACTTTTTTTATTTACAACAGGTTATATTTCATCCACGATAAGATCATCTGCAAGCGCTTCCAAAACGTGATACAAAAGTTCAAGACGAAGAATTACCATTTCGTGTGAATACGGCTCGAATCCAAAAGACGGAAATTCGAGTCGATGCAGAACCAATTCTCGGACCTTACTCCGAAGCGGGGGATTCGGAATGGTGAGGGTCAGTATTCCTTCGACTTCGAGCCCTGGCAACAACAGCACCACCTTCAGTACCACATTCGGGCTCTTGCTGACCACCTGCACAGACCTCAGCCTCCCCGTACTCACTACCCCCTGCATCAGTCACTGTGTAAGTCCACTCTGGGGTAGCGTATCTCTGGCAAGGCACTCTCGTTCTTTTCGATCTCCTCCGACCCTCTTGAGTCTGCTCTCTGTCACTTGCCTCTGATTCAGACGTTTCAGACACTGGAGCAAGATCTCTTTCGGGTGCCAACCTCAGGTTCAGTCGCCTCTGTCTCTCAGGCCAAACCTCCTCAATTCTGATCTTTCTTCCGCCTTCCCCTTCTATACCCTGTGCACCACTTCCTTCTTCTGCTGAATTTGACTCCACTCCACCCACTGCACCACCTCTGTCTTCCGAGTCAGAGTCGAGGTTCTGGTTGTCGAAACCCCCTTCTGCTTGCTCTGGTGCACAACCAGCTGCATCAGCGGCCCTCACAGCTTGACTTGTCCTCTCATGTGGCCCTGCCACATCAGCTGGATTTTCATTTACGAGAGGAGCTGTTTCTTCTGAGGGTGCTGAAACTCTGCGGGTATGGGAAGCATGCACCCAGTTCGGCAATCCTCCACACTTCACTGCTGTGTTCGTTACCAGTATCACCTGGTACGGGCCTCACCACCGAACATCCAGACAGCTCTTCCTCACGTGCTTTCGGACAAGCACCCAGTCACCTGGACACAGGTCGTGGCACAGATCACTCGAGGCCGGAACAGCTGCAGCTTGGACCTGCTGGGACACAGAACGGACCACATCAGATAGTCCTTTACAGTAATCGAGAATCAAGTCATCAGTGATGTTTATCAAAGCTGTAGCTGGTACTGCTGGCAACCGCATTGCCCTCCCCATCAAGATTTCATGGGGGACAACCCAGTTCTTCTGTCGGGCACACTTCGAATACTCATAAGCACAAGTGGCAACGCATCAGGCCACTTCAGGGACGTTGACGAACACATTTTTGCCATCCGGGCTTTCAAAGTCCCATTAACCTGCTCCACTATCCCAGAAGCCTCTGGTCGATAACTGCAAAGGAGTCTCTGATCGACATTCAATGCAGCACAAAGTAACTTCATGATTTCACTGTGGAAGTGTTTTCCTCTATCTGATTCCAAAGAGGTTGGGAAACCAAACCTCGGGATGAGTTCCCTCAACAATAACTTAGCCACTGTGAGAGTGTCACACCTGCGTGTTGGGTAAGCCTCCACCCACCATGAGAATACACACACCACCACTAGAATGTACCTCAACCCATTGCACTTGGGCATCTCCACGAAATCTAGCTGCATCCTATTGAAGGGTCCTCCTGACCTACCAATGTGACTCAATGTGACTACAGTCTTCTTTCCAGCATTCATCTGTTGACACGTCACACACCTCTGACAAACTGCTTCGGCAACCGCACGAAATCGTGGATTATACCACGTCTGTCTAAACACACGCATCATTGCATCTCTTCCAAGATGTACAGGTCCATGTATCAATCTCGCCATGGGGCTCAGCATATTCTCTGGCAATACAGCTCTCCCATCATTGGAAACCCATACATCCACATCCCCTCTTTCACATCCTGCTTTAATCCATCCATTCCGTTCTTGATCTGTCACCTCATCCTGCAGTCGCTTGAGTTCCTCCCAAGTGTCTGCCATGGCCAACATCATGTTGAGCTCGGTTCTTTCTTGGCTTTCTCCTGTGTAACCCTCTGTAAATATACATCCTTGCTCTGCACAAAAGCGGGCGACTTCGTCCGCATAATTGTTCCCCAGAGAGACAAAATCATCCCCCTTTCCGTGCGCAGTGCACTTGACAACTGCGATTTCCTTCGGACATTGCAATGCATTTAACAGTTGTCTTACATGTTCTCCATTCCTGATGGGTGAACCAGATGATGTCAAAAATCCCCTCTGTGACCATAACTGTCCGAAGTCATGAACCACACCGAACCCATACTGGCTGTCCGTGTATATCGTGATTCGGATTTGATCAGCGGCCAAACAGGCACGAGTCAAGGCAATGATCTCAGCTACCTGCACGGAATGTACTCCTTCTAGGCAAGCAGCCTCAACCACTCCTGAAATGGTACATACAGCAAACGCTGCTCTTAGTTGGCCAACACTGTCTCTTAGGCATGAACCATCGACAAAGAAAATTTCATCTGGGTCAGTCAGTGGTTCATCGACAATGTCAGGTCTCGGTTTGGTGCATAGTTCAGTCACATCAAGACAATCATGGTCCTCACAATCTTCATCATCGGTATTGGGTATAGGCATTAATGTCACAGGGTTTAAGACAGAACACCTTTTCAGAGTTACATTCTCTGCGGCGAGTATGACTTGCTCATACCTTGTTAACCTGTTATTCGTTAGGTGCTGAGTCTTAGTACTGGTCATTAACAATTCAACCGAGTGTGGCACATAGACTGTTAGAGGGTGACCCATTACTATGCTTTCACATCTTTCAATGCTGACACCTGTTGCAGCAACGGATCTGAGACATCCGGGCAACGCAGAAGCTACTGGATCTAAAGTAGCTGAAAAATAGGAAACTGGTCTACGGACACCTCCATGGTTCTGAGCTAGAACTGCTAATGCACAACCTTCTCTCTCGTAACAGAACAGTGAGAAAGCCTTATTATAATCAGGCATTCCCAAAGCTGGTGCAGAACACAACTCTTCTCTCAGTCGTAGGAATGACATCAAGCACTCCTCATCCCATGGTACCGGATCACTCACATCCTTGTGCGTAAGCCTCTGCAAAGGCTTTGCTCTCAAGGAAAAACTGGGAATCCACTGACGACAATAGCCGACCATTCCCAAAAACATCCTGACCTCCCTTTGAGTGGTGGGCACTGCCATGTTCATTATTGCCTCAATTCGATCTGGTGACACCTTCCTCTTGCCTTTTTCCAGTCTGTGGCCCAAATACTGAACTTCGTTCAGACAGTACTGCAATTTGTTTGGGGACACCTTGTGCCCATTCTCTGCCAAATGATTCAGTAGGGCTATCGTGTCTATCCTGCAAGCGTCTTCTGTTTCCGATGCCACAAGTAGGTCATCTATGTACTGCACAAGGACCAAGTTCTGTGGCAATGCAAGACTCTCTAGATTCTTCTTCAAATCTGATTAAAGATCGATGGACTCTCTGTATACCCCTGAGGGATACGACACCACGTTAACACGTGATTTTCCAGCCGGAAAGCAAAAAGAAATTGGCTTTCCTCGTGGAGCGGTATCGAGAAGAATGCTTGACACAGATCTATGACAGTAAACCACTCAGCTTCACACGGGATCTGAAACAGTATCACTGATGGATTCGGTACCACTGGACAACATGGGATAACTATCGTGTTAACCCTTCGCAGGTCTTGCACGATCCTGAACTTTCCGCTCGGTTTCTGTAGTCCCATGATAGGTGAATTACATGGGCTACCCCTTATCTCTTTCAGAATGCCTTGCTTGATCATAGACTCGATTACAGGCTTAATTCCTGCGATCGTTTCAGAGGACAGATTGTACTGTGGCGTCCTAGGGAATTCAACATTCTGCTTAACCTGAATCTGCACAGGTTCAACCCCCTTGATCAGTCCTATCTCTTCTCCTGTAAAGTCCCACACCTCTGGTGACACAGTGTCTCTCAAGTCCGGTGGAAGTTCTTCCACTGTCACCACCGGATACAAGTCTATACACAGATGCTGATTAGCAACTTTAAAGGTAGCATCATCATCCTTCGTCTGAACCTCCACTCCCCTTGGTGTGCAATAAATAGTGCAGTTCAATTTACATAACAGGTCTCTTCCCAAAAGGCAAACTGGACTCGTATCGCACACCACAAACTGGTGTTTAGCTTGGAAGGAGCCTATCCTCACTGGAATCGGTTCGGTCAATGGGCTGGTTATCTTCTTGTTTGCCACTCCAACAACTTGGATCGATTGTCCCGAGAGGGGTAGGTTGGGGACTACTGCTGATCTTACAGTAGACCGGGTAGCACCAGTGTCAACCAAGAGTGTGGCAGGATGACCATCAATGTCTGCCTCCACAAAAGGTCCTCTCTGGTCTACCTCCAAGACTGCTCCAAGTGTGCAGTCTTCCTCCCCCCTCAGGCACCGTCAGGCTAACGGGTCTGGACTGTACTCATCATACCCTTCAAAAAGGGGCATCTGCTGGTAAGTCCGCATTCCTTGCGAAATTCTTGGTGGCTGGGGGACCTGTACTTGTGGGTTATACGTCCCCCCTTTCATCGATCTGGGCCTCATCACAGTATTAACTACCTACGGCACAGGTGTCTGAACCACTTCTACCTCCTGCTGCACCTGGTTGGCTGGGTTCAAGGGACACTCGCGCTTCCAATGTCCAATCTGATGACAAAGATGACACGCAGTGGTCTTCTTCAATGTCGCCTCATCCACCCCCGTCTTGGGATCTATAGGTTTCCCTTTTCCCTGTCCTTGCCCATTTTGGTTCCCTTGATAATATCCCTGTCTCCTTCCCAGCGTCCCTCCACTAGGCTGGACCTGAGCTGTCTGCATCTGAACGAGCATCAGCTTGTCCTTTAGCTTCCGGTGCTTTGAGTCTACTTCATCGCTACAGTACCTCGCATACCGCAAGATTTCATCTACCGGCTTGTTTTGCCAACAGATCAAATGGTGCTGTATCATGAGGCTGACTTCTGGTCTCAATCCCAAGACAAACTTTGAGACAAACTGTCCCATATCCTTGGGGTCCAAGGCATCTAATCCACTATACTGTTTAAAGGCTTGCAAGAGTCGTTCATAATATTCATGCACTGTCTCCTTGGGTTCCTGCACAGTTCGATCTATCTTAACCCAATCGATATCCTGAGGTGAAATCTTCAGCTTCAACCGTGTAATCACTTGCTCGAATTTTTTCATGACAATTGGTGACGGACCATTTGTAACAGCATCCCTTTCAGGTTCGAAGGTCGGCCACTCAACTGCAATTTTACAAGCTGTCCACAAGTCTCCTGGTACCACTATATCAAACAAAGTGTTCAAATCAGTCCATAGTACCTTCGAGATTTTAACAAAACGCTCAACCTGTTTGTACCACTCTACGGGTTTTTCCCTCAGCCGAGGAAAATCATTTGTAAACGCAGCCAAGTCACCTCTACTCCACGGCACATGGACGTACCCTCCGTTCTGTACTTCCAGTAAAGGATAGTTCCCGACGCCCGTTGCCCCTCCCCCCAGAGGTGGCGTTTCTCCTACATTTTTTTTGGCAATCTTTTTCTTTGACCACCTTTCCTCCCATTTACTCAACATCATCCATATACGCATCCCTACAATCAGGTCTTTAGTATGCGTCCTTAATCCTATGATCCTTTTCTCCTCCAATTCCTGATCACTATATTGCAACCTATGTGACCCTTGCAACGATTTTGTTTTATTCAAATCCATCTCGTATCTCTTAGCCAATTCTGTCAATTTCTCATGTGCTGCCCTTGCTTTACGAGTCACATCTTTTGCCACGAAAAGCAGCTCGTCTGGCCCATAAATCTCTATTCTCTCCAAAGGCAAGTTCCCACTAATCATTTCGTCTACCTCCGCCTTTAGTCTTACTACATCCAGCAACCTTGCCTGCACTGCACTCCTCAGTATTTCTTGGCAAGCCGCACCATTCCGCTCGTCATAATCATTGCTTTGTTCTCGAGACCTGCTCTCTTCTATTGTATTCCTGGAACCTGGTCTGTCTCCTAAGTTGCCTTGCTCCACGTCTCTTGGCATCCTGTCGCTCTGATTCCTTACAGGTGGTACCCACATTCTTAAGTCTGATCTGGACTCGATTAAGGACCTTGGTCTTACTGGTCTCACATCCACCTGTCCAAAAGAGGAGTCTGTGGTGGCTGGCAATGGCGTGCTCGTTTCTATGGGCTTCGGAAAGTGAACCACTTGTACCCCTAAGCCATTCCCTCCAACGCTGGTCCCCTCTCCCCCTGTCGTCTGCATTAGACTTCCTTCACTTATTCGATCTAGGTCATATACCGATACTATAGGACCAATGGTAACAGGTACCGTCAGGGAGTCCGGTAACCGCATATTCCCAATGGAAGACTGGGTTCCCACTCCCTCCGTCCCTGTGGACATTTTTCCTACTACCCTCATGTTTGTCTGATTCCGTAACTCGCCATTTTCTACTGCTGAAGCTGATTTTCCCTCTTCTGAATCTGGATTGAATGGAGGTGGTCTCTCTGCTAGCAACCTATCTAACAGGCTGTCATCTGTATCACTGTTGTCTTCTTCGGCCCACCTCTTCTTAGCCTCTCCTACATTTATCAGCAGGGGAAACAGCCTATCCCCCTCAATAGTTTCCACTCTCCAGCTTTTCTCCAATGCATCCCATCTCGCAACTTTAAATGACATGATCGATATCTTCACCCTTTCCTGACTTTTATCTCTTTTTCTGTCATTCGCTGCCCTAATCCATGCATGTAGCGCCTCAAACTGTGTCGGTCTAGGCAGTGGTCGTAACGAAGACATTACAGTTTTTAGCTGGTACAACACTTCCAACCTGAAAGTGCCATAGCGTGGGAAAGTCAATTCTCCTTCTTCTTCTGTCATTTTATGCCAATTCTCAAGCCAAATTATAGTATGCAATCCTACATTCTTAGCCATATAATGTGCTGGCGTATCCTCGGGAGGGGCTTCCTCTCCACCCCGAGTAACCACATGTCTATCACCTCTGCAAAGTTCTCGTAAAACTTTAAAACATTTCATGATGAAGCAGATTTCCGTTCGCGCACAAGATTTCGGTTATACTTCCTGATTTCAATCCACCAATGCCAGCGCGGCTCACACCAACCGACCTATCGCAGCGCGGCACTGTCTGACGTCACTCTTCCTCCGCTCGCAGCAGTTCCCCTCCTTCTCAATTCACCCTTTCTCGCTCTCACGTGTCCCAATCACACTCTGAAGCAATTGTCCGTCCTACCGAACAATTACCTTTCTGACTGTCGGTCCACCAATGACCGACCAGCCTCTCGAAATTGTTGACCTCAATCTGGCAACTGTCTGTCCGCGAACGACCGGACAATCACCTCTGACACAATCGATAGGATCCAAACACTCAATGTTCTACACACAACAACCTACGACCAGCGTCGGTTATTCACACACTCACACATATGCTTCCTATCTTCAGTGGGTTAATCATCGACGTCTCATGACCCCCACAACCTCTGGTCAACGATCTCAGCTCTGGGTGTCTTCTACACCACAATAATCAAATCTCTCGGTCCCGCGCGCGCTCACGGTCCGATCCTCAATCACACGACTCTCATTCCAACTCCGCAAGACATCACACAACAATTAAACACCGCAATCTAACAAGCATCACCCTGTTCATACTCACTCTACCACGAACTCCTACTTCCGCCGCACCGTCACTCTCCGTCAGTTCTCATCAACCGCCGTCGTCCTCCTCTTACGATCCACTGGCTCACCATCACTCGGGCTCTATGGGGCAAATAATCTCTTATCCTAATCTAGATCTCCCCTTACTATCAGAGGAAACCATCCTACTCTGCTACCAACTGATAACGCTGATTCTTATCTTATCTTTTAAGAATCTTCAGGTCGCCAGGATCTTTTTACCTGCTGAATAGTGTGAAGGGAAGAAATCCTTTTTCAGTTATACAACAAAATTTAGAATCCAGTTCCCTTAAAAGACCACTGACTCCGAATTCAATTTTGTGGGTTTATTACAGCCAAGAATAACTGCACGTGCAAGCACCTCAACACGAGGTTAAAGAAATAAATGGGCACTAATACAAATAGAATCCTACGCAGGAGTCTCATCCGACTCAGGATAAGAAGAATCGTTAACTCCAGAAGTATTAGACAAGCGATAACTGCTCCGATCTCTATATTATTCTTCATTTATCTAAATAAACATAAACTATTAGCTGTCCCTACTCTATCACTAAGGTGGCATACCTACTTAACGAATTTCCCAGGCAAGAGTAAAAGAAAAGGTGTCAGCTGTGAAGACTTCCTAAGAAGTGCACTCACTTAGCATTTCGAGCTCGTTCTAAGATGCTCCTTCCTAAAATTTCTCTCTGGTCTCCTCTACCTCTTCTCTCCCCTCCTCCCTCGGGCACTGTCCCTAATACAAAATGCACATACACTCGAACACGCCCCTCTCACGCCTCTACGGCCAGGTCTTCCTTCTCATACTTTTCCATCAAACTCTTACTTCATCCAGGACGGTTACGATGACCTTGAGTCCCAGGCACCTTCTCCGCTGAAAGTATCATCCCTAAATTCCATTATACTCCCATCTCCATGCCTCCCACCACCCTAACTCGTGAAACAAAGAGCCAGTATTTCGCTAACGAGGCATGTGTCCTTGCACCTGCAACAGAAGATACGATTCAACAAACTTTCCCCCTGCACGAATCTCCCAACTGTGCCTGGAGAGCCTTTCCAAGAGAACCTTCTCTGACTACAAAATAAGCTAACATAAGAATGAATCAGGCCTTCCCTTTACGTATATGCAGTCAGGCCTTTACACAATTTAAACACACAATTATGATCACTTCTATAAGAATTAGTTCATTACATTTCATATGCAAAAGTGAACTACATGTGCAACTCAATACGGCACACGTTTAAACTACTGCATCTCGATTACACATGGCCTAATCCATAAAGGCATAATTTCGAACATGTTTCAATTTAAGCATTACATTTGAAGGATTATAATAGCACAATTACTTTTCTCTTCACACCAATAATGCAATTTAACTACATTTTACTAGCCATTCATTGATATATAACTGGATATATGCGGGTACAGACTAACGATGATTATGATGCACCCCTACAAATTTTATGAGAGCATAGCGCTCTATCACTTCCTTCACACACGCACTATGTAAAGTACAGTAGCAGCACAGACATAATTACAAAACCTGCAAAGGAGCACCAGCTTACACAAGAGTAGTTCAACCCCCTCTTGCAGACAGAATAATATCTACAGTTCAGCGGCAGCAGTATACACTTCACAGACAAAGGCAATATTTCTCTCCATGTTTTCCCATACCTGGCGTGTCACGCAGTTTGGTGCTTACTTTCCCTCCATGTTAAAGAACAGTAGATGTTTCAGCACCCAGGCTAATGTGCTGCATAGCTAAATACATATAAGGTCCCAAAGGCGAGACAGATTGCATTGCAAATGCTTATTTTTTTAGAGTTTTACATAGCGCGAACTTGACCCGAAGATATCAGGTATCAGAGCGCTTTACATGAGCACCAGTATCGTTACAGATGGACACATACACTTTTTGTTAGGCACCGGGAGATTAAGTGATTTGCCCAGAATCACAGGATGTTGAGCACATTCACATTTTGTTAGGCACGGGGAGATTAAGTGATTTGCCCAGAATCACAGGATGTTGAGTGTCGTTGCCGAGACTCAAACACCGTTCTCCATCTTCGAGATCGACCGCTCTAGCCGTAAGGCCACATCCTCTCCCCATGTATTGGTATAGTTAGTTGGTATATTCAAGTTAGAGAAGAGGAGTTTTTCCACCTGGCATTGGCAAAGCCATTCAGCATATTTATATTTAATTTGAAACATGCTTTCTATAAAAGGTAGTCTCAGGAATTGCAACTCAAGTCCTGTTTCCATCCAAATGTTATAGCTGCTTATGGTGTACTCTGTGTTTAACAGGGGGACTCTACGGAGGTGATTTAGAGTTAAGTAGAGAGGAAAACCTGCCATAAATTGGTGGTGCGTCTGCTGTGCCTAAAGCACAGTTGTTTCTCTACATTTAGAGGAGAGGGAACCACTGGGTCTCTGATGCTACTGCTAGAGGGTCAGATGCCTCTACCAACTTGGTAGGCTGCAGAGTTACCCACCAAAGTATAGATCAGCTCCTATACGTGTTGGCAGTGCAGAAAATGCAGGATGTGGGTGGTGGTATAGCGAGCCAGGATATGTGATGCTGTAGCATGCACATGATAGTGTATGTGTAGGGCAGTGTGCAGAATGAAGCTGGTGTTGGTAGTGCAGGGTGCAAGTCGAAACTTAGTTTTTGTGGGGTAATAGTGGTGGTAAGGGGATTGTTTGCTGATATGTTGTATAATGAAGGAGGTTTGGGGACTGTGGTGAGCAGTGTGGATTAGTTCATACGGTGGGAGGTGTTGCAGGTTGCAATGTAAGTGCTGGGATATCTTGGGATGTAGTGTATAAGTGGCACTATAAGGCTGTATATGGCGGTATAGGTGACGGTGTATGTTGTAAGTGATGGAATGGGTATGGGGTATATTGGCTCAGAGTGTGTTGGTGTTGTGACTTTAGATGATGATGTATTTTATAAGTATAACCAGATGACTGTATAGGTATAGCTTCAGGTAGGAAGGAACTTGCTATAGGGGGCGACTGGGTGGATGCTGGGAAGCATGGCACCCTAACTCCACTGGAGAGACAAGGAGCCTGAGAGAGCAATGCAATAGGAATACACTGGAGGCATAGGTGATCATGTTGGGTGCAGATGATCATATAGGAAGAGGTCCTAATGTAAAATGTGGGGAAGGGTGTACGTGCTGTAAGTTGCAAGTTGCGCTATGGGTGTAAGTAGCAATGAATGTGTGTGGTGGTGGTGTAGATTTAGGTGGCAGTGCCCTGAGATAGTAAAGAGAAGAATTTAAAATGACTGGGAGAGATGATGGTCAGGCAAGTGCCGCCACCTGCTCATGGTTCCTTTTGGGTCCTCGTGGAGTGAAGGGAGGTCAAAATAGGCTGGAGTTGGTGATGCAGGTGATGGCACACAACACGTGTCCATCTAGGATTTTGGGGTATTGGTGTACAGAGTAGATGTCTTGGGTAAAGATGGCACTGTAGATGCTATAGTGGTGTAGTGTGTGCTGTGGTAGGGTATGTAGCTGAAAGTGTAATGTGTTGATGGTGTAGGGTGTGTAGTACTAGAGCATAATGTAGGTGGAGCGCTTTTAGTTTAGCATGCAGGAAGTGAGTGGTGCTATTGTGTGTAGATGGTGCTGTATTGTGTAAGTGGATCATTATTTTTGTCGTTAAAAAGGGTGTAGGTATTGTAGAATGTGATGTAAGTTGGGTCGGTATTGGTGATTTTGGATGCAGGTGATAGTATTATGCCCAGTTGGTGTAGGTGATTTTAGCCGATGTAGTTGCTTTCATAGAGTATCAGTAGTGCCAAAGGTGTTGGATATGTAGCATGTAGAAGTGTAGGCTTATGGAATACACAATGGTAGAAGATGTAGGAAAAGAGTGGGATACATTATGCAAGGGGCTCAGGAGAAATGCAGAGTTTAGATGGTAATGTTGTATGTTGGTGTACTGCATAGGTGGTGTATGTGTAAAGAGTTAGAGTAATGTGTAGGTGGTAGTGTATGTATGCATGTAAAACTGATGGAATTGAATGCAAATACATGTGCATGTGTAAATGATGGTGGTGGGATCATCATGGTGTGACAGGTGTAGGTAGCGATATAAATTATAGATTGTGTTGGAGGTGGAGGTGTACAAGGTGATGTAGGTGTATGGTATCAGTGTACCATACTTGCATCAAATAATTGGGTACTGCGATATGATATACAGCAATATACACACTTGTTTTAGAGGTAGACATGGTGAAGCTCATTGTTTCTAGGCACCTCTACTTTCAAAGTAAAGTAATTTTTTCCCTTAGTGACATTAAATCACTATTACACCAAAACAAAAGTAAACAACACATGGACATTAGCCTAGATGCCAAAACCTGTTTGCTCCCATACATTTATTAATAGTCAACAAATGTGCCTCAGAGTTGTTAGACATTACTTCCAATGGGAATTTATTTTCATAAAACTATATAGCATCGCGTTGGACCTTATACACATAATGAACATGAAAAGCAAGGAATGAGAAAAGAGTGTCTTATAATATGCAGTTACTCAAAAGGAATATATTAAAAATTATCAACTTGGAAAATCTGGACATCCTATAGGGTGCTAGGGACCTTTGAGTCTGTGTTTTGTAGCTGTGGTGTGCTCATCTGATATTGGTCAGTTTTCAGTGATTTCAATCAATTATAGAACTATTTTATACAATCCAATAAAGTTTATTTCATATATTTTGTTGGCATAGATTTTAAATATTATCTATGTATTTTAAATTCTTTCATTCAGTATTTTATTAATGTAATAATGTTTTGCATGCTATATATATATATACATATATATATATATATATATATATATATATTATTGCTCCAGACTCTTCTCCAACTTTGAAAGAGAGTAACAGCACTCACGGGGATAGTTTGGCAAGTTTATTAGCAGCGCAACAGACGAGTTTCGAAAGACTCCTTCTTCAGTGTTTACACATCACACTGGAAGGCGCCCCATTTAAATCTCATAAAGGGCATAGCAATAGAAAGTTGCATAAATATTTTAAACTCAAACCTACCATCAAGGAATCCAGACAGCTTAAACAAAAATCTAAGGATACAGACATCTTGACAGTAGATGATTTAACATCCTTGGAAATCCTCGAGGTACAAACAGTAGAAGGTGAGATTAATGAGGAGGCAATCACGCAAAGAACTAGACGTTTGGGCATAGAGCAAGAAGCACCAGTAAGTCCATTCAAACCGGTGTCACAATTTTTGCCACAAATGCCATTGGATGCAATGGATACCTTCTCAGAGGCAGTAATTAAAGATCTTGTAAAACTGCGAAATAACATGAAGCCCACAACCAAGAAAAGGAATATGACCAAAGCGCAGGAAAGAGCTTTAGAAAACCTACAAAAGGACACAAACATCATTTACAAGCCCTCAGATAAAGGGGGGAACATTGTTTTAATGACGAAAGAACAGTACTGTGGGGAAGCTCTTAGACAATTAATGGACAAAAGTCATTACGAGTTAACAACAAAAGAAACACACCAGGTAAGTGTCAACCAATATCATCTATTGATAAAGAAATGGCATGATAAATCGATGCTAGATACAGATGAATATCTCTTTCTTAGAAACACCAACCCAATAATACCAACGTTTTACCATCTCCCGAAGATACACAAAGACAGCATTAATCCACAGGGAAGACCAATAGTGTCATCACAAGGAAGCCTCACAGAGAATTTATCCGTTTTTGTTGATCACTTTCTCTTTCAATTAGTACTGCAATTGTCCTCGTATATCAAGGACACTAAGGATTTTATCAATCATATCGAAAATCTTAAATGTGAACCATCTTACAAGCTCATTGTTATGGATATAACGAGTTTGTACACTTGTATTGATCACAAGCATGGACTGAATGCTATTGATTTCTTTTTGAAAAGGAGATCCTTAAAATTTGCAGCACATAACAATATGCTAATTGAACTTATTGAATTTTGCCTGTTAAACAACATCTTCCTATTTCAAGGAGACCTTTACTGACAGGTCTCCGGGACCGCTATGGGTACCTGCTTCGCCCCCAGCTACGTGAATTTATTCGTGGGCTGGTGGGAGGTGCAGGTAGCCTGGTCCCCAGCCAATAACAAATGGACCAAAGAAATAGTGGCTTGGTACAGGTATATTGACGACCTCTTCCTGATATGGAAGGGGTCAACAACCTCGGCTGAGGAGTATATAGTACATCTGAATACTAACAGTGTAAATCTCAAGTTCACAGGGGAGATTAGTTCAGTGGCAGTGAACTACCTCGACCTGAGAGTATGCATACAGGAAGGGAAGCTACTTACATCCCTGTTTCGAAAGCCGACGGCAGGCAACTCAACGTTGCATGCTGCCAGTAGTCACCCTCCTGGACTAAAAAACAGCATACCTTACGGGGAACTATTGAGGCTGAAACGCAATTGTTCAAGAGATTGTGATTTCAAAATTGCAGCAAGGGAGAGTATTGGCAGATTTGCGGCAAGAGGTTATGACATTGACCTGTTAGAGAATACCTTGAATAAAGTTGAGAAGATACAAAGAGACAGACTAGTGAAAGACATGAATAACAGTAAAAAGAGAAAGAATGTTAATCAGGGCAAATTCCGCTTGATTACGACATACTCGGAGGATGCGGATCAGCTCAAAAACATCTTACGTAGAAACTGGCATGTATTAAAAACTGACATGATTATAGGGATGGACATCCCTCCAGTTCCACAAATAACTTATAGGAAGGCTAGATCCCTGAGAGACAGATTGGTCCATAGTCACCTAGATACCGCACCACAAAAACAAGGGACATTGAGAGAGATGAAAGGTTTTTATCCCTGCGGTAAATGCAAGGCTTGCACTAACAGTAAGAGAGTGTTAACCTATGAGGTCGAAGGACTGAAACAACGTAAGACGATCAATAAGTTTATGACATGCCAGACCACCCATTCTGTCTATTGCTTGATTTGCCCTTGTGGCCTCAAGTATATAGGCAGTACTATACACAGTGTAAAGATATGCGTATTGGAACATATGCGCGCTATCGCAAATAAAGATTTGAGTTACCCTGTCGCAAGACATTTTGCTATCAAACATAAGAGCAATAGAGACTTATTACAGTACTTTAGTATTGATCACGTTCCGTTGAATAGCAGAAGGGGTGATAGAGTATTGAGACTCAGAAGGTTGGAGTCTCGATACATTATCGATCTACAAACAAAGACCCCTAAAGGCTTAAATAGTGGGGAGGAACTGGCGGTACATTTGGGTACTTGAGGAGTCTGTTGAGGGTTTGTAAAATGTAACTGTATGATGAAATGTTTTTCTTTTTTCTTTTGACTATTGAGCATGGATGCATAGTAAGGGCTAGCCGATACACGGCACTATGTAAACACGAAAGACTATTAGAACATTTGCGAATGCCGATACACGGCGTGATTATCCTCTTGAATTGTAAAGATGATTGTGTCTCTTGTAATGGTATTTTAAATTGTCATTTTTTCACCAGCAAGATATGCCTAAGGAAAATATAAACAGATGAATTTTGTGATTGCATGAAGACACAATTGATGAATGCCGATATACAGCATGAATTATATATGAGGTCAGAATGTATAATTCAAAGATGGCGCCGATAATCGGCATTGCAATTTTAGCCCATCTTTGATTTCAACGGTCTTCATGAAATGCATGACTTCAAGATGGCGCCGATTATCGGCATTGTAACTTTAGCCCGCTTTCTATTGCTATGCCCTTTATGAGATTTAAATGGGGCGCCTTCCAGTGTGATGTGTAAACACTGAAGAAGGAGTCTTCCGAAACGCGTCTGTTGCGCTGCTAATAAACTTGGCAAACTATCCCCGTGAGTGCTGTTACTCTCTTTCAAAGTTGGAGAAGAGTCTGGAGCAATAATTTAAAGCGGGGGCACCACCACGCTTGTAGCACCCGTCCTTGGAGTGATCCGCTGCTAAACGGTGCAAAAGGAGCAGTGATATATATATATATATATATACAATTACAATCTCCTTTCTCCAGGAAAACAATCCAGCACTCCAAGGGGGGTTGTATTCACTCAACTTTATTTATTGAGTTGGTGGCATCCACGCGTTCCGGCTGTCACACGCAGCCTTGATCACGATGCAGAGTGCCATTTGTTTAAACGTTAAATACCATTCTACCAAAGGCATAAAAACAGACAAAGGACAATTCCATTGCACATCTCATCCACTGATTACATTAAAATGAGCGCCATTTATATATATATATATATATATATATATATATCGACGATACGAGTAAAGCGATCACTCAGAGTTTATGCTGACACCAGTAGTTGTTTAATCCATGTTACGCGTTTCGCTTGACAAGCAAGCTTGGTCACACAGTTAGTGCATTACATAGTAATTGTGGAAACTAAGAAGGGACCAATATGTAAATACATTTCGTAGTCCGAATGGCATCCATTTTGTAGTGTGCAAATGTACTGGTTAGAGTCCACCAGTAGTTACAAATTGCAATTTAAAACAAATGTATTAACATCATACTTTGTTTTCATAAGTAACACAGATAATACAGTATCTCCAACAGATAATAGAGACCCACACTATCCGGTGGCCAGACATTTCGCTGAGTACCACCTCTCCAACAGTTCCCTTCTGTCATTCTTTGCCATAGAACAAATTGAGTACACACAGAGAGGGGGCAACAGAGTCCTTCATTTACGTAAAAAAGAATCCTGGCACATTATTAGCCTTCAAACTAAAAGCCCGGAAGGGCTTAACCAGGACGAGGAATTGAGTATTCATTTATATGAGTAAGACAATGGTTTATCAACTGTCAATTTCTGCCTGTCAACTTGATTGTCAATATTTCGTATAGGTGTACATTCGTGTATTTCTGGTGTTGTGTTTTGATATGTTTTTAATCCATAGTACAGGATTTTAAAACGTATTATTTTCTTTTTCACAGGAGGAAAGGAAGGGGCAGAATCAGAGAAATCTCTTCGCTGCAACCACCCCCTACCCTTTTCTTCTATCACAATGGTGGAGGGCTCGACTAGACAGATAAGAGACTCTTTTTTCTTTATCGCAGAACTTGGTTTCTCTTCAGCCTTTTGGCAAAAATATTTTTAATTCACAACTTGCACTCACATATTTCTCACTTGTTCAGGGTGGATTATTGGGGGGTAACGTTGATACACTGGGATAGATATGTACATAGGACCATGAAGGAAGTAACACTTCAATGGGTGACCGAGCCTCGGAAGCACTGAGCAGCATAAATTGAATTCTGCAGCCCGATGACCGTCATGACGAATGCAAGTCTAGCACTAGGACTAGGGACGTTTGAGGCTATTATTGTGTGAGAGGGGGACAGCACTGGCTTTACACGGATATACACCCCCGTTTCGACCTTCTTCCTGCAAGTCTGATTGCAGACGGGACATGAACAGTTAGGCACTATGCCGAGCAGAACAGAATTCGCAATCTTACAGCTCATCCATTATTTTAGGATGGAGTGCCATTACACACGCACTATCGGATTGATCAGTAAGTGGATCAACCCTGCAACCACCACACTTGGTGTGGGAACAAGAGGTCACAGGCCAACCTACGCATAAGAATCTCTGATTCCCCTGAGCACTTTGCAACTAGTCCAGTATTCTGCTGTCCTTAGAACAGTCATGACACTTCGATCTGTGCAATACAACTGTAAACAGAGTATGATGGAATACACTTGTTTTAATTGAAAACTGTTGGAGATACTGTATTATCTGTGTTACTTATGAAAACAAAGTATGATGTTAATACATTTGTTTTAAATTGAAATTTGTAACTACTGGTGGACTCTAACCAGTACATTTGCACACTACAAAATGGATGCCATTCGGACTACGAAATGTATTTACATATTGGTCCCTTCTTAGTTTCCACAATTACTATGTAATGCATTCTCTCCCAGGATCTAACTGTGTGACCAAGCTTGCTTGTCAAGCGAAACGCGTAACCTGGATTAAACAACTACTGGTGTCAGCATAAACTCTGAGTGATCGCTTTACTCGTATCGTCGAAATTATTCTACTGGTTGGCTTAGCTCCGCCAACTGTGAGCGATCCTCTGCGTAGGGCGGGGGAAGGCAGAAGGAGCCATTATTGCAAAATATATATATATATATATATATATATATATATATATATATATATATATATATATATATTATCTACTGGCGGTCGCCAGTAGATAGTTATAGTTACAACCTATTATCCATAGGAAATCCGCGACATTCTATTTGAAATAACTCTCTTGCCGGTTGACGTATCTTCACAAAATTTTCAAACTTTGTGGCCCGCTCTGGTCCGCTCCTACCCTGAAAGTCTCGGGGGATTCATCAAGCGGGGCCGAGAAAAAGGGGGTCCCAAAACGCGTTTTCCCCATGCAATTTTCCATAGGAAACTTTAGACACGGCTACAGCCGAACTGCTGAACGGAATTACACCAAATTTGGCAAAGAGGTAGTTCTTGGTTCAGAAAGAACCCTTTTTGTTAAATGGTGTAAATCCGTTCAGTAGTTGCTGAGAAAATCAAAAGTAAAAAGATAGTGATATCTATGGCCGAGTAGGGTCCGCGTACCCTCCCGATCACGAGCTGCATGTTAATTGGCTGTCAGCTGGCTGTCAACATTCCGATTCAGGAAATGTTGGCAGCCATTTTATCCCTCGGTAGAACCGAGGGACAGAAGCTAAGTGCGCAAAGCGCACAAAGGGGGCAGGGTAGAAACACCCTGACCCCTAGGTTTGCTCAGGGGGTCCCACAAGGAGCCCCTGGGCAAAAAATAAATTATTTTTTAAAATCGGCAGGATGCGCTCAGGGTGCGCGAATCCTGCCGAAAAATCGAAGCGCGGTCTCCCGCGCTTCGATGTAATTGGCCCCCGGGTGGCCCAAGTCCCGGGGGGCATGGTGGGGGTTAATTTTATGTGTGGGGGCCTCAAGGGCCCCCAAGCCCGAGGACCGCCACCCCGGAGCTTTTTTTTAAATTAAAAAACCTGTGTGGGGGCTCCAGCCCCACACGCCCGAGACAGCCACCTCCCGGGGCACTAAACATTTAAATATGGGGGTCCGTTACGGACCCAGAGCCCGGGGACCACCACCTCCCGGGGCTGTGCAACTTAAGGGAGGGGGCCACGCGGCCCCCTCCTGAAGCCCTTGATGGCCCTGGGGACCGCCACCCCCAGGGCCGGCTCCTGCAGTGTCCCGGGTGCCTACCCCGGGACACTGTAGTTTGCTATGGCAGGACGGGAGCCTCGCGGCTCCCGTCCTGCCATAGCAAACTGCTTTGGATATTGGAAGAGAGAGCAGGAAACCTGCTCTCTCTTCCAATATCCAAAGCACATTGCTTTCCACATGGGGAGCTGCATCTTAGCAGCTCCCATGTGGAAAGGAATGCCGGCTCCCAAGGGACGGGGAGCCGGCGGGACTGTGGGGGATTGGGGACCCCCACAGTCCCCAACGAGGAGGGCCAGCCCCGGGGATGGGGTCCCGGGGCAAGTAGTGGCCCGGGAGGGGGCCACGCGGCCCCCTCCCCAAAGTTTAAAAATAATTAAATTAAAAAAAAACGGAAAGGCCGGCCCGGGGATGGGGTCCCCGGGGCCTTAAATGGCCTGAGGAGGGGGCCACGCAGCCCCCTCCAAAGAAAAAAAAAATCGAGGCCATGCCCCGGGGGATGGGGTCCCCGGGGCCAATACAGGCCCAGGGAAGGGGGCCCCGCGGCCCCCTTCCCGTTTTTAAATATTTAATTTAAAAAGGGGTAAGGCCCTGGGGGATGGGGTCCCCAGGGCCCAAAAACATGAAAAGGAAGGGGGCCACACAGCCCCCTTCAGAGACAAAACCCCCAAAAAAACGATCGGGCCCGCAGGCCCCGCCCCTTCCTTCACCACTCTGCAAACGCGCCCCTGGCGCGTTTGCAGAAGAGGAACAATTCCCCTTGAATACTGGGGGTCCCTGAGGGCCAACTAGCCCACCAGGAACCTCCAGTATGCGCCAGAGAGCTGCCTTGCAGAGAGGTGTACAGAGGCCACGCCCCTTTACACCTCTCTGCAACGCAGCTCTGTGGCGCTTTGGAGGTATATGGTGGGCTAGTTGGACTCCGGGGACCCTCAGGATTCAAGGGGACTTAATCCCCCAACTTAAAACGCGCCACGGGGTGCGTTTGCACAGTGGTGAAGGGTGGGGCGGGGCTTCAGGTGACATGTGTGCAAACAGGCCCCGTGGCGCGTTTTAAGATGGGGAATTAAATCCCCTTCAATCCTGAGGGTCCCTGGGGGCCAACTAGCCCAACAGGTACATCCAGAAAGCGCCACAGAGCTGCGTTGCAGAGAGGTGTAAAAGGGGTGTGGCCTCTCTACACGTCTCTGCAACGCAGCCCCTGGTACATATTGGAGGTTCCTGGTGGGCTAGTTGGCCCCTAGGGACCCTCAGGATTCAAGGGGACTTAATCCCCCAACTTAAAACGCGCTACGGGGCGCGTTTGCACAGATGTCACCTCAGGCCCCGCCCCTCCCTTCACCATTGTGCAAATATTCTTCTAAAATCATCCGAAATACGAATTCCGATTTACTCACCTGTTATAAGGAGAGACCTCAGTGCTGCATCTTTCAGCCCAGTACTGGTCCTGAAAAGTAATTTTAACCGTACTTACCAGTAACTTGAATTTCCTTCCATAGGATATCATTGCCTGCTTTTTGCTGAAAAAGTTTCTAAGTGTTGATTTTTGAAACATACAAATATTCCTCTAAAATCAGCCGAAATACGAATTCCGATTTACTCACCTGTTATAAGGAGAGACCTCAGTGCTGTATCTTTCAGCCCAGTACTGGTCCTGAAAAGTAATTTTAACCGTACTTACCAGTAACTTGAATTTCCTTCCATAGGATATCATTGCCTGCTTTTGCTGAAAAGTTTCTAAGTGTTGATTTTTGAAACATACAAATATTCCTCTAAAATCAGCCGAAATACGAATTCCGATTTACTCACCTGTTATCAGGAGAGACCTCAGTGCTGTATCTTTCAGCCCAGTACTGGTCCTAAAAAGTAATTTTAACCGTACTTACCAGTAACTTGAATTTCCTTCCATAGGCTAACATTGACTGGTTTCACTTGGAAATTCTTCTAAGTGTGGAGTTTTGGAACTTTAAAATATTCATCTAAAATCAGCCGAAATACGAATTCCGATTTACTCACCTGTTATCAGGAGAGACCTCAGTGCTGCATCTTTCAGCCCAGTACTAATCCTGAAAAGTAATTTTAACCGTACTTACCAGTAACTTGAATTTCCTTCCATAGGATATCATTGCCTGCTTTTTGCTGAAAAAGTTTCTAAGTGTTGATTTTTGAAACATACAAATATTCCTCTAAAATCAGCCGAAATCCGAATTCCGACTTACTCACCTGTTATCAGGAGAAAACCCAGTGCTGCACCTTTTAGCCCAGCACTGACCCTGAAAAAGTAATTCTAACCGTACTTACCAGTAACTTGAATTTCCTTCCATAGGCTAACATTGACTGGTTTCACTTGGAAATTCTTCTAAGTGTGGAGTTTTGGAACTTTAAAATATTCCTCTAAAATCAGCCGAAATACGAATTCCGATTAACTCACCTGTTATCAGGAGAGAACCCAGTGCTGCATCTTTTAGCCCAGCACTGACCCTGAAAAGTAATTTTAACCGTACTTACCAGTAACTTATATTTTCTTCCATAGGAATCCATTGTCTGGTTTTCAGCAAAAAGTTTCAAAGTGTTGATTTTTACAAACTACAAATATTCCTTAAAAATCACCTGTATGACTTAAACGCATTCTTTCAACTGTTTACAGGAGATGCACCAGTGCTGGATCCAGGATCCAACACTGAGTAAGAAAAAGTAACAATAACAGTTTTTACCTGCTAAGTGAATTTCCTTCCATAGGATAACATTGGTGACCATATGAGAAAAAGTTTCTAAGTGTCAACTTTTAAAATACAATAATATTCCTTAAAAATCAGTACTGTAACCAAAACGCTTTTACTCAACTGTTTACAGGAGATGTCCCAGGACTGAATCTAGGATCCAGTCCTGTGGTTAGAAAAGTAATCCATAAAGTAACTAATTGCATTTAACTAGAAATTCACATTGAGCTGAATGTTGCATTGTGTTTGAAAATGTGTTGCCCATTGCAACAACTGTAACTACTGTACTTAAAAGTCTATTGCCTATGTGCAAAGTATTTAAACTAAAGTAATTCATTCTGAGAAAGTATTTTTGTAATCTAATGTATAATGTAATTACAATGTAATTTAAAAATAAAATATGTAAAAAAAATTGTTTCTAAAAATGTAGTAAATCAGTATGAAAAAAATTAATATAACAATTAATACATTTAAAAATTGTCATTTACAAAACCTTTGAAATTCACTGAAAAAACCATAGGTTTCAGGCACGTTATAGTTAGAAATTAGCATTTAAAAAACCTTTGAAATTCACTGAAAAAACCATAGGTTTCAGACACGTTATAGTTACAAATTAGCATTTAAAAAACCTTTGAAATTCACTGAAAAAACCATAGGTTTTAGGGACAGTTATAGTTACTTGGACATTGCACTCGTACAAAACCCGTGAAATTCCCCGTTATAGTTAGTTCAGCTAACTATAACTCGCGCCCCCGCAATGCACTGCTGATGACGTCACATATTACATCACTCATGACATGGTCAGTGACATCACTGATGACATCACTGATGACATCTTAAATGACATCACTGATGACATCATCCACGTGATAATCTGATGCACCTCCTCACACCCTAATATAACCTTTGATACACCCACTCTAAATTACAGACTGCCATTCGCAAAACCATAGACACTCCAACACCAATAACTACATACCCACTCACTGATTCTTAGGTCTACACACACACATCCACTCACTCACCCGTACAGTCACTCATACTTATGGTCACTCAGTACAGGACTATCATATGCACTCTTACTCCTATATAGACACTCAAACACCGCCACTCATCCATAGAGGTACTCACACACCTAGTCAGTCATGCAAATAATTAAACACACTGCCATTTACTCACCTATACAGTTATACACACACCAGCTCACTTAATCATACAAATACTAGCACATTGTTACGCTCTTATACAATCACTGATACAAGCACACACTCATCCATACAGCCACTCTCACAATAACACACTCTCACTTATAGCCATTTAAATACTCTAACACACATATATACTGCCTTTCACATATGTAGTTACTCACACACGTACCACTGGGACATACATTCACTCACTAACACACTGTTACACACACTTACCCACCCATACAGTCTATCACAGATGCACTCTTGAAACCATCCACCCAGTGAATCACCCACTCACACATCTATGCACAGTCGCACACACCCCATCCACACAAACACTCAGGCACCCATACAGATACTCAGACAACAAATCAATAACTCTTATAGACACTCATGTAGCTGTTCACAAACCCATGCAGCCACTTACACAGCAACAGACAGATACAGACATTCACCCAGTTTAGTCACTAACCCATGCATTCAGTAAGATACGTTTAATCACTCACTTATAGAATTAGTCACGCACCTACTAAATCATCCATACAGACACTTATACACCCACTCATTCTTCAAAACGCCTTTCCCTATATATATTAAAAATATTTAAACTTTACAGAAACACACAGTCACTGGATGATGTCAACAGTGATGTCATTTGAGATGTCATCAGTGATGTCATCAGTGATGTCACTGACCATGTCATGAGTGATGTAATATGTGACGTCATCAGCAGTGCATTGCGGGCGTGAGTTATAGTTAGCTGAACTAACTATAACGGGGGAATTTCACGGGTTTTGTACGAGTGCAATGTCCAAGTAACTATAACTGTCCCTAAAACCTATGGTTTTTTCAGTGAATTTCAAAGGTTTTTAAATGCTAATTTGTAACTATAACGTGTCTGAAACCTATGGTTTTTTCAGTGAATATATATATATATATATATATATATATATATACACACACATATATATATATATGATGGCCAAAATATTGTTGTTTAATTCTCTTCTTTCAACTTAACAGTGCATTCATTTTAACGTCTTATTAATTTCTGTTGATGATTATATTATCATCTATTTTGATGATTGACTCTTTTTAATCCCATAATGACATTCAATAGGTATATTAATTTATTACAAGTACACCTATTTATGCAGATTTGTAATATTTGCAAATATTTATGAATTAATATTTTCATGTTTTTCCATAATAGATAAATAGTGGTATTATACTAATAGAGTATCAGCTTTTGGGTATGCTCATGATGGTGTGAGTCTAGGTGTCCGTTCATTGTTAGCTACTTAACTAATGTTTTGTTGCTCAATCTCTTGCCTTTTCTGGGCAGTTCTCAGTCTCCCTTACTACGTGACTATTGTGTATGGTGCATATAATGTAATATAATGTAATATAATATAATTTCATATTATATAATAAAATGTAATATAATATAACATATTATAATATAATATATATTCTGATACTTCTACATTTCTTATGGTCTTGAAGTGTTATTCTATTTCATCAAGTAGTAAGCTGACTATTTAGTTTAATGGTGTTTCTAATGTATGATAGTATCAAGGAATGTTAAATGTTTAAGAATTCAAATTCAGTAAAAAAAATAACATTTTATTTCTTATCTATCAAAATTAGGTGCTAATATTGCTTTATTACATGAGACACATTCCTCAGATTTTGAGGCTTTAGAAATTAAAAATGCATTGGTTGTGTAAATGTTTTTCCTACGGTTCTTTGGGGAAAATACATGCAGTGCTACAAGTCTTTGACACTGTCAAGCAAATAATGTATAATGAATGAAAAAGGATATTGGTTGATCTTAAGATTAATGACATGCCTTTAGGCAAACCCAATATCTACAAGCAATTTCAATATAACCTACACGTTTGGCATACTAGGCATTTTAGCCAAACTCGTTAGGACTGAACAAGCTGGGTTTATTAACAGGAGAGCTTCACTAAAAGAATATCTGTTAATATAAAGGGTTCATCTTTGATATATAGATTCATTTTCACAGCTATTGAACTGGATACAGACACCCTGTTTGATTAATTAGGTTGATAATTTTTGGTGAATGTACAGAACGGTATCGGTGGAGAAAGGTTTGGTGGGAGATTATCATTACATGATTCCCTAACGTTGTTTTGCTTATGGGAATTATTCCCCTTATTTTATAATGAAGTCAGAGAGCAGATAAGGGGGACAATTATCAGCTTTATTATTTGTTTTATCTTTGGTTAGAATTAGACACAATGCAATGATTAAAGGTTTTAAAATGGAAGGTAAAGAGGAGAAATTCTCTATGTAGGAATATGATACATTACGGTAGGTGCCAACCGCCAAGTCAAAAATAGGTGGTTTCTTTGAAAAAGTGGAAATATTCTCAAATACCTCAGGGTAGCTATACACATTGAATCTTGATAAACTGGGACATTTTACCTTAGTAGTTTTTGCTTTAAGAGGATGCTTGCTGATTCTTGGTGGTATGGACTTTCATTCTATTTATGAAAATAGTAAAATAACTTTAGTGGCATTAATAAGAAAATGAGGCCTGAATTACTAGGAGGCTTTCTGAATTATGACTGGTATATGCCTGTAAATAGGAATTCCGTAACACTGTGTAATGTACAGTTTATTTACAAAAGGTATAAACTGATGTAAGTCAGAGAGATAAAAACTGACATTTACTAAAATTTCTGTAATTTTTGCATTTTAAACTTTCTTTTCAATTTCTCTTCTGCATCTGCCAAAGGGCATGTCCATCGAGTTGGCATAGAAATCCCATGCAAATTTGGTTACGTATTTTTCAACATTTGTTAGTGTAGTTTCCACATATATGTACATACTTTACATAGAAATCCAAATGTAACTGCTGCAAAAAAAGTGTGCTTTCAAGGGAATGGTTGTAGGAGAACACACATATTAGGGAAAGATTTAAGTAAAAGAAGAAATGTTTTCTCAAATTAATTTGCAAATGTGAAACCTTTTTAAAGCTAATCAGCACGTTTCACTCAGCATGTGAAATAGGTAAACGCAAGGAAAAGAAATCAGTTGTTAGTGTTTTTAGAATATCTGATGCATTCAAGATTCCTGCTTATGAAAGGTATACATTGCGGGTGTTTGGGGTAGGAAGATTTGCATTTATCTCCAAAAGGTATTGCTTAAGAACAGACAGTAGCATAACTTGCTTTAGGCTTAAATTAAGCCTATTTCAGTAAACAAGGCCCTGAATTCCATGACAGAAAAATGGTCCTCTGTCAATGTATCATGGTGGTGAAGATTATATTCAATAACAATTTAGTTAATTTCCATAGTCCTCTGTCCAAATCCATGTTGCTTAAACATTTTTTAAATGTTTCTGTGAATGTTTTGATAATCTTTTCTCAACATTTCGTTGACATGAAAAGGAAGAAAGAGTAACAGAAGTAAAGTTTGACATTTTAAAATAAATGTGAGATTTAAACACTGTGACATCTATTTGTGTCATTCAGATTCTGCTTTATTCAAACTTGCTTTTGGCTAGTTGATAATGATGGACATCTTCATCTCATCGCCAATGGCAGGCAGAATGATCTTGCCACTAACCTTACAGTCACCTTAAAAATGAATTTTCCAGCTTCCAGTTTTGTTTAACCACTTCCTTATTTAACCTGTAAATGTAAAAGTTCGACATTTCCACCTCTTGCTGGCAAGCATCCTTGACAACTTGAGCCACTCAAGACCTTCTCAACTATGCACAGCCGTTGGAAAGCTGGGGGGCTGACACGTAACTTACAGTCTCTGAAAAAAACTGAATGGGCACTGGAAAGGCTCTGGAAGGCCAATTACAACCATATTAACAAACTGACTCTGCACAATCTCTAAAGTCACTGTCATATAGGTTTAAATATTTCATTATGATTGTCACATCTCAGAAGCCAACAGCCCATCAAAGTAAGTTCACAAAATAGTTATAGAATTCCAGAATCCTGAATGCTGCTCCTATTTAGTTATACTTTGTCATAAAAACAATATGACTTCCCAGAGGATTGCTTCATCTCTGAAGCCAAAGGTTAGAAAAATATCTTCAGGCAAAAAACAAACAGGGCAAACAAATCATACCTACCTCAGTTCTGGCCTCTCAATTTAGCATATGGCGTGTACCTCACTGGTAAAACTGTGCGTTTCTTGGACAACATAAAGGTCAGGATTGTGCCAAACTGCTTACGTGCACACCCATAGGATATGTTGGCCTATATCCCTGCTAGCCCACAGTGCACCATCTGCACCCCTAACCTTACAGGATAACAAATGTGTGTGCAACTCAGAACATGACAACCCAGATCCCCAAAGGAAATCATGGTAACAGATCTAGAACCCTTTCGCTTGACCTCTCATGGATACCCAAAAGAAACACACAAGAAATACTCAGCAAGGCATTTCAATATTTATTGATGCAGTATGATTCTTGTATAAAATATGTGCACTGCGATAATCAATAGAATGAAACAGTTTAGAGTAATTAGCATTACAAGAGTCGTGAAAAAGATGAACATTTCCACCATTGTGCTAAGACAGTGAGTATATGCAGGCTTATAAGTACTGTGTATAGTACCCCTGATCATCCCCATATTTTGACTGATACTGGTGGTAACTGACTCTGACTGGGCCATGGGATCTGCTAACCAGGCCCAGGGTCAGTACTCTGATTAAAAGGTATATGGTAATTAGGTGTAATTTCAATTGGTACTAACAACCTACATGTTGTTGGGGAACCCCAAGGATCATCCTTCAGCCCCACGCTCTTCAACATCTACATGGCCCCCCTCGCCGCCATCGTCAGACAGCATGGACTCCGCACAGTATCCTATGCCGATGACATCCAGCTCATTCTCTCCCTCACCAAGGACCCCATCACCACCAGACTCAACTTCCAGGAAGGAATGAAGGACGTCGCATCCTGGATGAGTTAAAGCTGCCTGAAGCTCAACTCGGAAAAGACAGAAGTCCTCATCCTCAGACTCTCCCCCTCTGCATGGGATAACACCTGGTGGCTCACCGCCCTCGGCAGCCCCCCCCCACGGACCACGCCCGGAATCTCGGCATCATACCCGACTCCGCCTTCTCCATGACCAGACAGGTCAACGCCGTCGCCTCCAGCTGCTTCAACAGCCTCCGCGTCCTCCGAAAGACCTTCAAGTGGATCCCCCCCGAATCAAGGAAGACCGTCACCTAGGCACTCATAACCAGCAGACTAGACTACGGAAACACCCGCTACGCCGGGATCAACAAGTCTCTGCTCCGCAAACTGCAGACCATACAGAACACCACAGCCAGACTCGTCCTCGGCATCCCCCGACACAAACACATCACCCAACACCTGCGGAACCTCCACTGGCTTCCCGTCGAGGAGGGAGTAACTTTCAAAATACTCACCAATGCCTACAAATGCCTACACGACACCGGACCCCAATACCTCAACGAGAGAATCTCCTTCCACGTACCCAAGAGAAACCTCCGATCCACACACCTCGCCCTCGCCGAAACCCTGCGCATCCGCAGAGCCAGAAAAGGTGGGAGAGCCTTCTCCTACATCGCAGCCAAGACCTGGAATGAGCTCCCAACCAACATCAGGCGCGCCCCTTCTCTGAACGTTTTCAGGAAGACACTCAAGACCTGGTTCTTCGACTGAACGCAGCTGATTACCCCCCCCCAGCGCCTTGAGACCCTCGCTTTACAATCCCCTGATTGATTGACTCCCTAGGGCATGTAGGTTTAGAGGCCCAGCAGATGTCATGCACTTAAAGGTGTACTGCTGTGTTGCCTGCTGTCATTTTAAAAGTGAGCCCTGCTTTGCAAGATGCTTTTAAATTGAAATAATATGCAAATTCAACCTTGATTTAAAGGTACTTCCAAAGTATGAAACTACCTTATTGTTACATATAAGTTACCGCTAAGGTCTAACCTAGGTATCCCCAGGATAGGGTGCTATGTAAAAATTAGATAAGCAGGGGCATTTAAAAAGATGTTTTATATGCCCTGGTGAGGGAAAAACTACCAATTTCGTTTTCCCCATTGAAGCATTTCAGCTCCATAGGGCAGCATGGGAATATTTTAATAAAGTATAACTATTGACAGGAGTGAGCTAAAATAATATTTCAAGGACTTAAAAGATTGGTAATGATAAATTCAACTACTTGCAACTGTTGAATTTATCACAACTAGTAGAGAAAATAAGATATAGAACTTTTTTTTCTGTGAGCCAAATTCCAGCCTTCTAGCATCCTCTCCTGATCGGCCAGTCTTGACAGGCCTTCATAGAGACAGAGGTTATCTGGTAGGGGGAGATCTGCAGCTGTAAAGAACAGGTCAGGAAGGGGGCTGGGTAAACAAACTGGTCTTCAAAGAGAGCAGGACAGTAAGGATGCAAGCCAGGCCTATCCCCTCTTCCTGTACCCCCCAGCCACAAAGGAGCCCCAGGAATGGAATTTGCAGGAGGTCAGGAAGGGGAATGTTAAGGGAAATGAGCCACACCAGTAGGCTGGCTTAGCCTAGTCCTAGCTCCAAGGAGAAAGTTTCTCCATTTTGAATTTGAAATTACAGTGCTTTGTGGGACATGAATATGCCACACTTTAGAGGAAACTGTCATACTTTTGGGTGGCACCCTGTACCACATTTGTCAGGGGTGCCCCCGTCTGTCGCCCCAGAACACTGGATAAATATAGGAGAGCTGCATAGCACCTCAGTTCCCCTGCCTGAAACTATAAGGAGAAGAAGTACTGCCCTGCTGCAACCCTGGCCTGCACCGAGAGGACTGCACTCTGAATGACTGCAAATGCTGCACACTAAAGAACTACAGCCCTTAGGACTTTGCCTTGCTTCAAAAAGAGAAGAAGTGGACTCCCTGAAGGCAATAGGTTAAAAGAGCTCCACTTGCATCATCTCCAGCAAGAAGAGCCCAACTGACCCCTTCAGCTGGACTTTAAAGATTTGGCCAGGTGCATTGTGGGAACTATAGTCCCAACATCCGAGGAGCAACTCAGAAACTCTGGAACCTTGGATTTTGTTTGTGGACAATTTGAACCCTCAAAAAAAAACTTCAGTAAGCCCCTCCTGAAGTTTGGAGAACCTTTGAGAACAGCTCCATAAGGTGACCGCCCTGATGTCGAGAGTCAAGCCGACTACGTTGAACCAGCCTAAATTTCAGGTTCGTCACACTGAAAGCTCTGGAGCTCAAGACTTCCAGGAGTTGACCGAGAGCTCCTGCTGAACCAAGCGACGAAGCCGCTGTGAATCGGCCTGCTGGAGAAGCCTGTTCGATGTTGAGAGAAAATTCTCCCAAAAAGTTTCTAAATGCGAAGGCAAAATTTTGATCTGACAAGGGCAACATTGCGGTCAGCCTCAAACTCTGACTTTGTCCCGGTCAAGCGTGACCAGATGTCCCGAATTGGCGTTATTGTTTTTTAAGCACTAGAAAGTGTTATTTCTTTATAAATTGATATCTCCGGTTCCTTAGATTGGATGTTTGTCATTATGGTGTCATTTTAAAAATACAAGTGTTTCCCATTTTTTTAAATTGGTGTTGGATTTTAATTATGTGTTGTGTCTTACATATTCAGTGTATGGGTGTCTCCTAAGTTAAGCCTGCCTGCCTATTGCCAGCTACCTGCTCGTTGCCAGCTACCAAGGGCTGAGCAAGGGTATAATTTATTGAGGCCTTGTCTGAACCTTATTTTGTGTTGGTGGCCTTACTGCTAGTGGTAGGTGCATATTTACCCCACTAATAGACCACCTTCCAACAACTCCTACTTAGTGCTCGCTAACCTAGCATTGCCTAGGGTGGGTGATCTTACAAATCCCTGCTCGGGTGGTCCAACTCCCCATTAAATGTGGGTAAGTGTCATCAGGCTGTCTGTCTTGGTGTAGATCTGGACATCCCTCGTGTTGGAAAGCAGGAATCAGTTGATCTGGAATTCAGGCATGTAGTGAACTCGCAGTCAGCTGAATGCTCCTCTCTCCTCAACAAGAAAGTGATTCTGTATATATAATAACAGAGCCCATGTGGCCATGTCACAACCCCTGTCAGGCCGTAATTGTTTATTCTAGTTGGAAACGTCATCACCTACCGGACAATAAAATAAATACCTTTTGCGCAGTGAACTTTATCCCTTGTACTGAATGTTCAAGGTGTTGTGATAGTGTGCCTATGAAGGGGTAATGTAAGCAATGCAGATTCAGAGAATGTTATCCTGCATGGTTACACACGCAAATGTATGTCAAAAGTCACTGTGTTTAAAAGAGAAGTCAACTTAAGAAATGTGAGCATGTAAATGGTAGCGTTTCTAACTCGGCCTGTCCTGACCACGTGACAGCCACTCCTTGGACATGAGTTGATGAAAGCTATCCCTAGACAAATGCTAAAATACAAGGGTCAAGAAATATAAAAACCCTACTAAAATCTAAAAAAGCATTACACTTCTTGAATAGTAAATAGCATAGTGAAAGCCATTTAAAAATCCTTTAAAAAGATGAAAAATTTGAATTAAAAAGAAGTCCCACAACTCAAAACTTCCAGATTGTTTATGTGTTCCGAGAAGTAGACAAAACATCGCTGTTCCCAGCAACCGCAGACAATGTACCCAGAGGCACCCATTGGATCAGATCCATATAGCAAAGATGTTCCCATCAGTCCACTTCAGCAGCCGCCGAAGGAGGAGCAGCCAGTACGGTATTTGCAGAAGCCGAGTCAAGATCCAGATCAGTAGGAGCAGAAGAGTCCGAGATTGGCTCATAGAATGTGTTCAGGAGCAACGGCAAGCATAAAGGACAACAGTATAAATGGGCCGTCAACGGACTCACCAGTAGGTCAATGTCCAAAGACCTAACCAGTTGCGTTACTAAGCATATGTCCAGGGCACACTTGAAAGTGCACAGAAGACAGTGGAATACGGAATGCACGCAGCACAGCCACACAATCCGAAAGGACAAGAATCAGGGTTCATTTAGTTCCTGAAGTAAGCGTGCACCAAAACACTGTGTCATGCATTCACGACACAGGAGCACATGTGGAAGTGCTAGTTCCATTTTGCCTCTTAGTGGGACATCCATTGCGGAGCAGAAAAAGTAAATGAAAGTCCTGACAATCAGGAACAGGACCAGCGGCAGACCTCCAAAAATGCTTCCCAGCACGGAGCGTATGAATGAAGGAATAACTCTGAAGACTGTCTAGAAGGTACTAACCAAGCCAGAGCCTTTTTTCTTAAAATAGTGCACCACTCCCGCACTACTAGACATGTTAAAAATGCAGTGCACAAGTTCCCCAAAATGTAGTGGGAAATTAGCGCGAAGTAGTGACTGTAACTCAGAAGAGGACCTTGCAACTTGAAGATCAAATGTCTCCTTTGCAGATGTTAAGGCCATATCCTTCTGAACCAATAAGGCTTTCAGTTTGCTCAAAGCATCAAAATGTACATTTGAAAGCTTTATCGAAGGCCAAAGCATCGCCTCCCTAACTGTGCGCCCAGGTGGAAACAGTGCTTGTGTGCAACAAGTCACAGGCAGAAACCGTCACCAGATAGGCGATGCCTGGTTTCATGCCGCAGCAGCTCTGATCGTTCAACATCAAATAATTCCCATTATAGAGCAATCTGATAGCCGGACGTATTACAGCAGCTGGGGAACCCTTCAGATAGAAGGACACATTTTCCATGTACGCATTACACGCACCATGAAGCAAAACCTCTCTACACACCAAGGAATGCCCTAAAGTATTCCCCCAGTCAGTCCGGCTAAGAAAGACTTCAGTCTCACTATTCTACAGCGATATCTAAAAGGTAAGATCCATGACTTGTACACATATCCTTCTCCTAGCGCTTCATATCTGCCTACTTGGTGGTGTTGTAAAAAGTATTGGAAGCGGAATGTCAAAATTGGCAGAGAAATAAAATTGTGGATAATCCAATCTGCGGAAGGTATTTCTGCAACAGTGAATGGAAACTTCTCTAATTTCTCTATGTGTAACATAGTGTATGTTACGTCCTTTCTTGCCATGATAGTTTGCTGTTTTGTAAGATTGTAAGGTAAAAACAAGCTTGTGGCATTAAGGGGCGCTATGGTATGTGACCGGCACAAAGTGTCTGAAGAGTCCAGCTTAATAACATAATCGATCTAAGCTGTGACTGCCCATGTTGCAAAGAGGGCATGTCTTTCTGTATGATGTCTTTCGCAGATGACACAATGTTACCCAGAGAGTATATCCTAGTGGACAATGTAGTCATGCCATTATCAACTACTGCTAGAGCCCTTCTAAATTTGCCCTGTCAATTTCGCACAGTCTCTCAGCAGCCTCCTGCTGGGAAACCTTTCACACTTCATTGTATATTGCATACAAGAAGCACTTTTGACGTGGTTTTCGAGGACCTAACAAAAAGTCCTGTAGTCCCATGTTGTTGAATTTTGCCTTCTTTCCCCTATTTTTCTGTCTTGTTTTTGTTGGCTTTAGGACTCTGGGTACTTTAACCCGTTTGCTGCGTGCGTCGGCCAACGGCCGTCGCGAGCACAACCACGGTAGTGCTGCGCACGTCCGTTGGCCGCCGCGGCCCCGCCCGTTTAATAGAACGTTCCGCACTGGCGCGGAACGTTCGGAGCAGCAAACGGGTTAATACTACTGATTAGTGCTAAAGTGCATATGCTCTCTATCTAAATTGTAATGGTGATTGGTTTATCCATGACTGGCATATGTGATTTACTTGTAAGTTCCTAGTAAAGTGTACTGTGTGTGCCCAGGGACTGAAAATCAAATGGTGCTAGTGGGCCTGCAGCACTGATTGTGCCACCCACATGAGTAGCCCTGCAACCATGTCTCAGGCCTGCCACTGTAGTGTCTGTAAGGGCAGTTTTAAACTGCCATGTCTACCTGGCAAGTGCACCCATTGCAAGGTCCAAACCTTCCCTTTTACTACATGTAAGGCGCCACTAAGGTAGGCCCAAGGTAGCCCCAAGGGCAGGGTGCAGTATATGTGAAGGTTAGGACATGTACTGGTGTTTTTTACATGTTCTGAAAATAAAAAATACTGCTAACTTCGTTTTTCACTATTATAAGGAATATCTCTCCCATAGGTTATAATTAGAGCTGCCTTGTAACACCTTACAACTGTAACTTTCAATTGGAAAGAGATAGATATTTGGAGTTTGGGTTCCCTAAACTCAGGATTTAAAAACACATCTTTCTGTGAAGGTGATTTTTAAATTATGTGTATGAAAATTCCACTTTTAGAAAGTGGCCATTTTCTTGCTTTACCATCCTGTGCCTCTGCCTGTCTGTGGAATCTATGTCTGGTTTAGACTGACAGTTGGGCTGTTTGTGCATTCACCCTAGACAGTCACACAAAGGGAGCTGAGGTGTGTCCTGCATATCCTGATGGCCCATCACCAACCTGATGGGCCCTCCTGTGCTAGAGTGTTGGGAGGAGTTGTCACTGACACATCAATAGGGCTGTGCCTGTCCTCTCACAGTGCTGTCTCCATCCCCCTGTAGTGTGTCTTTAGCCATGGCTGGGCAACGATGGATCTTGTGGACAATAAAGACTTTCCTTTGAAGTATTCCTACTTCAAAGGCTAAAAGGGGTATAAGTATTGGACCTGTACCCCCACATTTTTAGAACACTTCTGGATCAAGCGGAGACTGTGCCAAGAGAAAGAGCTAGAGAGCTCTCAGGAGGAGTACTGCCCCTTTGCTGTGTTGCTTTACTGGGTTGGCCTGCAGTTGCTGCTTCTGTCTTAGAGAAGACAAGGACTGGACTTTGCTTTTGTTAGCTGCTTGAGAAGATTCTCCAAGGGCTTGTGTGTGCTTGACTCCTGTTGGAAGTCTCAGGGACATCAAATACTTCATCTACAGATCCCCTGAACTTCTCTGCTGGGTGTTCTGACCTGCCAAGGGGTGTCAGTTCCAGTACTGGGCCCTTGGTGGTGGTTTTGCTGCTTCAAGGACTGAAAATCCATGCATCGCCCTTCAGCACCATTTTCCCTGCCGCAAACTTGCCATGTGGTTAAAAAACCAACGCATCGCCGTGGCTGAAAAATCGACGAAGCGCCTATTCGCAGCTGAAAGAACCACTGCAGCCAGAGCACTGTGTCTCCGATGTCGGAGACCTCCGCTCTGACTTCGACCCAGGCCCTGCTGTGAGCCTTGAGGAATCAACTCATCAACCTGCTAGGTGGCCTCAAAGCGACTGTACGCCTGTTTCGTCGCTGCATCAACCCAGCGTGCCGGTATTTTCCACGCATCGCACCTGTGTGCCAGGTTTCCAGCACATACCCCCGCAGTAAGGAGCTGTGTCCGGAATTTGACACATCGCTTCTCTTGAAGCAAGGAACTAAGCAACACTTCTCTTGCGTGCAGCAGAACTGATGCCTCCATTTCCATGGGACTCAAGAATCGATGCATCGCTTGTGTTTTCTGACACTTCCCTCCTCTGCGGCTGTTTTCCATCTTAGATTTTGATGCATCAAAGGTACTTTGTGCTAAAATCAACGAATCCATAGAGTTCTATGGACTAACTTGCTTAAGCCTTTAAAAAGTGATATTTCTGCTTATGTATGTTGAATTTTTGTTGTTTTGGTCTTGTTTGATTTTGATAAAGATTGGATATCTTTCTAAACTGGTATGGTGTCTATTTGTAGTGTTTTCACTGTGTTACTGTGTGTGTTTTGTACAAATGCTTTGCCTCTGAGATAGGCCTGGCTGCACGTGCCAGGCTACCAAGGGGGTAAGCAGGAGTTATCTTGGGAGTGTAACACTCTTGCCCTGTTTAGTAGGAAGGGTCCCTACTTCGACAGGGTGCAAGCCACTGCCAACTAGAGACCCCCATTTCTAACGAACGTCATCAGAAAGAAGGAAAAAGTGTTGTTTTACCTGGGAAAATGTTGGGGTTTTTAGCCAATCAAGGCACAACTTCACAACACTGTAAGCTGTTACCACCCCGAGTGTTGTGTCTGAGCGTAACGTTGGTTGGGCCTGCTGATCTTAAACCCTTTGGTGTCACCCAGGAAACAGTGGTGGCAGCAGTGGGATAGGACTTGTGTTTGTACTTAACATACAGTGATTGGTGTACACTACTTCATAGCACAGACCACTACGCAACCACATACTGCTTTTGGATTTTTTCTGTTATCGACAACCCTTGAATTTTTGGTCTACAAACCATGTCTCAGTCTGGTGAGCCAGCAGTTGGAGCTGCGGATATTGTGTTTTAGATGGAGGGGCTGGAATCCTATATGGTGCCTCAACTTAAACCGATCTGCAAGGATCTCAAATACCCTGTTAAAATTTCTGCTAGGAAAGAGGAGCTGCAAAAGGCGATGAGGGCCTGGTGGATAGCAGGAGAAGCTGGGGAGGCTTAGAATGAGGATGTGGAGGTACATAGCCAGCAAGGGGAATTTAAAGTTCAGGATTGGCATGTAGGGGGAACGCTCTCTAGGGCTGGCAGCAGTGTATCATCTAGAGGTCTATCCCCAGAGGAGCTGGAGGACAGGCGACAGGCCAGAGAGCATGAGTGGGAGCTTGGAGAAGCACAGAATGGAACAGGAAAAACTCGAATGGGAAATTGAAAGCAAAAATAATTGAAATGGACTAAAAGGAACAGGAGAAGAAATTGCCTTTGGCTCATGAGTTGAGAATGAGATAGTTGAAGCTGGAAGCCAGGGGGGCTGAGTCCAGCTCAGATGTTGGCAGTAACTATGTAATGTCCAGTACTGAGGAAGAAGTGCACATACCCAGAGACTTGGTGCCATACTTGAAGTAGGGGGATGACATACACCAGGGGGTTCAGGTTTATGAGTTAGCTCCAGAGGTGTGCAGGGTCCGTAAGGTAGATTGGTGAACTGGCACGGGAAGTCATATTTCTGATGGTGGGAGGGATACTCTACTGACTCTGAAAGAGAGTGACAGGGAGAGGGGTCCTCCCATGGTAGAGGCCCTGGTAAAAATGTATGTTGACACCCCAGAAGAGTGTGGGTTGAGTTTCAGAGACAGTCAAATACTGTCTCACCAGTCTCAGGAGGGTGATGTGGGAAACCTTTTCAAGGCACTGGATGGAAGGGTGAAGGGTAGTATGGTTAATGTGTGGAGCTGTACAATTTGAGTGCTGGAGAGCATATGTTCAGTCATGGTTTTCTGGCGCTATGCCAACACTTGGTGGAGTGTGAGTTCTCCGACCCCATGGACCTCGCACTGGAGGCAGAACTTTTGGTGGATGCCAGAGGGTCTGAAAAGGCTTTTGGCAGTGATCCTGAAGAGGGTGGATCAGGTTTTCCCCAATCGTGGGAGGTGGGGAAGTTCCCAGTAGGCCAGATAGGTCCCAGTGTAGTGGGATGAGTAAAGGGTTCCATGTCCCTTCTCAAAGTAGGAGGAGAGGTGGAGGTAGGCAGAGGCTCAGGTTGCCCAAAACCCAGTCCCAGAGTCTGGATGGTTCCCAGGGGGAACACCAAGAGGGGGGTCTAGTCTGTACCGGGAGGCCATCCCCTGAGGGGGACCCCATATTGTCAGGAGAGCTGGGGGCGGCTGTCACAAGCATCATAGCAGTTCTGGTATCTGGCAGGGTGCAGAAGTTCAGATGGAAGAGTGTGAGGGGGAGACAGTACCCAGTGGGTCAGGGGTTGCCAGCTCTGAGGTCAGAGCACCCCAGGACTGACCCTGGTGAGGCCACTTTTGGCTTGGGGGGGCTCCATGCACTGTCAGATAGACAGAGGGCAGGAGACCATTGCCAAGCAGATTCTTGCACAACACTTACAATAAGCATTTCCCTCGAGGAGGGTGGCTGTACTCCCCTGGAAGTCCTGGCCTGCCAGGCATATGCTCAGCCTGAGGTAGCCTGAGGAAGCCTGAGGGTACAGACCCTGGGTTGGGGGACCAGTTGCAGGTTAACACCCCTGGGACTCAAGAATTAATACATCACTTGTGTTTTCTGGCACTTCCATCCTCTGCGGCTGTTTTTTGTCTTAGATTTTGACGCATTAAAGGTACTTTGTGCTAAATTCACCGGATCCATATAGTTCTACGGACTACCTTGCTCAAAACTTTAAAAAGTGATATATCTGCTTATGTATGTTGGATTTTTGTTGTTTTGGTCTTGTTTGGTTTAGATAAAGATGTGCTATTTTTCTGATGTGTTTTCTGATGTGGTGTCCTTTTGTCGTGTTTTCACTGAATTACTGTGCGTGTTTTGTACAAATGCTCTATACATTACCTCTGAGATAGGCCTGACTGCTCGCGCCAAGCTATCAAGGGGGTGAGCAGGGGTTATCTTGGGTGTGTAACTCCCTTGCTCTGACTAGAAGGAAGGGTCCCTACTTGGACAGGGTGCAAGCCACTGCCAACTAGAGACCCCCATTTCTAACGAACATCATCAGAAAGAAGGAAAAAGTGTTGTTTCACCTGGGAAAATGTTGGGGTTTTTAGCCAATCAAGGCACAACTTCACAACACTGTAAGCCGTTACCACCCTCGAGTGTTGTGTCTGAGCGTAACGTTGGTCGGGCCTGCTGATCTTAAACCCTTTGGTGTCACCCAGGAAACATGCATGACATCTATCAGTATTTAACGGCCACACTAACCATTCCCCGATTGGTCGCTGAAGAATTGTATGACCTGTTGCGAAGCACGGTGTCTAATGTTTTCTCACTGTAGTTTGTGAACTGTTGCCAGTTTGCAAAACGTGCAAATGCGAGAATGTTAGGTGTATTTAAATCTTTTAACTTAGCCAGGCCAAGACATGACGTCTGCTGCACAGTTTTGTTCAGGAAAATCATTTGATGTGGTATCTGACATGCTCTAAATAATTCTCATTCCCCTAAACCTGCCAATCTTTAGTTCCCCAAGCTGATTTTAAATCAACAGTGTCTCTCCAAAAGTTAAACCCTTGTGTAGACAATTGGAAAAGAAAAAATTCCGAATATATCAGCTTTGTATTAGTGACCATATTTTTCTTTGCTGGTGTGTGCCTGTAATAAAAAGACACTGGGTCAGTTGCATTGTGGCCAGAGAAATATGCAAACTTGTGTGCAAACATTTGTGAGATACCCCCTGGTAGTGTAGGGCAGTGTTCCCATTGTATATAATTAAAGACGTCCAGGGATTACTTGCTTTATGCAAGAAGTGGTCACCATAATGTTGAAAACAGAACATTTCATCATAATTAGTTGTGCCATCATACATTTCCTCAGAACAAAAAACAGTGGAATACTGTATCAATGTCACAATCATCCGAGACAGTACTAGGGGTGATAAAGTCATTTAAAGGACCGAATATATCATACGATACCCTATCCCAAACAATTTCATTACTAACCGGAACAGCAGAAATGTTCACCAGGGAAATGTCTCTTCGCACTTTGTGTGATGAAGAATGGGGTGTTAAAACCAAGTTCATCAATCGTACAGCAGAGCGTTCTGGGACATAGTGTCCATTCAGAAGCAGGAGAAAGACTTCCACAAATCCAATCCAAGGGACGAGGAAAAGTAAAAAAATTGTAATCCACAGGTACACCCTTGGAGAAACAAAGTAAGTCTTCTTCAGCCAAAAGTAGAATACATGCATTCTACCTTGTGGCGGTGGAGGTGGTGGAGGCCCTGATGAATCTGAAGAGAAGTCATCAAAGTCAATAAAGAAGCTAGAGGCTGTACGATCTATTTTTGGCAGCTCTGTAGGCTGTGTAGAACTTGGAGTGGACTCAAATTGTGGTACACTGACGTAAACACCATCCATGTCTGCTTTCTGAAGTAGTTGATGTAGCAGGTAGAAGAGATACTTCATTATTTGCTACCCCCAGCCGTGGAATAGAAGCTGATCAAGGCTTCCATTGGGACTTCCTGTATTGGTGTGAGAGGAGACGGGTAACTACTCAGGATCCCACGTGGCCTACTGTGTAGAACTGGCCACATAATGCGGTTTTATGTGATTGATTGACACAAATCTCTTGTTTTAGTAACCGGCAAGGGGTGGTAAAAGTACAGTTCTGGTACCTTCAACAGCCAGGACAGGTATAAGCACTCTGTAAGATGGCCCAAATTCTTTCTTGTCCACTATTTTCTCCCGGACCAGTTGACCAATCTTGGTGAGCCAATCCAGTGGTGTTGTGTTTTACTTGGACATTGCTTTGTGCGTCTCAGAAGATTTTTTTCTCCTGTAAAACATCCAAAAGTTCATTGATGTCAAAGGATGTTTCTGCCGCCACTGTGCTGGGACTGTTGAGGTCAGGTACTCACATTTTAACCCCAAACAGTATCTCTCAGGGAGTCCGACCACCCAGGGATTTTCTAGGCAAATTGTTGCGGGCTCTCTGGACCCTATATAGATGATGGAACCAACTGCGACCTGAGCCTAATACCCTCGCTGTTAAAGACTGCTTTAAGTCCCGGTTCTTCCTTCCCACTGTCGCGTTTCCCTCTGGATGGTAGGTGGAGGAGTACCGCATGGTCACACCCAATTTTCCCATGGTGTCTTTGTAAGCCTTAGCGGCGTATGCCGGCCCCTGGTCCGAATGGAATGTGACAACTGCGTATGTCCCGATAAAGACTTGTAGACCTTTGATAATAGTTTGGGCGTCAGCCGATCGCCAAACCCATAGGAATTAGGAGCAGAAATCCACTACACCCAAGATGTATCTGTAAACCCCATCTGATTTAAGGGGCCTCAGTAGTCCAGACAAATATAAGCGAGAGGCTTGTTTGATATTAATAGTGGTGACTGTGGTGGGCGTGCTACGGTGGAACCTTTCACCTGCTGGCAGTTGTTGCATTTATGAAGAAAGGTCCCTAGTCTGTTTATAAAGACCTGGCCAAAATTGCATTGCTGCAATAGTGAAATTGTAACTTCCACTCCTGCGTGTGAAGATGCTAAGCCCTCATGTGCTGCTAGGATTAAACCTAACCTACTATCTGAGTTTGATATTACTCTATCCCTCACTCCGGGAATATGAGCAAATGGTATGTTTTATGCCCGCAACTGGTAAGAGTTCTTTGCTGGAAAGCCTTTTGGCAAGTGGGCGTTCTCACGTGCAGTGTTGACAGCCATCATAATGTCTCTATCTATCCTTGTACTGGGACAATAACCTCAGCGACAGCAGCAGTTTTCACTGTTGCATTTGCGACTTCGTCAGCCATGGAAGTCCCTGCAACGTGTATTCTTACATGTTGATGACTCAAGGTGTGAATCACATGAGCTTAGCCACCTGTCCCCATAGCGCTCAGGGTTTATTGGTGTACCCTTTGGAATCTCTGAATCCATTCTGGCTCCAGTAGTGCAGATACTCATTGTAAGACTGGACACAATAATACAAATCACACATGATGAATGTGAGGAATCTAGGATCCATATTCTCAAGTGCCAGAACTACAGCTTTTATTTCTGCCAGCTGCGCTGTGCAATCACCTTGTCACTGTGTGTAGGTCTTTTCAGGTTGGAATTCACCATTCTGCTTTCTACCGTTAACAGCTGCGCATGCAGCTGAGTATTGCTGTTTTGTTCCTACGGCAGGCTGTGCAGAACTGTGAGTATAGATGATGTAATCATACTAATCAAGAAGCATGACTTCATTAGGCAGAGGGTATTCATTTCCGTATTGCAGGTAGGCTTGTGTCTACAGTGTAGAGTCAAATCTGTAGTCTACATCTGTTGAGGTGAGAGAGTTGGCCCACTGTATCCATCTTGGATGTAATGCTTTAGCGTTGGGAGTGCTGGATTTCATGACAGCCTCTGAGGCTGGCACTGGAGTCACAACAATTATTTGTTGCCCCATAGCCAATGCTCTCTCTCTCACTACAGCAGACTGTACCGCCATCAGAATCTTTTCTGTTGGTGCAAAATGCATCTTAGCATTGGTGTATAAATGCGATTTATATGCAATTAGCACAGTGTCTCCTTCGCTGAATATAATGTAGGTATATCCCGATGCACCCGCAATGTTACGGATAACCAGGTCTGTGGTGTTGACACGTGTGTGTAAATGTTTTAAAGTTAGCATGTCAGCTTGTACTGAATGCAAAATCTGTGTGTGCTCAGTTGTCCACTACGTGCTTGGAAAGTCTGGACTAATCAAGTCATAGAATGGTTTAAGACATTCTGCGTGATCTGGAATGTATGTTCTGCCAAAATTTAGGAATTTCTATATGGATTGAAGTTTCTTCAATGTGTTTGGCAGTTATAAAAGTGCACACTTCTCTAAGAAGTGTATCACAAGGCTTCTGCCTACACTTGACAGCTCGTATCCCACAAACAGGACATTGAGGTAGGCAAGTTTGGATTTTTGAAGTTTGAATTTTCAGCACATGTGAGGAAATCCCAGAACTATGCAATCTACTCTTGTCAAATGTGTAGAAAGGTCATCATCCATCAAATAAATGTCGTCAACATAGGACAATGCCTGGTCGGCAAATTGTTGTAAAAGTTCTTCAACCCAGGCTGAAAACAACCCGGGGCAGTTCTTATACCCTTGCGGTAAACAACAGAACTGTTTTTGAGAACCAAGAGCACTGAAGCTTGTCAAGTACCTGCTTTCAGGCGGTATTATTTTGGCTGAAAAATTCATACAAGATATCTAATGTTGTTTTGTATTTTTTACGCACTGTATTGTCCATTAGTGCCGCGCTGTGCACATTTTGTACTGCAAATTTCCGTGTAGTTGTGTTGAAATATCTGTAATCTAAGAAGTCTGGGTGATGAACTCCACTCCGCTCGCGGAGTTTTCCGCACTCCGCGTTATGCGGCACTCGCGGAGTTCCGAAAAATTCCGCTTCGCGTTGCGGAGCGGAATTTTTTTCCTTGCTCGTGTTCGTCAACGTCAAGTTGGCGAGCGCAAGCAAGGAAAATCCACCTCCTGGCAAGATTTTTCCTCATTCGCGATCGTCAATGTCAAGTTGGCGAGCACGAGCGTGGAAAATCAACCTCCCGGCGAGATTTCTCAACGCAGGCGGTCAGATTTCTCATTACGAGTGGTCGCGTATGCTCGCAACTGCTCGCGTTGAGAAACCGTCCGTTCGCATTGAGAAAGCTGCCACTCGAGTAAAAATCTACCCGAGCGGCAGAAAGGAAGCAGCACCCACTTGCGCTGTGCATGGTGCCGTTCGCGATGTTTGCACAGTGCGGACAAGCACCTGGCACTGAAAATCACCGCGAACGGCATTTATCTAACGCACTCCGCTGCTCGCGAAGCTCCGCGTAGCGGGTGGAGTTTGTTTTGCACTTCGCGGAGTTCCGTGTAGCGGAACTCCGCGAACTACGCCCAGGCTTATAATCTAATACTAGAAAATATTAATCATCTAGCTTTATTACTGGAAATAAGGGATTATTCATAGGAGAGGTGCAACTTTCTATTACACCTTGGTATTCAAGTTGTGTGAGAATCTCTTGTTTTTTAGCCTCATTTTTAATGGGGCTTTGTCTTTGAGGTTGCGGGTTCACCTCATTGGTATTACATGATAAGGGGAACCGTCAACCCACCCCACATTATTACGGTATAACGCAGGAGCCAATGCCTACTCCTTGGCATAAGAATATTTAACTGATTCTGGGACGAGGTCGGAAAAAGCAGATATAATTACCTTTTCTCCCTCTAGGCAATCCATCATGAATTTAGGTGGCCAATTCTTTTTCGCCATGAGAATACCATAGCTGAATGACAAGTTCTCCCAAAAGGGAACATTAATGTATCTTGGTACGTCCCCCTCCAATTTGAGTTGTATCTTGTATAAACGATGCAGGACGCTTAACTAGTATCCAGTGTTTCCACTTGGATATAGTCACTCAACGCTACTGCCACCAGACAATCCATTAGGTTCCAGCAAAACTATTGTGACTTGTGCCACGCTGTCCAGCATGGCCAGAGCCCACTCCCTGTTCAGAAGCAGTGTCTTCAATATCTGTGGCATGCTTGACTTTAACTACTGCTACATTCTTCAATTTCAGCCGAGGCTTTGACTGATTAGGTTTGTCTTCCTTTTGATTATGTAGTCAGAAGAGTGTTGTGAGTCCTTCTTCAGTTTTGCATACTCCTCTGATCTGCGGTCTGACCGCACACCTCTCTCCGATCATTTTTTGGATGTATCCTGAAAGGAACAAGATGAACTTGTATCAGTATCCTGATACCTGTCAGGCGTTTTAATATTATCACTGTTACACAAATTATGGTGCTTTTCAGTAGTCTCCTGTTGAGGAGATATTCCCTGTGACTTAGTCTTTTGTTTATGTTTCTTATTATCCCACTTCTTCTTAGAAGAATCGGGTGCTTGCTTTGAGTTATCCTTTTCAGAATTACTCTTAATTTGTGGTTTTGTAGGTCTGGCTCTCAAATCATCTCTACCTATGGCTGCATAGGTTTCTTCAATAATGTTAGGTAACTCTTGTTCTCTCAGAGTTAGGTTAGTGAGTCATTGGCATACCGCCAATGCTGCTGCTTCTCCTTTAATGTTACTCAACATAATGGCGGATGCTGCGGAAAAATTGTCCATCAGTTTCATCCCCAAATCCAGGGCAGGGACTGCCCCATACTCCTTTCAAATCTGTTTAAGTACCTGTGGTAAAACAGCTAATGAAGGTGTACCATGAGTCCTGGTATATACTGCAGCGAAGACTCTACCCCAAGTGTCAAAGTCCTCCACAGGAGGAGCCATCCCCATCGGCAAGCATATTGTAAGAATTTTGTGTTTTTCCTGGGGTCCCATATGGGGAAACACTGCTTCCAGCTGACTTTTTTTCGTGCAATCCAGAACTGAATCTTCTCCTGTCTGGTAGGAATTTTACCCATACCAGCATTGATAGTCTGTGGACTAATGCCTGGTGTAGCCAATTGTGGTTGTGCAGCTTGAGCAGTCCTCACAAGAATTACTTTCATTGTTCACATGACAATCTGTTTCAGACGTCTATATATTCTGATTAGACTAATACAGTGGTTCCCAAACTGTGCGCCGTGGCTCCCTGGGGAGCCGTCAAAGCTAGCCAGGGGAGCCGCACCAAGCACTTTAATGCATTCAATGTTGAAGGGTTTGTTGACTTCAGTTAAACTAATTAGACTTAAAAGCATGATGTCCATGATTTGTAGGTGACATGCCTAAAGCTGTAAATGTAGTGCTTAATTGATGGCATTTCAAGGGAGATGACCTCCATATTTCACTGGGTCTCCAAATTCCAACACTCCCAAAGTAAGTGGAAGATGCCTGATTTATTTTGTTAGACTCAATAATAGTTTCGTTTTTTCCCAAATGCATTTTACACCAATGCAAGTTATCAGTAAGGTACAGTTGTCCTGTCTTTCAAACACACTAAGGGGTCGATTCCGATTCGGGCCGGAAAAAGCACCGACCGACTCGGATCCGGAAAAAATACCGACCGACACGTACCAGTGGCGCCCGACACGCCAAGTACGATGCAAGCCGCGATAAATCCGACCGACACGTCAGGAAACCAAGCCGACCGACCGACCCGCTCGGAAAATAGCAATCCGGCCGGAAAAACACGCGAATCCAACCGACCGACACGCACCCGGAACAAATCCGACCGAATCGTACCCGCCAACTCCAACCTGCAAAGTACGATGCAAGGCGCGAAAAACACGACCGAGTCGGACGGAGGACAAGCCGTACGACCGACACGCATACAAAACCGAGCCGAAGCAACACAATACACCGCGACCGACGCGTACGCAGCATACAAAACTGCACAAACACAGCGTGAACGAAACGGAAAACACCGTACGAGACCAATGCAGGGTCCGACTCGGTCACAAGAACGTTTCCAACATACACAAACAGCACAAAGGAAAAATCAACCAAAAAAAGGCCAAACAAGCAATTACCAAGCCAATAAATACTGGGGGGGTGGGGACAGAGAACAAAGACACACCAACAACTCCACCTATATAAAGGACACAAATCACTACCATGAGCCTTTGCAAATGCCATTCCACTGCCAGCACCCAAGAGAAAGCAACCACACACCCACAGCTCATCCCTCACACAAGCCACACACCAGCAGCACACCAACAAATACCTACCTCACATACACCCAGCACAACACACACCCACACACCCTCACCTGCACACCAACACACACAGCACCCACTATCACCACCCATCACCATGCCCCCAAGAAGAATCCCAAGTTCCTAGATAGTGAATTGGAAGTCATGGTAGACGAGATCCTCAGGGTGGAGCCACAGCTGTTTGGCACTCTGGTCCAACAGACCCCCATGTCGCAGAAAACCAAGATGTGGGAGAGGATCATCAACAGGGTGAACGCCCAATCACCATGTCGGCGCACAAAGACCGACATCCAGAACAGGTGGTATGACGTGCGCAGGAGGGTCCGGGAGCTGCTCAAGAAAGACTACCACCTGAGCCAATACACCGGCAGTGGCCCTCCTGCCAAGCCAGTATACCTCAGGCCCTGGGAGGAGAAGGTGCGGGCCATCCTTCCGCCAGTGAGCGTATATGGACTAGAGGACATCCCAGAGCCTGGTGAGTACACAACAAATGTACACAATAAACTGCCACAAAACACACACATCACTGTCAAGGGGAGAGTCAAACCATGCACTCATAGCAATTACACAGCAACTAGAACAGAATCATCCCAAAATGTGTATGTCAGTCAGATAAACACAACACATGCCATCAAAAAAGTCACATCCAACTGTGCCAACACATGTACAAACACAACCACAACTACAGCTAGGCAGTGGCACAAATAGAACTAACACACACATCCACACATGTAGCCACCACAACAACACCAACACACAGTGAAGACCACTCAAAGGAAGGAATTCTGTGTATGCTGGCCAAGTCAGTGTAGCCAATAGCATCATGGGAGTCGCACTCACACATATTGCCCCCCCACAACTGTCCCATCAACACCACCCTGAACCATGCTCACATCACAGGGAGTGGAGAAGGACTCACAAGATGGCTGACACTGGCTACTGCTGTGGGGAGCACAAGGCTCTGCTGCCAACTGTGCACCAACAAACAGCAGGACACCACTGACTGACATCCTGAGAGACAACTTACACTCCCTGCAATGCAAGCACGTTCCATGGTGGGATATCTGGCTGGCTGGCTGGGTGGGAAGGGGGACTTGCAGCACTGACCATAGTCACCAGCACCTCCCCTCACACCCCCCCAACACAAACTCCACAGTACCCACCTGGTAGAATGCAATGCCCTCCATCCTAACACAAGATCCCACAAAGCACCACCACCCTGGGTTATGTTGTGTGAAGCACAGGGACACTCTTGGGACTCTTAGCCAAACAACTGCCAGGACAACACTCCCAGCCATCCTGTCAGCACAGCCAGCCCACCCCACAGGGAAGCAGAGTCAAAAGGAAGGAAGCATGGGCATGCTGGGAAGGGGGTGGAGGCAATAGCATGATGGGAGTCGTAGTCACAGACATTGCTCAGCCTCACAACTGGCCCATCAACACCACCCTGAACCATGCTCACATCACAGGGAGTGGAGAAGGACTCACAAGATGGCTGACACTGGCTACTGCTGCGGGGAGCACAAGGCCCTGCTGCCAACTGTGCACCAACAAACAGCAGGACACCTCTGACTGACATCCTGAGAGACAACTTACACTCCCTGCAATGCAAGCACGTTCCATGGTGGGATAACTGACTGGGTGGGTGGGTGGGTGGGAAGGAGGTCTGGCTGTCAACCAAACACAATCAATGCAGACCATGTTCACACCCCAGAGAATACATAGAAATGCCCAAATAATGCAGGACAATGTGCCACACCAATATCAACCCCTGACTGTGACGACTTAGGACAATACAATGTACAGGCCCGCACCCCGAGGCACAGTCACAACTGTCAGGTGTGTCAACCACTGATGCCTGCAGAAACATGACATACATTGTTTGTGTCTCCCAAAAACAGGTGATGATAGGGACACAGCAGCAGACGCTGAGGAGTCCCAGTCCCAGGCTCAAGAGGATGCCGAGCTCACTGGCGTCGTACAGCCTCTGTCCTCCTCGGACGATGAAGAACAACCTGGCACATCCGGTGCAAGTCAACATGCTGCACCAGCAGGACCACCAGCTGCAGCACCAGCAGGTCCACCAGCTGCACCCCCTGCACCCACCCCTCCAACGACTGTCACCACGAATACCATCCCTGCCGACATGGACAGAATAAGGAACAACACCAGCGCAGTGACCCTGGACCAACCTGGGGCCATGGACACCACCACCACCACCAACCCCCAAGGTGGACCAGGGTTATCTGTGCGTGCAACTGCACACACTGCACATGTCAGCAGGGGTGGTGGGAGGGGTGGGAGACAGAGGTCGCTGCTTGCAGACGTTGCTGGTGTGCATGAAGACCCACAACTGGTACGCATAGCTGATGCGTACCAGTCCAGCACCGGAGAGCTCAGCCAGGTAGTGGGGCTCCTCAGAGACATCAAACAGCAGCAGGCTGCCCATCATGCCCGCTTGGACTCCCACATGTCCCATGTGGAGTCACACATGTCACGTGTGGACTCCCACATGTCACGTGTGGACTCCCACATGACCCGCGTGGAGTCCAAGTGGGATGTACTACATGAGATGACGGCGGTGCACAGGGACATTTTACAATGCCTCCGCCAGATGAACAGCAACCAGTCCACACCTCCCTGTGTGCCAACAACATCTGGTACCGAACAAACTGCAACTGCCACAGGGAGGGAGGAGGACTCTGGCGGAGAGTCCCCTGCACCGCAGCAGCCTGCACTTGAGGGCCCCCCAAGAAGAGGGGTCGTCCGAGGAGGGGAAAGTGAGAGGCTGATGGCCAAGCGCAACTCCCAGGAAGCCTGAACCTGTTCTGGATTTTCGCCTTTGTGCACAGACTGTTCACCCTGTTGATGGCAACACTACTCCCACACATTGCATGGGGAGTACAAGTTGGAACAATGTGTCAGACAACTGTGGCCCCGATACTGGGGATCCTGTCTACCTGGACTTTCTATTCATCTAGGAACTTGGGATTGCAAGATTCATGTACAGCACAATCCATCCTATGCACTATTATCACAGATGTATCACAATAAACACAATAATACACCATACTTGCCTCTGTCGTGATTCCAACGTGGGTACTGTTATGGGGATGATGAACAACAAAATTACACTGTGTATGCGAACTGCAACAGCAAGGACAACACAGGCATGTGAGTACAGGCAACGTGACACATATGAGGGAGACACACCACCAGGGCTACACAACACATACACACCTAGGCCATCTGACTCATTGCCTACACTGATGTTGCCAGGGAAGACGGTGCAATGCACAGACACCACACCCATTCCCAGTTGTAGTCAAGTAGCCCACAGGTGCAGTAAGCAAATGGCAGTCAAATGTGTGACCACAGACAACGCACATCACTAAGTGAAGCACAGGTTTATTACACAGTAGCAACATGCCGTAACCACTACAGATGCAAGGTAACCCCACCTGGTAGCGGGCACACAGTCAACAACTGTAGACAGAAGGAAGTCCATGGGTGTGGCGCACATCACCTGTAGGGACACAACAGCTACCAGCCTGGATGTGCAATCACGTTGTCGGTGGACACAGTTGACCAAACGAATCTGAAAGTACCCTGTGAAGGACAGAAATGACACACAGTCAAAAGCAATGGAGTACAGGACAGAACAGCAAAACTCATGCACAATACATGTTACAAGATACCCACCCAGAACCAAGTTAGCATGTCAACACTGTTGGGGAGTACAGCCCACCTGTCACCACACATCGCAACACACATCCAGTCAAGTAGCCCATGGACACACTCCAACAGCACCAGAGCACCACCCACACATCATGCCAACTCACATCATTGACATGACACCTCAGGATACTCACATTCAGCTAAAGAAGTTGGTGATGAGCTGTGTGCGGACATCACCATCACCATCATCATCATCATCATCGTCACTGGCATCGTGGTCCAGGCCAGGATCCTCCACAGGTGGCGGATGTTGGTCATCGTCATCCTGGATGAGAGGCAACTCCTTCCGCACTGCCAGGTTGTGGAGCATGCAGCAGACGATGATAATCTTGCACACTTTCGCAGGGGCATATGGGAGGGACCCTCCGGTCTTGTCCAGGCAGCGGAAGCGGCTCTTCAGGAGACCAAAGGTCCGCTCAATCACTCTCCTGGTCCGACCATGTGCCTCATTGTAGCGCATCTGGGCAGGTGTCACAGGGTTCCTGAGGGGTGTCAGCAACCACGGCATGTTGGGGTATCCCGAGTCACCTACGGACAGACAAGTGCACATCAGCTGACTTGGAAAAGTGGGCGGAATACTACAGATCAGATCACACACAATGGCACAAAGTCAGTACACACCGACAAGCCAGGCACGCTGGTTCTGCATCTGTGCCATCAACCTGGGGATGCGACTACTCCTCATCACAAAGGCATCGTGTGCTGAACCAGGGAAACGGGCACACACGTGTGTGATGGTCATGTCTGCAAGACACACCACCAGTGCATTGACCGAGTGGTAGTGCTTGCGGTTCCTGTAGGCCTGCTCCTGGGCCTGTGGTGGTACCAAAGCCACATGTGTCCCATCAATGGAGCCAATGACATGCGGCATCCTCCCCAGGGCATAAAAGTCACTCTTCACGTCAGTGAGTCGTCGCAGTCTAGGGAAATAGATGTACCGGTTCAGGAAGAGCAACATTGCCGCCAAGAAATCGCGGAGCACACGGCTGAACATGGTCTGTGACATCCCACCAGCAGACGCCACAGTATGTTGGAAGGTACCGGTGGCAAAGAAGTGTAGGGCTGCCATCACCTTCACCTTGGGGGTCAGCGCTGTAGGATACGGCCGGCCAGGCTGCAAATGTGGGGACAACTGCACTGCCAAATCCTCAATCAGCTGCCTGGTGAAGCGGTACCGTCGGATGCTGTCCCGTTCCACCATCGTTGCCAGGTCTGGGAATGGCCGATGGACAGCAGGAGCCCTGCAGTGCAGAGGAGAAGTAAGCAAGATCGTCAGTCACCCCACATATGCGGCATTGAACACACTCAAGATCCCAACATACATCATCATGAGGCACAACTACATGAAGTGTGCAGTACCGGAACGACATGTATGGTACATACATGGCCAACATCTGTCAACACGGTCCTACAGGTGGCATCAATTTGTCCCAGGTTGGCCCATTGGATATCATGATGCTGTGTCACAGTCACCCCCAGTGACATGTGAGGACAGATGTGCCCCAGGCACCACAGCTCAACGACAGGCACATTCCCAGGGACCCTGTAATGCCACATGGACACTGGCATCACCTGGAGTATCATGTGTACACCACAACAAAACAAACATGACCCCCACAGGTAGTGGCCACACTTGCCATGGCAGGAGAGCCATGGACGTCTGTGACACACACGCACAACATCAGAGTCCATGCACACACAACGTGGATGTGGAGACTGTCTCCCATTGTGCACATGAAATCAGAGACATTGTAAACACTACATGCACAAAGACTGTGGAGGGCCATCACTATTGTGCCACTGGGACACCCTGGCTCAAACATACCGTCCCACATGGGACTCACGGGGTATGTGACATGACATACACAAACACCACTGTGAAATGTGACCATGGCACATGCACAGATATGAACAGTTGCACATCACAGTGGTCACGTACACGTAACACCCAGGATCCTGTCCCCATTAACACGTGCACAGCCTGGGGGTGGCTGCCCACAGGTGACACCCACAGGACAACATGTACACCAACATACACACAATAGGAAATGCAGCCTTACATGCCTTATGATAAGGTTTGGACAGGCTGTCGTGATGTAGGTGTGCCCCTCACTCCCTGGGAGCTATCTGTGGCTGGCATATGTCCATCTGAGACAGGCATGCTGACATATGCCAGTCACATGTACAGTGATGCGTTGAACAGCAATGGACCGATCGGTGCCTCCGGCCGGCCCATTGCTTTCAATGTGTGCGGGTACGCGTTGTACCCCTGTGCGCGTTGTACTGCAATGGACCGATCGGTGCCTCCGGCCGGCCCATTGCATTCAATGTGTGCGGGTACGCGTTGTACCCCTGTGCGCGTTGTACTGCAATGGACCGATCGGTGCCTCCGGCCGGCCCATTGCATTCAATGTGTGCGGGTACGCGTTGTACCCCTGTGCGCGTTGTACTGCAATGGACCGATCGGTGCCTCCGGCCGGCCCATTGCATTCAATGTGTGCGGGTACGCGTTGTACCCCTGTGCGCGTTGTACTGCAATGGACCGATCGGTGCCTCCGGCCGGCCCATTGCATTCAATGTGTGCGGGTACGCGTTGTACCCCTGTGCGCGTTGTACTGCAATGGACCGATCGGTGCCTCCGGCCGGCCCATTGCATTCAATGTGTGCGGGTACGCGTTGTACCCCTGTGCGCGTTGTACTGCAATGGACCGATCGGTGCCTCCGGCCGGCCCATTGCTTTCAATGTGTGCGGGTACGCGTTGTACCCCTGTGCGCGTTGTACTGCAATGGACCGATCGGTGCCTCCGGCCGGCCCATTGCATTCAATGTGTGCGGGTACGCGTTGTACCCCTGTGCGCGTTGTACCTCAATGGACCGATCGGTGCGCACCCATTGACAATGGGCTTGCCTGGCAACGGACGCGTTTTCGAATATTCGAACGAGTCGGTTGCTGGAAAATCAGTTGGTCACCCACAACAATGTTGCAAAATCATGTATGTCATGAAGTTGAAATTTTGAAGGATGCTGTGGGCGTGTTTTGGTGCTGCTATTCCATGGATTGGCCAGATTCAGAAGATGCAAACGACTTGGACCTATCACTTTGGACACAAGGGACAGTATCTGCCTCTCCAGCACATATATATTGCTGCATGTTCCCCTGAGAGCCCACTTGCCTGCACTACATGCTCCAGGACGACATCTGCCACTGCACTGCTGCTGTCTCTGCCCCTCTGGACCCTGCAATGGCACGTACTGTGGAGAGAGCCCCAGCCTTCAGCCTTGAAGAGAACCAGGCCCTGCTGGACAGCCTACTTCCACAGTACAGCAAGCTGTATGGGACACCAGGGGAGCAGGTGAGTGTTCTGTGCACTGCCTTTCTGAATGTGCATTTTGTCTGACTAGCAAGGCTGAGAGTCAGCACACCACTGGCTAGCAGGCTCACTGAGTAGTTGTCACCCCCATAGTGTGTAGTGACTTGCACTGGACAGGTATGGTGCAGTGACAGTGCTTCTGAACAGGGTTTTACTCCCCATGCTATGATACCATGTAGTGACTTCTGGAAAACTGTCCATGGGCAGCCGTGCACTGCCTGGGTACACCATGTGCCCCTGTGATTGCGACATGTATATGCAACTGTGTCATGCACGGATATGTTGCATGTGTAGTAATGGCCTTATCACTTTGTCATCCTGACAGGCTTCTGCCCATCGGAAGCATGAGATATGGAAGGACATCGTCCGGGCTGTCCGGTCCGTGGGGGTCTACAAGCGCCGGATCCGCAACTGCCAAAAGAGGTGGCAGGACCTTCGGGGCTGGACCCGGAGGATTGCACGGGTCCAGCTGAAGCTGTCGCCTCCTCGCAGGAGGGGCGGAACACGGACCCTGACCCCCACATGCTCAGGATCCTGGCGGTGGTCTTTCCAGACCTGGATGGGCAGCTGAAGGCCAGAGAGCAGCAAGGAGGGGGTGAGTCAAAGACTGCACTGTGTACTCTGTCTAACATGTTATGTGCCCTCCTCGGGCCAGGTTGAACTGCCACAGTACAGCAGTCATGTTGTCCAGGAGCCATGTCCCTCTATTGTGCACTGCCCACTCCTCATCTGATACCCAGGTGTGGCCCTTACATGCAGGGAATTCTGTCACTTAGGACTGTGTCCTTGCAGTTTGCTTGACTCAAGGTGGGAGACAGCATCTGTTTCCCTGACTCTGTGGTGGGCATCATGGGTGGGTCCATTGCTTACACAATGCCTGTATTCTGACATGTATTCAGCGTGTTACTTTGATCTGTGGTCCAATTGCTGAGCTGATCCACCACATGTGGCTGGGGTACCTGGCACACACCCATGCTGCGGGTGGGAACAATGTTTGGGCCCCAGGAGTATGTATATGACGTGTGTCACACATACTTAGCCAGCTGCCTACAGTCCAGGGCTCATCCCTCATTCATGTGGGGCTGGACAGTCATGCCTACTCCAGGCCATACAATACACTCTGTACTCCCACTCCCGTGTATCAGAGGACACATTGTGCACAGTGATTTGACCCCTCAGGTGTCTGCCTCTGTGTCAGTGTGCTGTGGATTAGTCGCCAGGACTGCTGTGGAGTTTCTTGGTAGGGGCTCAGCATGCCACTGGAGATGTGACCATAGGAGACGATACTTGTGTGACACATAGGTGTCTGATCAGCTGCCCATGCAGACTGGGGCATGTAAATGTGAAGTTCAGGCAGCTGTTCCCCATGCACAGCAGAGTGTGAGGGGCTCAGGTTCAGAGGGTAGTGTCACAGGTCTCCCATATGTCCAATAGGTATGACCTGGACAGATGAGGGTTAAGAGGATGTGTTGTGGGGGGGATGTACATGTGCACTTGTGCAGCTCCAGGACTTGCATTCCCCATGACCTACTATTGTGACACAGTGCAGAGTGTTGTTGTCTGGCTGCAAAGTCATACATCACTGAGACAGTGATGTATGACTTTGCAGTCATGCCTCCGCCATGGCATGTGTCTACTGATTGGTGATCCTGCAGGGGAGTGACATGTGCTACATGCACACCATAGTGGCGCTGGCTATCAGGACATGGGTGCATCATGGTGTCTGTCGCTGGAATGCATCACATGCATTTCCTATTTGACTCTGGGCATCCCTTACATCCGTAAACCTGTACTGACTCAGTGGCAAGAGCTGTGATGTGTCCACACCGTGTCCTCTGCACTGTCCAACTACTGTGTACTTGGTGCATGTGTCAACACTGGGGTGTTGCAATCCAACAGACACCAGACAGATGGGTGCAAGGCCATGTGGGATGTGAGTGCCATGCTTGGCATCAGACTGACAATTGACTTCTCCTGTTCAATTAGGGCACTTTTAGCAATGTACAACTAATGATGCCAGGGCTTGCTCTGTAATGTGCTGTGCTCACAGTGGTGTGTGCGTTTGGTGCAGGTGACTGATGTCTGTCTGTTTCCCCATTGTTTGCAGATACATCCACGGCCACGGAAGGGGACAGCTCCACGGACCAGGAGGAGCCGGAGAGCCAGACTGGGTCAGCAGCCGAGGAGTGGTCGGAGGGACCCAGTGGCACGGAGGGCGAGGGGAGCCACACCGAGGAGTCCTCAGCAGCATCCACCTCAGCTGAGGACCAGAGCAACTCGGAGGATGACTCCCTTGTGGAGGCGGGTGTCAGCAGCCACCACACCCCAGCTAGTGTTGCTGTCCCCGCCACCACCAGCACCACCACCGCCCTCCCATCGGCTCCCATTCCCCAGGTCCGTGGAGGCTCCCATGTCCGGGAGCGTGTCTCCTTTGGGCCAGGCACCGCACCCCTGCCCCTGTGTCCCCTGCTGCCCTGAGTGAGGAGTCTGTGTACCTCCTTCGCCAGCTCCATGTAGGGCAGACAGCCATGCTGAGTGTCCTCCATGCGCACACCGCGCTGTTGACTCAGCTGGTGTCGTTCATGGAGGGCATCTCATCGGGCATGTCTGACCTACAGAGGGGCAATAGGTCCATGGACTCCTCCCTGACGGCAGCAGTGTCCCTCCTCAAACGGTCCCTCACCCCTCCTGCCTCTGCTCCATCCACACTCCCCAGCACCTTACCCATCCCAGGCACACACACACTGGCACAGGCACACACCAGCACACACACATCCAGCACACTGACACACACGCCAATGACAAAACGCACACGCACGCACATTCAGGGGACTGAAGCCAGACTCACAGGGGATGGGGCCCTGGAACACACACACGCATCCACATGCACTGCGCAGTCCTCAGTTCCCTCTCCCTCCAAAGCACCCTCCCTTGCCTCACCTGCAACCCCAAAGTCACAGCAGCTCTTCCTCTGTGACCTCGGCCTCTTCCCCACCGATGAAGCTGCTCCAGCATCCCGGGGGAAGAGGAAGCCCACCCACACGGAGCAGAGTGCCCCTCGCCCCCGGACACCCTCCCCCAGGCGCAGACGGACTGAGGCCCCCACCCGCAAGTCCCCCGGAGTGCTAAGAGCAAGACCCCGCCACCACCCTGCAGCTCAGGCACAAGGTCTCCGTCCTCCATCCCTCAGGCCCCCACTGCACAGGTGCCCCCACCACACCCTGCCCCAGGTTCCCCCACCCACAGATATACCATCCCCAAGATGCTCCGGCCTTCTCCCCCTGCCACTTGCTCTCCCAGCACCACACCCCCGCTGCGCTTGTCTGTGCCACTGATGTGGTGAGGGTGTCCCCCCTCTGTCCAACCCACCTTGCCTGTTCCCCATTCTCCTCCCCTGGAGGTAGGCACTGCAGTGGAGTCCACTACCGCCCTGTCTGACTTGGGCACTGCAGTGGCGGACCTGTCCACCCCATCTGCAGGGTCCACTGCAGTTGTGCCGGCACCCACGACATCTGTGTCATGCCCCCCAGTTGTGCCGGCACACACCATGTCAGACACCTCCACTGCAGTTGTCAGTGGCTCTCCTGCACCCACCACCCCTTCCCTGACTCCCCCTGGTGAGCCCTGATCCTGTCCCTGCGGTGCCTGGCCTGCCCCCGGTTGCCCCTCCTAGTGGATTGTCCCTGGTATTGTGCAGGCATGCGTAGGGTGACATCTGCCAGTGTCACCCTGTTTGAACTTTGACAATGGACTGGCCATTGGCCTTTGCTCTTTTTCAGGACTTCGTTTGGCCTCAACACATATGCTGAATAAAGCAACTTTCTTTTCTCTAGTGCTCATGCTTCAGATGTACATGTTGTTGGTGCAGCTAACCATGCCCTTGCTGCAGTGATGGTGATATCTGGTCTCATGATTATGAAGTGTTACTGTGCAGGAACCCATGTGGTCCAGGGGGAATGTGTCCTATCATGTGGTGTATCCATGTCATCAATAGCAGCATCTGAGGGTGTCATGTGTTCAGTATTTGGCAATGGGTTTCCTACTTACATTGGCAATTTCATATCTGTGGCTTCCACCCCTGCACATCTGTTGTGCCTGCCATCGTTGCATTTGTCTACTTCCCTGACCGTGTTGCCATCTCCAGTGGACATGCAGGTTTGGGCATCAATGGGGAGGGACTCATCCGTGTAGTCAGTGCAACATTGCTATACAAGTGTGTTGGATCTGTGCTGATGATTCCGTTGGCACATCCATGACCAGGCTGATGTGATGGGAGCCCTCATTTGGTGCTAATTGTTGATTGTGTGACCAAGTGCTCAGCTGACATGATGGGGCCCTACTGAGGCAACATATGGCACAGCTTTCCTCACACAGGAGTGGAGTCCCCTCATGGCAGTGTGTACACGTGTGACATTGCCTGCACCCAAGGTGTGTGTTGTATGTGCATGTCTGTGTGTTCACTTCCATTCATCTGCGCATGCTGTGATCCCTAGTGTTGTACCTGTTTGTGATGCTTGCTGACTTGAGCTATGTTCCCCCAAAGTCTTCTCCCTGTGTTCTCTGTGATGTGGGTGCATGGCACATTACTGGTCATCAGGGTGTCACCCATAGGTGTGTTTGCTGTCAGGGCTGAGTTTGTGTGCAGACGCAGATGGGTCACAGTCAGGTTTCCCCTTGGCACTTGTTGTTTGCCCCTGTCATGTGATTTCCAGTTTGTGTTATCTTTCAGTGATTGTGACATGTTGTGTGTGTGACTGCTGCCACTCCTCAGGGTCAGAGCTGCAATGTTGGAAGTTGTCTATGTGTGTTCTTTGTGGGTGACCTTGGCTTCTTCATTGGTGTGTGACTGTGGCTGGGATCCCATTGGTCGGTGTGGTATTGCCGTCATGTCCATGTACAGCGTAGTGTGCAGTGTGTCAGACATTCAGGAGTCTTGTTGAGTGTCCATGTGTGATGTGTTTCTACACCTTGGTTCCCACCCACCACCCTGGAATAGTCATGGGTGCATGTGCAATGTCACCAGTGCATGTGTACTTCACTGCTGCACATTGTTGGAGGTCGAGGGGTGTGGTGTTGAGTGTGTGCAGATGAGAGTTGTTGCCCGGCTAGGCCCCTGCCTCCATGTTGGCCTTGGCTTACTGGCCATGCTGATTGATTTGTGCTTGTGTAGGTGTGATGGTAGTTTGTTGCTCAGGACACCTGACTGTGGTTCATAGTGTGAACGACATTTAGCTTTGTCATCACAGTGGTATTTTTATTCAGCCCAGGGTCACCACATTGTGGGGGCCCTGGGGGTGGTGCTGTGGTGTGTCTGTGACTTGCTGTGTCAGTTGTTGTTCCTACGTGCCTGTGTGACATGTGTGTTTTGTGCTCCCTCTCACCTGACAATGCCTGCTTGCCCACATAGGGGATTTGGATCCATGAGTTACCTTAGTGTGGCAGTGTATGCACATCTGTATGATTGGTATTCAGCTCTCCTCATGTGTTGTGTGGTTGCCTGGGGACACTGGCACCCCCACCCCTCACCTGCTGTGTATGATGACAGTGTTGGTCTGCCTGTTTGTGTTTGTGCATCTGCACCACTGCATTGGCATATCTTGGGTGTGCCATTGGCTGTATGTTGTTTGGTGTGTTT
>CAWUFW010019414.1:0-187251 GCA_963921515.1 Calotriton arnoldi
CTGTGACCAAAATGCAAGTGTTGACAAAGAAAAAGCTGCAACTGCCAAACTGCATGGATGATTCCTGGTCACAGAACATAAAACACATCAGTGGCAAAGTAGTGCATGTGTCCCATTGCAACATAGATTGGGGGAGGCAAATACTGCAGTGCAAATAAGACATACCTTTGGCCATGTGCAGACAAACAACACCCATGGGGGCTGACACTGTCAACATTCATCAATGACACAATGACAGAAGTGACCATCAGAATGCAGACCCACATATTTGTACCAATGGGCACACAAATGCAGATACCCTGTGGAGACTGTAGATGTGAGGTGAACAGATACCATACCATGGCAGCAATGGGACACACAAACCATGATCATTGTGCTGACCGATGACCTAGGAGTCCCAGGGACAGCAGGGGAAACCCACCCAACAACATACAGCCAATGGCACACCTAAGATATGCCAATGCAGTGGTGCAGATGCACAAACACAAACAGGCAGACCCACACTGCACATCAAACACAACAGGTGAGGGGGGTGCCAGTGTCCCCAGGCAACCACACAACACATGAGGAGGCCTGAATACCAATTACACAGATGTGCATACAGTGCCACACAAAGGTAACTCATGGATCCAAATCCCCTATGTGGGCAATCAGGCATTGTCAGATGAGAGGGAGCACACATCACACATGTCACACAAGCATGTAGGAACAGCAACTGACACAGCAAGACACAGATACACCACAGCACTACCCCCAGGGCCCTCACAATGTGGTGACCCTGGGCTGCATTACAATCCCACTGTGATGACAAAGCTAAATGTCGTTCACACTGTGAACCACAGTCATGTGTCCTGAGCAACAAACTACCATCACACCTACACAAGCACAAATCAATCAGCACGGCCAGTAAGCCAAGGCCAACATGGAGGCAGGGGTCTAGCCGGGCAACAACTCTCATCTGCACACACTCAACACCACACACCTCGACCTCCAACAATGTGCAGCAGTGAAGCACACATGCACTGGTGACATTGCACATGCACCCATGACAATCCCAGGGTGGTGGGTGGGAACCAAGGTGCAGAAACACATCACACATGCCGACTCAACAAGACTCCTGAATGTCTGACACACTGCACACTACGCTGTACATGGACATGACGGCAATACCACACCAACCAATGGGATCCCAGCCACAGTCACACACCAATGAAGAAGCCAAGGTCACCCACAAAGAACACACATAGACAACAACCAACATTGCAGCCCGGACCCTGAGGCGTGCCAGTAGTCACACACACAACGTGTCACAATCACTGAAAGATAACACAAACTGGAAATCACATGACAGGTGTAAACAACAAGTGCCAAGGGGAAACCTGACTGTGACCCATCTGCGTCTGCACACAAACTCAGCCCTGACAGCAAACACACCTATGGGTGACACCCTGATGACCAGTAATGTGCCATGCACCCACATCACAGAGAACCCAGGGAGAAGACTTTGGGGGAACATAGGTCAACTCAGCAAGCATCACAAACAGGTACAACACTAGGGATCCCAGCATGCACAGCAAAACGGAAGTGAACACACAGACATGCTCATACAACACACACCTTGGGCGCAGGCAATGTCACAGGAGTACACACTGCCATGCGGGGACTCCAATCCTGTGTGAGGAAAACTGTGCCATATGTTGCCTCAGTAGGGCCCCATCATGTCAGCTGAGAACTTGGTTACACAATCAACAATTAGCACCAAATGAAGGCTCCCGTCACATCAGCCTGGTCATGTGAGTGCCAACGAAATCATCAGCACAGATCCAACACACTTGTATAGCAATGTTGCACTGACAACACAGATGAGTCCTTCCCCATTGATGCCCAAACCTGCATGTCCAGTGGAGATGGCCACACGCTCAGGGAAGTAGACGAATTGAACAATGGCAGGCACAACAGATATGCAGGGGTGGAAGCCACAGATGTGAAATTGCTAATGTAAGTAGGAAATCCCATTGCCAAATACTGAACACATGACACCCTCAGATGCTGCTAAGGATGACATGGATACACCACAGGATAGGACACATTCCCCCTGGACCACATGTGTTCCTGCACAGTAACACTTCATTATCATGAGACCAAATATCACCATCACTGCAGCAAGGGCATGGTTAGCATCATCAACAACATGTACATCAGAAGCATAAGCACTAGAGAACAGAAAGTTGCTTTATTCAGCATATGTGTGTCCAAAAACTCAGAGAACAGTAATGCTCCAACAAAGGCCAATGGCCAGTCCATCAAGTAAGTCAATACAGGGTGACAGTGGCAGATGTCACCCTACGCATGCCTGCACTCCACAAAACCAGGGACAATCCACTAGGAGGGGCAACCGGGGGGCAGGCCAGGCACCGCAGGGACAGGATCAGGGCTCACCAGGAGGAGGCAGGGAAGGGGTGGTGGGTGCTGGAGAGCCACTGACAACTGCAGTGGAGGTGTCTGACATGGTGTGTGCCGGCACAACTGGGGGGCATGACTCAGATGTTGTGGGTGCCGGCACGACTGCACTGGACCCTGCAGATGGAGTGGACAGGTCCGCCACTGCAGTGCCCAAGTCAGACAGGGTGGTAGTGGACTCCACTGCAGTGCCTACCTCCAGGGGAGGAGAATGGGGAACAGGCAAGGTGGGCTGGACAGAGGGGAGGACACCCTCACCACATCAGTGGCACAGACAAGCGCAGCGGGGGTGTGGTGCCGGGAGAGCAAGTGGCAGGGGGAGAAGGCCGGATCCTCTTGGGGATGGTATATCTGTGGGTGGGGGAACCTGGGGCAGGGTGTGGTGGGGGCACCTGTGGAGTGGGGGCCTGAGGGATGGAGGAAGGAGACCTGGTGCCTGAGCTGCAGGGCGGCAGCGAGGTCTTGCTCTTACGACTCCGGAGGGACTTGCGGGTGGGGGCCTCAGTCTGTCTGCGCCTGGGGGAGGGTGTCCGGGGGCGAGGGGCACTCTGCTCCGTGTGGGTGGGCTTCCTCTTCCCCCTGGATGCTGGAGCAGCTGGATCGTAGGGGATGAGGCTGAGGTCACAGAGGAAGAGCCGCTGTGACTTTGGGGTTGCAGGTGAGGCAAGGGAGGGTGCTTTGGAGGGAGAGGCAACTGAGGACTGCGCAGTGCTTGTGGATGCGTGTGTGTGTTCCAGGGCCCCATCCCCTGTGAGTCTGGTTTCAGTCCCCTGACTGTGCGTGCGTGTGCATTTTGTTTGTGGCGTGTGTGTCTGTGTGCTGGACGTGTGTGTGCTGGTGTGTGCCTTTGCTGGTGTGTGTGTGCTTGGGACGGGTAAGGTGCTGGGGAGTGTGGATGGAGCAGAGGCAGGAGGGGTGAGGGACTGTCTGAGGAGGGACACTGCTGCCGTCAGGGAGGAGTCCATGGACCTATTGCCCCTCTGTAGGTCAGACATGCCAGATGAGATGCCCTCCATGAACGACACCAGCTGAGTCAACAGAGCGCTGTGCGCATGGAGGACACTCAGCATGGCTGTCTGCCCTACATGGAGCTGGCGAAGGAGGTACACAGACTCCTCACTCAGGGCAGCAGGGGACACAGGGGCAGGGGGTGCGGTGCCTGGCCCGAAGGAGACACGCTCCCGAACATGGGAGCCTCCACGGACCTGGGGAATGGGAGCCGATGGGACGGCAGTGGTGGTGCTGGTGGTGGCGGGGACAGCAACACTAGCTGGGGTGTGGTGGCTGCTGACACCCGCCTCCATAAGGGAGTCATCCTCCGAGCCGTTGTGGTCCTCAGCTGAGGTGGATGCTGCTGAGGACTCCTCGGTGTGGCTCCCCTCGCCCTCCGTGCCACTGGGTCCCTCCGACCACTCCTCAGCTGCTGACCCAATCTGGCTCTCCGGCTCCTCCTGGTCCATGGAGCTGTCCCCTTCCGTTGCCGTGGATGTATCTGCAAACAATGGGGAAACAGACAGACATCAGTCACCTGCACCAAACGCACACACCACTGTGAGCACAGCACATTACAGAGCAAGCCCTGGCATCATTAGTTGAACATTGCTAAAAGTGCCCTAACTGAACAGGAGAAGCCAATTGTCAGTCTGATGCCAACCATGGCACTCACATCCCACATGGCCTTGCACCCATCTGTCTGGTGTCTGTTGGATAGCAACACCCCAGTGTGGACACATGCACCACCTACACAGTAGTTGGACAGTGCAGAGGACACGGTGTAGCATGTGGACATGCACACATCACAACTCTTGCCACTGAGTCAGTACAGGTTTCCGGATGAAAGGGATGCCCAGAGTCAAATAGGAAATGCATGTGATGCATACCAGCGACAGACACCATGATGCACCCATGTCCTGATAGCCATCGCCACAATGGTGTGCATGTAGCACATGTCACTCCCCTGCAGGATCACCAATAAGTAGACACATGCCATGGTGGAGGCATGACTGCTAAGTCATACATCACTGTCTCAGTGATGTATGACTTGGCAGCCAGACAACAACACTCTGCACTGTGTCACAATAGTAGGTCATGGGGAATGCAAGTCCTGGAGCTGCACAAGTGCACATGTACATCCCCCACACAACACATCATCTTAACCCTCATCTGTCCAGGTCATACCGATTGGACATATGGGAGACCTGTGACACTAACCTCTGAACCTGAGCCCCTCACAATCTGCTGTGAATGGCAAACAGCTGCCTGAACTTCACATTCGCATACCCCAGTCTGCACGGGCAGCTGATCAAACACCTATGTGACACACAAGTATCGTCTCCTATGGTCACATCTCCAGTGGCATGCTGAGCCCCTACCGAGAAACACCCCAGCAGTCCTGGCAACAAATCCACAGCACACTGACACAGAGGCAGACACCTGAGGGGTCAAATCACTGCGCACAACGTGTCAGCTGATAAACGGGAGTGGGAGTACAGGTGTATTGGATGGGCTGGAGTAGGCATGACTGTCCTGCCCCACATGAATGAGGGATGAGCCCTGGACAGTGGATAGCTGGCTATGTATGTGTGACACACGTAATCTGCACACTCCTGGGGCCCAAACATTGTTCCCACCCGCTGCATGGGTGTGTGCCAGATACCCCAGGCACATGTGGTGGCTCAGCTCAGCAAGTGGACCGCATATCAAAGCAACACGTAGATTACATGTCCGAACACAGGCATTGTGTCCTGCAGAGGCAAGTGGAACCATGATGCCCACAACAGAGTTAGGGAAACAGATGCTGTCCCCCACCTTTAGTGAAGCAAACTGCAAGGACACAGTCCCAAGTGACACAATTCCCTTAATGTAAGGGCCACACCTGGGTATCAGATGAGGAGTGGGCAGTGCACAATAGAGGGACATGGCTCCTGGACAACATGACTGCTGTACTGTGGCAGTTTAACCAGGCCAGAGGAGGGCACCTAGCATGTAATACAGAGTTCACAGTGCAGTCTTTGACTCACCCCCTCCTTGCTGCTGTCTGGCCTTCAGCTGCCCATCCAGGTCTGGAAACACCACCGCCAGGATCTGGAGCATGTGGGGGGTCAGGGTCCGTGTTCCGCCCCTCCTGCGAGGAGGCAACAGCTTCAGCTGGACCCGTGCAATCCTCCGGGTCCAGCCCCGAAGGTCCTGCCACCTCTTCTGGCAGTTGCGGATCCGGCGCTTGTAGACCCCCACGGACCGGACAGCCCGGACGATGTCCTTCCAGATCTCCTGCTTCTGATGGGCATTAACCTGTCAGGATGACAAAGTGAAAAGGCCATTACTACACATGCAACATATCCGTGCATGACACAGTTGTATATACATGTCTCAATCACAGGGGCACATGATGTACACAGGCAGTGCAACGCTGCCCATGGACAGTTTGCCAGAAGTCACTACATGGTATCATTGCATGGGAAGTAAAACCTTGTTCAAATGCACTGTCACTGCACCATACCTGTCCAGTGCATGTCACTACACACTATGGGGGGTGACAACTACTCAGTGAGCCTGCTAGCCAGTGGCGTGCAGACTTTCAGGCTTGCTAGTCAGACAAAATGCACATTCAGAAAGGCAGTGCACAGAACACTCACCTGCTCCCCTGGTGTCCCATACAGCTTGCTGTACTGTGGAAGTAGGCTGTCCAGCAGGGCCTGGTTCTCCTCAAGGCTGAAGGCTGGGGCTCTCTCCACAGTACGTGCCATTGCAGGTTCCAGAGGGGCAGAGACAGCAGCAGTGCAGTGGCAGATTTCGTCCTGGAGCATGTAGTGCAGGCAAGTGAGCTCTCAGGGGAACAGCCAGCAATATATATGTGCTGCAGAGGCAGATAATGTCCCATGTGTCCAAAGTGATAGGTCCAAGTCGTTTGCATCTTCTGAATCTGGCCAATCCATGGAATAGCAGCACCAATACACGCCCACAGCATCCTTCAAATCTTCAACTTCATGACATACATGATTTTGCAACATTGTTGTGGGTGACCAACTGAATTTCCAGCAACCGACTCGTTCGAATTTCAAAACGCGTCCGTTGCCAGGCTAGAGCCATTGACGATGGGTGCGCATCGATCGCTCCATTGCTGTTCAACGCGTACAGGGGTACAACGCATACTCGCACACATTGAATGCAATGGGCCGGCCGGGCACACCGATCGGTCCATTGCTGTTCAACGCGTACAGGGTACAACGCGTACCCGACACATTGAATGCAATGGGCCGGCCGGGTGCACCGATCGGTCCATTGCGGTACTAACGCGTACAGGGTACAACGCGTACCCGCACACATTGAATGCAATGGGCCGGCCGGGTGCACCGATCGGTCCATTGCTGTTCAACGCGTACAGGGGTACAACGCGTACCCGCACACATTGAATGCAATGGGCCGGCCGGGCACACCGATCGGTCCATTGCTGTTCAACGCGTACAGGGGTACAACGCGTACCCGCACACATTGAATGCAATGGGCCGGCCGGGTGCACCGATCGGTCCATTGCGGTTCAACGCGTACAGGGGTACAACGCAGTACCCGCACACATTGAATGCAATGGGCCGGCCGGGTGCACCGATCGGTCCATTGCTGTTCAACGCGTACAGGGGTACAACGCGTACCGCACACATTGAATGCAATGGGCCGGGCACACCGATCGGTCCATTGCTGTTCAACGCGTACAGGGGTACAACGCGTACCCGCACACATTGAATGCAATGGGCCGGCCGGGTGCACCGATCGGTCCATTGCGGTACAACGCGTACAGGGGTACAACGCGTACCCGCACACATTGAATGCAATGGCCCGGCCGGGTGCACCGATCGGTCTATTGCTGTTCAACGCGTACAGGGGTACAACGCGTACCCGCACACATTGAATGCAATGGGCCGGCCGGGTGCACCGATCGGTCCATTGCGGTACAATGCGTTCAGGGGTACAACGCGTACCCGCACACATTGAATGCAATGGGCCGACCGTGTGCACCGATCGGTCCATTGCTGTTCAACGCATCCCTGTACAAGTGACTGGCATATGTCACCATGCCTGTCTCAGATGAACATATGCCAGCCACAAATAGCTCCCAGGGAGTGAGGGGCACACCTACAACACCACAGCCTGTCCAAACTGTATCATAAGGCATGTAAGGCTGCATTTCCTATTGTGTGTATGTTGGTGTACATGTTGTCCTGTGGGTGTCACCTGGGGGCAGCCACCCCCAGGCTGTGCACGTGTTCATGGGGACAGGATCCTGGGTGTTACGTGTACATGACCACTGTGATGTGCAACTGTTCATATCTGAGCATGTGCCATGGTCACATTTCACGGTGGTGTATGTGTATGTCATGTCACATACCCCGTGAGTCCCATGTGGGACGGTATGTTTGAGCCAGGGTGACCCAGTGGCACAATAGTGATGGTCCTCCACAGTCTGTGTGCATGTAGTGTTTACAATGTCTCTGATTTCATGTGCACAATGGGAGACAGTCTCCACATCCACGTTGTGTGTGCATGGACTTTGATGTTGTGCGTGTGTGTGTCACAGACGTCCATGTCTGTCCTGCAGAGGCAAGTGGAACCACTACCTGTGGGGGTCATGGTTGTTTTGCTGTGGTGTATACATGATACTCCATGTAATGCCAGTGTCCGTGTGGCAATACAGGGTCCCTGGGAATGTACCTGTCGTTGAGCTGTGATGCCTGGGGCACATCTGTCCTCACATGTCACTGTGGGGGTGATTGTGACATGGCAGCAGGAGATGGGAACTGTGACACGGCCTCATGATATCCAATGGGCCAACCTGGGACTTATTGATGCCACTTGTTGAACCGTGATGACAGATGTTGGCCATGTATGTACCATACATGTCCTTACGGAACTGCACACTTCATGTAGTTGTGCCTCATAATGATGTATGATGTGATATTGAGTGTGTTCAATGCCGCATATGTGGGGTGACTGACAATCTTGCTTTCTTCTCCTCTGCACTGCAGGGCTCCTGCTGTCCATAGACCATTCCCAGACCTGGCAACGATGGTGGAACGGGACAGCATCCGACGGTACCGCTTCACCAGGCAGCTGATTGAGGATTTGGCAGTGCAGTTGGCCCCACATTTGCAGCCTGGCCGGCCGTATCCTACAGCGCTGACCCCCAAGGTGAAGGTGATGGCAGCCCTACACTTCTTTGCCACCGGTACCTTTCAACATACTGTGGCGACTGCTGGTGGGATGTCACAGACCATGTTCAGCCGTGTGCTCCGCAATGTTTTGGAGGCAATGTTGCTATACCTGAACCGGTACATCTATTTCCCTAGACTGCAACGACTCACTGACGTGAAGAGTGACTTCTATGCCCTGGGGAGGATGCCGCATGTCATTGGCTCCATTGATGGGACACATGTGGCTTTGGTACCACCACAGGCCCAGGAGCAGGCCTACCGTAACCGCAAGCACTACCACTCGGTCAATGCACTGGTGGTGTGTCTTGCAGATAGACCATCTCACACGTGTGTGCCCGTTTCCCTGGTTCAGCACACGATGCCTTTGTGATGAGGAGTAGTCGCATCCCCAGGATGATGGCACAGATGCAGAACCAGCGTGCCTGGCTTGTCGGTGTGTACTGACTTTGTGCCATTGTGTGTGATCTGATCTGTAGTATTCCGCCCACTTTTCCAAGTCAGCTAATGTGCACTTGTCTGTCCGTAGGTGACTCGGGATACCCCAACATGCCGTGGTTGCTGACCCCTCAGGAACCCTGTGACACCAGCCCAGATGCGCTACAATGAGGCACATGGTCGGACCAGGAGAGTGATTGAGCGGACATTTGGTCTCCTGAAGAGCCGCTTCCGCTGCCTCGACAAGACAGGAGGGTCCCTCCCATATGCCCCAGCGAAGGTGTGCAAGATTATCATCGTCTGCTGCATGCTCCACAACCTGGCAGTGCGGAAGGAGTTGCCTCTCATCCAGGATGACAATGACCAACATCCGCCACCTGTGGAGGATCCTGGCCTGGACCACGATGCCAGTGATGATGATGATGATGGTGATGTCCGCACACAGCTCATCACCAACTTCTTTAGCTGAATGTGAGTATCCTGAGGTGTCATGTCAATGATGTGAGTTGGCATGATATGTGTAGGTGGTGCTCTGGTGCTGTTGGAGTGTGTCCATGGGCTACTTGACTGGATGTGTGTAGCGATTTGTGCTTACAGGTGGTCTGTACTCCCCAACAGTGTTGACATGCTAACTTGGTTCTGGGTGGGTATCTTGTAACATGTATTGTGCATGAGTTTTGCTGTTCTGTCCTGTTCTCCATTGCTTTTGACTGTGTGTCATTTCTGTCCTTCACAGGGTACTTTCAGATTCGTTTGGTCAACTGTGTCCACCGACGACGTCATTGTACTTCCAGGGTGGTAGCTGTTGTGTCCCTACAGGTGATGTGCGCCACACCCATGGACTTCCTTCCTTCTACAGTTGTTGACTGTGTGCCCGCTGCCAGGTGGGATTACCTTGCATCTGTAGTGGTTACGACATGTTGCAACTGTGTAATAAACCTGTGCTTCACTTTGTGATGTGCGTTGTCTGTGGTCACACATTTGACTGCCATTTGCTTACTGCACCTGTGGGCTACTTGACTACAACTGGGAATAGGTGTGGTGTCTGTGCATTGCACCGTCTTTCCTGGCAACATCAGTGTAGGCAATGAGTCAGATGGCCTAGATGTGTATGTGTTGTGTAGCCCTGGTGGTGTGTCTCCCTCATATGTGTCACGTTGCCATTACTCACATGCCTGTGTTGTACTTGCTGTTGCAGTTCGCATACACAGTGTAATTTTGCAGTTCATCATCCCCATGACAGCACCCACGTTGGAATCACAACAGAGGCAAGTATGGTGTATTAGTGTGTTTATTGTGATACATTTGTGTGAATAGTGCATAGGATGGTTAGTGCTGTACATTTATATTGCAATCAGAAGTTCCTAGATGAATTGAAAGTCCTGGTAGACAAAATCCCCAGTATCGGGGCCACAGTTGTCTGAGACATTGGTCCAACTTGTACTCCCCATGTCATGTGTGGGAGTTGTGTTGCCGTCAACAGGGTGAACAGTTTGCGCACAAAGGTGAACATCCAGAACAGGTTCAGGCTTCCTGGGGGTTGCACTTGGCCATCGGCCTCTCACTTGCCCCTCCTCGGACGACCCCTCTTCTTTGGGGGGCCCTCAAGTACAGGCTGCTGCGGTGCAGGGGACTCTCCGCCAGAGTCATCCTCCCTCCCTGTGGCAGTTGCAGTTGTTTCAGCACCAGATGTTGTTGGCACACAGGGAGGTGTAGACTGGTTGCTGGTCATCTGGCGGAGGCATTGTAATATGTCCCTATGCACCGCCGTCATCTCTTGCAGTGTGTCCCACTTGGACTCCACGCGGGACATGTGTGAGTCCAAGCGGGCATGATGGGCAGCCTGCTGCTGTTTAATGTCCCTGAGGAGCCCCACTACCTGGCTGAGATCGCCGGTGCTGGACTGGTACGCATCGGCTATGCGTGCCAGTTGTGGGTCATCATGCACACCAGACACCTCTGCAAGCAGCGACCTCTGTCTCCCACCCCTCCCACCACCCCTGCCGACATGTGCAGTGCGTGCAGTGGCACGCACAGATGACCCTGGTCCCCCTTGGGGGTTGGTGGTGGTGGTGGTGGTGTCCATGGCCCCACGTTGGTCCAGGGTCCCTGTGCTGGTGGTGCTCCTTGTTCTGTCCATGTCGGCAGGGATGGTATTTGTGGTGACAGTCGTTGGAGGGGTGGGTGCAGGGGGTGCAGCTGGTGGTCCTGCTGGTGCTGCAGCTGGTGGTCCTGCTGGTGCTGCATGTTGACTTGCACCGGAGGTGCCAGGTTGGTCTTCTTCATCCGAGGAGGGCAGAGGCTGTTCGACACCAGTGAGCTCCGTATCCTCTTGAGCCTGGGACTGGGACTCCTCAGCGTCTGCTGCTGTGTCCCCATCATCACCTGTTTTTGGGAGACACACACAATGTATGTTATGTTTCTGCAGGCATCAATGGTTGACACACCTGACAGTTGTGACTGTGCCTCTGGGTGCGGGCCTGTACATTGCATTGTCCTAAGTTGTCACAGTCAGGGGTTGATATTGGTGTAGCACATTGTCCTGCATTATTTGGGCATTTCTATGTATTTGTTGGGGTGTGAACATGGTCTGCATTGGTTGTATTTTGTTGACAGCCGGCCCTCCTTCCCACTCAGCCAGTCAGTTATCCCACCATGGACTGTGCTTGCATTGCAGGGAGTGAAAGTTGTCTTTCAAGATGTCAGTCAGTGGTGTCCTGCTGTTGGTTGTTGCACAGTTGCCAGCGGGGCCTTGTGCTCCCCACAGCAGTTGCCAGTGTCAGCCATCTTGTCAGTTGTTTTCCACTCCCTGTGATGTGAGCATGGTTCAGGGTGGTGTTGATGGGACAGTTGTGGGGGTGAGCTATGTCTGTGACTATGACTCCCATCATGCTATTGCCTCCACCCCACTTCCCAGCATTCCCATACTTACTTGCTTTTGTGGGGAGTTCAGTGTGTGTGGGTGTGAGAGCAATGGCAAGATGGCTGACAGTGGTGTCCTGCTGTTGGTTGGTGTGCAGTTCCCAGCATGCCCTTGTGCTCCCCACAACTTAGCACCAGTGTCAGACATCTTTGATGGGCCTTTCCACTCTCTGTGGGATGTGCATGCGTGAGTGTGAGCTTGCTGGGCCATGTGGTGGGGGATGTTGAGCTATGACTACGACTCCCATCATGCTATTGCCTCCACCCCCCTTCCCAGCATGCCCATGCTTCCTTCCTTTTGACTCTGCTTCCCTGTGGGGTGGGCTGCCTGTGCTGACAAGATGGCTGGGAGTGTTGTCCTGGCAGTTGTTTGGCTAAAAGTCCCAAGAGTGTCCCTGTGCTTCACACAACATAACTCAGGGTGGTGGTTCTTTGTGGGATCTTGAGTTAGGATGTGAGGCATTGCATTCTCCCAGGTGGGTTATGTGGAGTTTGTGTTGAGGGGTGTGTGAGGGGAGGTGCTTGTGACTATGGTCAGTGCTGCAAGTCCTCCTTCCCACCCAGCCAGATATCCCACCATGGAACGTGCTTGCATTGCAGGGAGTGGAAGTTGTCTTTCAGGATGTCAGTCAGTGGTGTCCTGCTGTTGGTTGTTGCACAGTTGCCAGCAGGGCCTTGTGCTCCCCACAGCAGTAGCCAGTGTCAGCCATCTTGTGAGTCCTTTTCCACTCCCTGTGATGTGAGCATGGTTGTGAGTGGTGTTGATGGGCCAGTTGTGAGGCTGAGCAATATCTGTGCCTACTACTCCCATCATGCTATTGCCTCCACCCCCTTCCCAGCATGCCCATGCTTCCTTCCTTTTGACTCTGCTTCCCTGTGGGGTGGGCTGCCTGTGCTGACAGGATGGCTGGGAGTGTTGTCCTGGCAGTTGTTTGGCTAAAAGTCCCAAGAGTGTCCCTGTGCTTCACACAACATAACCCAGGGTGGTGGTTCTTTGTGGGATCTTGAGTTAGGATGTGAGGCATTGCATTCTCCCAAGTGGGTTATGTGGAGTTTGTGTTGAGGGGGTGTGTGAGGGGAGGTGCTTGTGACTATGGTCAGTGCTGCAAGTCCTCCTTCCCACCCAGCCAGATATCCCACCATGGAACGTGCTTGCATTGCAGGGAGTGGAAGTTGTCTTTCAGGATGTCAGTCAGTGGTGTCCTGCTGTTGGTTGTTGCACAGTTGCCAGCAGGGCCTTGTGCTTCCCACAGCAGTAGCCAGTGTCAGCCATCTTGTGGGTCCTTTTCCACTCCCTGTGATGTGAGCATGGGTGTGAGTGGTGTTGATGGGCCAGTTGTGAGGCTGAGCAATATCTGTGCCTACTACTCCCATCATGCTATTGCCTCCACCCCCCTTCCCAGCATGCCCATCCTTCCTTCCTTTTGACTCTGCTTCCCTGTGGGTTGGGCTGCCTGTGCTGACAGGATGGCTGGGAGTGTTGTCCTGGCAGTTGTTTGGCTAAAAGTCCCAAGAGTGTCCCTGTGCTTCACACAACATAACCCAGGGTGGTGGTTCTTTGTGGGATCTTGAGTTAGGATGTGAGGCATTGCATTCTCCCAGGTGGGTTATGTGGAGTTTGTGTTGAGGGGGTGTGTGAGGGGAGGTGCTTGTGACTATGGTCAGTGCTGCAAGTCCTCCTTCCCACCCAGCCAGATATCCCACCATGGAACGTGCTTGCATTGCAGGGAGTGGAAGTTGTCTTTCAGGATGTCAGTCAGTGGTGTCCTGCTGTTGGTTGATGCACAGTTGCCAGCAGGGCCTTGTGCTCCCCACAGCAGTAGCCAGTGTCAGCCATCTTGTGAGTCCTTTTCCACTCCCTGTGATGTGAGCATGGTTGTGAGTGGTGTTGATGGGCCAGTTGTGAGGCTGAGCAATATCTGTGCCTACTACTCCCATCATGCTATTGCCTCCACCCCCTTCCCAGCATGCCCATGCTTCCTTCCTTTTGACTCTGCTTCCCTGTGGGGTGGGCTGCCTGTGCTGACAGGATGGCTGGGAGTGTTGTCCTGGCAGTTGTTTGGCTAAAAGTCCCAAGAGTGTCCCTGTGCTTCACACAACATGACCCAGGGTGGTGGTTCTTTGTGGGATCTTGAGTTAGGATGTGAGGCATTGCATTCTCCCAGGTGGGTTATGTGGAGTTTGTGTTGAGGGGGTGTGTGAGGGGAGGTGCTTGTGACTATGGTCAGTGCTGCAAGTCCTCCTTCCCACCCAGCCAGATATCCCACCATGGAACGTGCTTGCATTGCAGGGAGTGGAAGTTGTCTTTCAGGATGTCAGTCAGTGGTGTCCTGCTGTTGGTTGTTGCACAGTTGCCAGCAGGGCCTTGTGCTCCCCACAGCAGTAGCCAGTGTCAGCCATCTTGTGAGTCCTTTTCCACTCCCTGTGATGTGAGCATGGTTGTGAGTGGTGTTGATGGGCCAGTTGTGAGGCTGAGCAATATCTGTGCCTACTATTCCCATCATGCTATTGCCTCCACCCCCTTCCCAGCATGCCCATCCTTCCTTCCTTTTGACTCTGCTTCCCTGTGGGGTGGGCTGCCTGTGCTGACAGGATGGCTGGGAGTGTTGTCCTGGCAGTTGTTTGGCTAAAAGTCCCAAGAGTGTCCCTGTGCTTCACACAACATAACCCAGGGTGGTGGTTCTTTGTGGGATCTTGAGTTAGGATGTGAGGCATTGCATTCTCCCAGGTGGGTTATGTGGAGTTTGTGTTGAGGGGGTGTGTGAGGGGAGGTGCTTGTGACTATGGTCAGTGCTGCAAGTCCTCCTTCCCACCCAGCCAGATATCCCACCATGGAACGTGCTTCCATTGCAGGGAGTGCAAGTTGTCTCTCAGGATGTCAGTCAGTGGTGTCCTGCTGTTTGTTGTTGCACAGTTGCCAGCAGGGCCTTGTGCTCCCCACAGCAGTACCCAGTGTCAGCCATCTTGTGAGTCCTTTTCCACTCCCTGTGATGTGCGCATGGTTCATGGTGGTGTTGATGGGACAGTTGTGGGGGTGAGCAATATCTGTGACTACGACTCCCATGATGCTATTGGCTACACTGACTTGCCCAGCATACACAGAATTCCTTTCTTTCAGTGGTCTTCACTATGTGTTGGTGTTGTAGTGGTGGCTACATGTCTGGATGTGTTTGTTAGTTATATTTGTGCCACTGCCTAGCTGTAGTTGTAGTTGTGTTTGTACATGTGATGACACGGTTAAATGTAACTTTGAGATGGCATGTGTTGTGTTTATCTGACTGACATACACATTTTGGGATGATTCTGTTCTGGTTGCTGTGTAATTGCTAAGAGTGCATGGTTTGACTCTCCCCTTGACAGTGATGTGTGTGTGTATTGTGGCAGAATATTGTGTACATTTGTTGTGTACTCACCAGGCTCTGGGATGTTTTCTAGTCCATAGACGCTCACTGGCGGAAGGATGGCCCGCACCTTCTCCTCCCAGGGCCTGAGGTATACTGGCTTGGCAGGAGGGCCACTGCCGGTGTATTGGCTCAGGAGGTAGTCCTTCTTCAGCAGCTCCCGTACCCTCCTGCGCACGTACATACCACCTGTTCTGGATGTCAGTCTTTGTGCGCAGACATGGTGATTGTGCGTTCACCCTGTTGATGATCCTCTCCCACATCTTTGTTTTCTGGGAGATGGGTGTCTGTTGGACCAGTGCGCCAAACAGCTGTGGCTCTACCCTGAGGATCTCGTCTACCAGGACTTCCAATTCACAATCTAGGAACTTGTGATTCTTCTTTGGGGGCATGGTGATGGGTGGTGATGGTGAGTGATGTGTGTGTTGGTGTGCAGGTGAAGGTGTGTGAGTGTGTGTTTTGCTGGGTGTATGTGAGGTAGCTATTTGTTGGTGTGCTGATGGTGTGTGGCTTGTGTGAGGGATGAGCTGTGGGTGTGTGGTTGCTGTCTGTTGAGTGCTGGCAGGTGAATAGCATTTGCAAAGGATCATGGTTGGGATTTGTGTCCTTTATATGGGTGGAGTTGTGGGTGTGTCTTTGTTCTCTGTCCCCACCCCCAGTATTTATTGGCTTTGTAATTGCTTGTTTGGCCTTTTTTTGTGTATTTTCCCTTAGTAGTTTCTGTGCATGTTGGAAACGTTCTTGTGACCGAGTCGGACCCTGCAGTTGTCTTGTACGGTCTTCTCCGTTTCGCTCACGCTGTGTTTGTGCAATTTTCTATGCTGCGTACGCGTCGGTCGCGGTGTTTTGTGTTACTTCGGCTCGCAGTTTTGTATGCGTGTCGGTCGTACGGCTTGTCCTCCGTACGACTCGGTCGTGGTTTTCGTGCCTTGCATCGTACTTTGCGGTTTGGAGTTCGCGGGTACGTTTCGGTCGGATTTGTTCCGGGTGCGTGTCGGTCGGTTCGATTCGCGTGTTTTTCCGGCCTGATTGCTGTTTTCCGTGCGGCTCGGTCGTTCGGCTTGGGTTCCGTACGTGTCGGTCGGATTTTGCACGCTTTGCATCGTACTTGGCGGGTCGGGCGCCACAGGTACGTGTTGGTCGGAATTAATTCCGGCTCCGAGTCGGTCCGTGCTTTTTCCGGCCCGAATCGGAATCGACCCCTTATTGTTATAATTTTGTACAATTTAGAGACATATTGTTTGTTTGAGTATTTCTTCCTAATTTAAATCAGTTCATACAAGCACACGCTGCCACCTTTAAAGTCCATTCAGCGGGCGGCAAGCACGTTCGTTGTACTTTTGTCTCCGAATTCAGTGCAGCCTTTTCTAAGACCCTTGTATGATTTCATAGAGGTGTGAACCTGATGCCTATTCAATTCAGAACTTCCGAAATGTATCTTGGGTTTTTACCGATAGATTTCTTGAGATATACCCGCAAGCACTCCTTATGATACACATGCTTAACATCCAGTGTCTGCAACCTGTGATTCGCTGTGCTGTTTTCATCAGTTTGCTGCGTGAGCCATCACATTTTCTCCCCTTGATTCAGTGGCGGCTGGTGACATTTGAAAGTGGTGTGGGCATAAAATTATTGCCATACTGCACTATGGCGAGCGAGCGTAGCGAGCGAGGCCGGACAACTTAAGAGGGTTCGGGGGGTTTCTACCCCCGCGAACATTTTGAAAAAAAGAGTGGACAAATGGTGCATTTTCATGCAAATTTGAGAAAGCAGGAAGGTTAATAAAGCAATACGATTGAATTATTTATCATTTAAGAAATTGCCAATTTTCATGAGCTATAGAGGACAATCTTTGCGTATGCTGATGTTATCATTTGCCCATATTAACTTTTGAACACAATGATACACTTGTAATGGTTTTAACTATACAATAAATACATTCATTGACTGTGCGGTGCTGTAAATCAATATGATGACACTATTTCCTTAAATTAATTTTCTGTTTTCATGCAAGAAACACCATTAAAAAAAAGTGCAGAAAATATGAATGCATTTCAAGTAGTACTCTGTGTAAAAAATGCCTGCATGTAACAGCAAAGGCTTCCCATGTTATCATTTCTACTGGTGGAGTTGCCACACACTGAAACAACATGCGACAAAACTGGTCTCCAGTAAAGGGTGCCTTAAATGGATCTCAAGATATCAATATTGGTCGCACCTTAATCTGCCTTAAGGGGCACTGAAAGGTCCTATAGCCCTTTCTCTGCCCACCTCTCCTCTTTTCTCTCATCGCCCTCTCACAGGCTGTGCCCTTTGTCTTTCTCTCCCTTCTCCCTCTTCCCACCTCCGACGCTCAGAGATACAGAGACGTCCATCAGCCAAGAGGCTGTGTGTGGGAAAGTGGCTATGTAAATGAGAGCAAAGTTTCGTCTGACAATGCAGATGTCACACGATTGGAGGAGCCACCTTAAGTACATGACGTAGTTGTATTGCTGCTTCAGTGGCTCCTGTATAAAGAAGGGGCGTATTACGTAGAGGGCATTAAACTGCTTCCTTCTACTGTGCAAATAAAAGGAAATTAAAGAGTGAAATAAAGAAGTGCAAAGAGAGAATGCAGGATTAATTTGTGAAATAAAAGAGTCCAAGTGAGAGAAAAGTGATTATACAGAGAGGACGGGGTCAAGAAATTAAAAGAAAGCAGCCATGAAAACGTAGCTGGGAGTGAAGGTGTGAAAATATTCGTAAACTCTAAAACAAAGGTGACAAGGTGCGAAGGGCGGCCTTTTTAAAGATTTAAGCCTTTCATAAGCGAGGCGGAAAAGCATCTCCCTTGGTGGCAAATGGAAAAGTCAAGTACTTAACTTTAAATCTGACTAATTACTGTGCTTAAATGCTGAACCTAGAACATGTATGATAAACAAAGGCCTTGCAGCTAACAAGCACACAGAAGACGGGTAGATCAACGTTAAAAAAGGGTCTGCTTGGTATGGTGGAGAACATAGATGTCAGACTGTACATTTATAATACTGCTTCCCATCAACAGGCAGGACTTGGAACAGTAGTGAAGGTGATGAAAACACTGAATGTGCTGTATGACCGACTATACACCTGTTTCACCGCTTAAAAACAGTTTATTGACAGTCTGTAATGCACAGTCCTCAGGTTTCTATAGTTAAGTGGTTGCCATGTTCACTTCAAGTACACACGGTCCCAGCTTTGAGCTCAAGTATCAACATATTTTTTATTATCAATAAAAGAGATTTTCCTAGCTATGGCAGTAAAAGAAAGACTTGATTTTATTAAAGGCATACAACGCAACTATTATGCAGTCCCCAGCCTTGCTACTTTATTCACAGCAGCCACTAACAACGAAAAAGGACTACATCCTCTATAACTCCTATGAGTCTACACAGATTGAGTTATCCAATCAAAACTTTCTATAATCCATACAACCATTAACAGAAAACCCAACAGGAGCAGAACAACTTCATGTTCATTCCTCCTTACTGACTCTCCAGTGTCCATCAGTAAACCATGCACCTGTAAGCCCATCACTTTGTCACGTGCAGACTCCTTGGGAAGTGCCCAGTGTCATGAAAACCGAGACTAGAAAAAACAGGAAACACAGAAACTTGCTAATACAATCACTATAGTTATGGAGGAAGAAATGCAACAGTCCCGGTGCCGACACATGATGGCACACGGCACACCACTTGCTTCCCTTTGTAAAATTATAAAGTGAAGTGAAAAAATGGGCCTGGGCCTTACCGGCTGGTGGTGAACTGCTCGAGTTCACATAACACCGTCCGCACACCGTCACGACGTGCACAGCACAAGTCCCACTCCTGACAGCAACTTGTTGTGCCCATGGACTAGCTGCTGCAGCCTCCCAGCAGTAATTCATACTGCTGCCTCAACCAACAAACATGCAGTCAGTCACGCTGCGCAACAGTATTTAAGAAATGGCATCCAGTGCCGTCCACAATGACCAGCATTAACTGACGCGCGGGAAGCAGCCTCACTCACTACAGGTCGAGTCTGCGCAAACTCGATCCTTGGCTTCCTGACTGCCACACCCTTTCCCAAATCATCACAGGGGGGTCCCACCCACGCCCTGTAATGAGTTGGGAAAGGGTGGGGTGACAAGGCTCCTCACTCTGTGATTGACGTGAAGGTTTTGTTATCCCGGGCTTGCATTTAAAACGCCCGGGGCAAACTTTACCTCCTCACCATCAGGGGGTGGAGACTGGGCTTTGAATCTAAGTCTTTGCCGAGCTGATGTCCTCACAGGCTTCAGGTATGTGAGGTTGTCAGCCCGGCAAACACTTAGGGCCTGATTCTGATGCGGGTTGGAAAGCTTCCCGACCGAATCGGTTTGGAAATGGTTTCCGACCCACTCGGATCGGGAGAGTCCGACCGACGGAGTACGATGCATCCGGATGCTTCCAGATACGATTTGGTTGGACTCCCATTGACTTCAATGAGAGCATATGTTCCTAACCGCATCATAATTGGGCCCTGGGTCGGGAAGACACGTTCCCGATCCGATTTGGAAGGAGCAAATGCCATTAGAAGGCCTTCCTAACCGCATCAGAATCAGGCCCTTAGACTTCTTTCAGCCCGCCCGGGGAGAAAACAAGCAATCACGTGATGACTGTGTACACAATGCTTATTGGACAACGCCGGTGTCGATGGTGAGTAGTGCAGACAGTGTCTGCCCGACAGTGCTCCGTGTTCAACATAAAATGATGTTAAATTACAAAAAGGGGGCATTTTTTTAAATGAAAACAAATAAATGAGCATTCAGCATTATTATTGCTGTATGTAACGGGGCGGAGCCCCGACGCCCGTAAAGAGAAACCGCCACTGCCTTGATTAGTGAACATCACTTTCACTTTTTACTCTCTGATCCATTCTGGTGTCCAACAGAGGTCTGCCTTATAATGTAAGTAGCTTTCGGCTTACGCACCTAAATCCCGTTCTGCACATCACCTATTGGGATTTTTCTCAGAACTAGTTATTTTTACATTATAGACCTTCGGGAATGGGTGACCCACTTTTCCTCCTCTGTACTCTATGCACGTTTTGTGAACTCTATGGGTCCTTGTACTTAACTACTACTCCCACATTTTATCTTAACTTTTAAACTGTATTCTTTGATTTTATCTTTTTCAGCATTTTGGATTCTTTCTTTACTTTTTACTCATCCTGATACTGGCCCAAGAATTGTGTGCAGGTGGTAACGTCGTCTATTATCCCACCAACTATAATTACGAACACTGACATATTTAACTGATGATTAATTCTTAGGTTGTTTCGATCACCAATACTTGTTTAGGGCTGGTCATTGTTTGTTTGTGGAATGCTTATTCCATTTACAAATGATCACTGTTAGCTGGGTGTTCACAAGCTGCACTTTCTTCAATTATTTTCACAAGTATTGTTTAATTTTGCAAACATATAATTTTATTGATTTATATAAAGAAGCGTTGACCACATGGTGTGAACCCGTAATTTTCTTTTATCAAAGCTGCAATTAATTGATGAGAAATATTCATTATGAATCACTGACAAAATATCGACTACAACAATATCGAGGTACAAAAATATCGTGACAAAAATATCGAAGTCAAGAATATCGACATCCAATCTACATCGTGGTAAGTACAAAAATATCGAGAAAAAAATATCGATGTCAAAAATATTGTTGTAAAAAATATCGTTTTTTTAAATGTTAAAAAAATTATATAAAATAAAGTAAATAATACATATAATTAAAAGAAACATAGTTAAAAATATTTAAAAATGTTTAAACATAATACCTAATACATATAATGTTAAAATAAATTAAACATATACATATAAAATATAATATATATACTTACTTAATAATATTCATAAATCATTTTTTTAATAACTTATAAATTGTTGAAAACATTTTAGAAATTATAAATACATATATACACATACAAAAATAATATAAATAAAATTAAAAAAAATATATATAACAAATTAAAAAACTACAATATTTGTAATGTTTTAAAAATAAATTATACACAACATTAACTAAAACAATACAGAAAAATATTGGATAGCGGAGGGAAAAAAATTACTATTCCCACTCCAAAGAGTGCAACAGTAGGGAAAGTGTTGGATAGCGTAGGGGTTAAAATTACTATTCCCACTCCAAAGAGTGCAACAGTAGGGAAAGTGTTGGATAGTGTAGGGGTTAAAATTACTATTCCAACTCCAGAGAGTGCAACAGTTGGGAAAGTGTTGGATAGCGTAGGGGTAAAAATTACTATTCCCACTCCAGTGAGTACAACAGTAGGGAAAGTGTTGGATACCGTAGAGGTAAGAATTACTATTCCCACTCCAGAGAGTGCAACAGTAGGGAAAGTGTTGGATAGCGTAGGGGTTATAATTGCTATTCCAACTCCAGAAAGTGCAACAGTAGGGAAAGTGTTGGATAGAGTAGGGGTAAAAATTACTATTCCAACTCCAGAAAGTGCAACAGTAGGGAAAGTGTTGGATAGCGTAGGGGCAAAAATTACTATTCCCACTCCAGAGAGTGCAACAGTAAGGAAAGTGTTGGATAGCGTAGGGGTAAAAATTACTATTCCCACTCCAGAGAGTGCAACAGTAGGGAAAGTGTTGGATAGCGTAGGAGTTAAAAATAATATACTTATCAATTAAATAATTATTTAAATTAAATAATGATTTATTAATAAATTAACAATACATTAATTATAAATACTAATAAATTAAAATTAATAATTACTTTAATAATATTAAATTACTTCCCACACTATTCCCCAATAAACACACAACCCACTCCACATAAAATGTAAAACCATTAATATAATTATCAATTAATACAGATTAATTACCAATTAATGATTAATAAACAATACATTAATTATCAATACCAAAAAATAATCATTAATAAAAATTAATTACCAATTAATAATTTATTAACAATAAATTAATTATCAATACCAATAAATATTAATAAATAATTACTTAATTATAATAAATTACTTCCCACCCTATTCCCCCATAAACACACAGCCCGCTCCTAAACTAAATTAACACAATTAATATATTTATCAATTAATTTATTAATGAAAATTAATTACCAATTAATAATTAATAAACAATAAATTAATTATCAATACCAACAAATAAAAGTTATTAATTAATGTATTATAATTAATTTACTTCCCACCCTATTCCCCTATAAACCCACAACACACTCCAATAAAAAATTAACACAATTTATATAATTATCAATTAATCAATTAATAAAAATTAATTACCAATTAATAATTAATTAACAATAAATTAATTATCAATACCAATAAATTAAAATTAATATATACTTAATTACAATTAAATTACTTCCCACCCTATTCCCCTATAAACCCACAACCCGCTACAGAACTAAAATGCAAAATGTATTTAAAAATAATTAATAATTTCTAAAAATTATGATTTAATTTACTATAATTAGAATACTTCTCACCCTATGCCCCTATAAACCCACAACCCGCTGCGGTACTAAAACGCAAAATTTACTTTAAAAAAAATTACTAACTTCTAAACAATTAATACATATATTTAAAAAAAAATACAAAACATGTGGAACACATACATATAAAATACATACTAAATTACATAACACTAACATAAACATCGATATTATTAACATCGATATTTTTGCAATCGATATTACTAACTTTGATATTAACAAAAGCGATATTTCTTACCTTCAGGTCGATTTTCTGGTCACCGATATTCTTGATGTTGATATTCTGTCCCTACGATATTTAAAACTCGATATTAATGTAGGTCGAAATAAAAAACTTGATATTATGGGGCCGATTCCGATCTCGGCCGGTAGGGCTCCGAATCGGATTCGGCTTAACCGGATCCGATTCGGAGCCCTATTTCCCGACCGATCCGTACGCGCGTCCGGGCGAGCGAGTACGATGCGTATTCGCCGACCGACTCGTCCGGGCGTCCCGACCGCTCCGACCGACTCGATCCCGGGTCGAACCGCACCGACCGACTCGCACGGACACGACTCGCACCGCGCAATGGAGACGTTCCCCGGCCGGGTAAGAACGATGCGCGCCGCGAGCAGTCCGACCGAGCCGCGCACTCCGGCTCGAAAGAGCTGTCGGAGCCGTACTTTGGGGGTCTGTGTCCTGTACGCGTAGCCGCGCGAGTCGCACACAGGGGGGACCCATGGGTCGCCCCTACCTGTGCGTGTACGGCGCGAATCGCTTCGCCGCGTACACGCTGTAGGGGGCGCACTTGTCCGCATCGCACCCATTGAGTCAATGGGAGCCCGCGTACCCATTGTACGACAGGCTCCCATTGACTTCAATGGGAGTCCGACCGACTCGAGTCCGATGGCATACATGCGCATCGTACTCATTCGGTCGGACTGCACGGGTCCGATTCGGTCGGAAATCTCTCCGGGTCCGGCTCGGTCGGGGAGATTTCCGGCCCGAATCGGAATCGGCCCCTATGTCTGTGCACCATTCATTATATCTCCTTGACTCATATGTATGATTACAATTAACATATTAAATATTTACCTTAGTGGAACATTGGGGTCGATTCCGATTCGGGCCGGAAAAAGCACCGACCGACTCGGAGCCGGAAAAATTACCGACCGACACGTACCAGTGGCGCCCGACACGCCAAGTACGATGCAAGCCGCGATAAATCCGACCGACACGTCAGGAAACCAAGCCGACCGACCGAGCCGCTCGGAAAATAGCAATCCGGCCGGAAAAACACGCGAATCCAACCGACCGACACGCACCCGGAACAAATCCGACCGAATCGTACCCGCCAACTCCAACCCGCAAAGTACGATGCAAGGCGCGAAAAACCCGACCGAGTCGGACGGAGGACAAGCCGTACGACCGACACGCATACAAAACCGAGCCGAAGCAACACAATACACCGCGACCGACGCGTACGCAGCATACAAAACTGCACAAACACAGCGTGAACGAAACGGAGAACACCGTACGAGACCAATGCAGGGTCCGACTCGGTCACAAGAATGTTTCCAACATACACAAACAGCACAAAGGAAAAATCACCCAAAAAAAGGCCAAACAAGCAATTAGCAAGCCAATAAATACTGGGGGGGTGGGGACAGAGAACAAAGACACACCCACAACTCCACCTATATAAAGGACACAAATCACTACCATGAGCCTTTGCAAATGCCATTCCACTGCCAGCACCCAAGAGAAAGCAACCACACACCCACAGCTCACCCCTCACACAAGCCACACACCATCAGCACACCAACAAATACCTACCTCACATACACCCAGCAAAACACACACTCACACACCCTCACCTGCACACCAACACACACATCACTCACCATCACCACCCATCACCATGCCCCCCAAGAAGAATCCCAAGTTCCTAGATTGTGAATTGGAAGTCCTGGTAGACGAGATCCTCAGGGTGGAGCCACAGCTGTTTGGCACTCTGGTCCAACAGACCCCCATGTCGCAGAAAACCAAGATGTGGGAGAGAATCATCAACAGGGTGAACGCCCAATCACCATGTCGGCGCACAAAGACGGACATCCAGAACAGGTGGTATGACGTGCGCAGGAGGGTACGGGACCTGCTGAAGATAGACTACATCAACAGCCAACATACCGGCAGTGGCCCTCCTGCCAAGCCAATATACCTCAGGCCCTGGGAGGAGAAGGTGCGGGCCATCCTTCCGCCAGTGAGCGTATATGGACTAGAGAACATCCCAGAGCCTGGTGAGTACACAACAAATGTACACAATAAACTGCCACAAAACACACACATCACTGTCAAGGGGAGAGTCAAACCATGCACACATAGCAATTACACAGCAACTAGAACAGAATCATCCCAAAATGTGTATGTCAGTCAGATAAACACAACACATGCCATCAAAAAAGTCACATCCAACTGTGCCAACACATGTACAAACACAACCACAACCACAGCTAGGCAGTGGCACAAATAGAACTAACACACACATCCACACATGTAGCCACCACAACAACACCAACACACAGTGAAGACCACTCAAAGGAAGGAATTCTGTGTATGCTGGCCAAGTCAGTGTAGCCAATAGCATCATGGGAGTCGCAGTCACACATATTGCCCCCCCACAACTGTCCCATCAACACCACCCTGAACCATGCTCACATCACAGGGAGTGGAGAAGGACTCACAAGATGGCTGACACTGGCTACTGCTGTGGGGAGCACAAGGCCCTGCTGCCAACTGTGCACCAACAAACAGCAGGACACCACTGACTGACATCCTGAGAGACAACTTACACTCCCTGCAATGCAAGCACGTTCCATGGTGGGATATCTGGCTGGCTGGGTGGGAAGGGGGACTTGCAGCACTGACCATAGTCACCAGCACCTCCCCTCACACCCCCCAACACAAACTCCACAGTACCCACCTGGTAGAATGCAATGCCCTCCATCCTAACACAAGATCCCACAAAGCACCACCACCCTGGGTTATGTTGTGTGAAGCACAGGGACACTCTTGGGACTCTTAGCCAAACAACTGCCAGGACAACACTCCCAGCCATCCTGTCAGCACAGCCAGCCCACCCCACAGGGAAGCAGAGTCAAAAGGAAGGAAGCATGGGCATGCTGGGAAGGGGGTGGAGGCAATAGCATGATGGGAGTCGTAGTCACAGACATTGCTCAGCCTCACAACTGTCCCATCAACACCACCCTGAACCATGCTCACATCACAGGGAGTGGAGAAGGACTCACAAGATGGCTGACACTGGCTACTGCTGTGGGGAGCACAAGGCCCTGCTGCCAACTGTGCACCAACAAACAGCAGGACACCACTGACTGACATCCTGAGAGACAACTTACACTCCCTGCAATGCAAGCACGTTCCATGGTGGGATATCTGGCTGGCTGGGTGGGAAGGGGGACTTGCAGCACTGACCATAGTCACCAGCACCTCCCCTCACACCCCCCAACACAAACTCCACAGTACCCACCTGGTAGAATGCAATGCCCTCCATCCTAACACAAGATCCCACAAAGCACCACCACCCTGGGTTATGTTGTGTGAAGCACAGGGACACTCTTGGGACTCTTAGCCAAACAACTGCCAGGACAACACTCCCAGCCATCCTGTCAGCACAGCCAGCCCACCCCACAGGGAAGCAGAGTCAAAAGGAAGGAAGCATGGGCATGCTGGGAAGGGGGTGGAGGCAATAGCATGATGGGAGTCGTAGTCACAGACATTGCTCAGCCTCACAACTGTCCCATCAACACCACCCTGAACCATGCTCACATCACAGGGAGTGGAGAAGGACTCACAAGATGGCTGACACTGGCTACTGCTGTGGGGAGCACAAGGCCCTGCTGCCAACTGTGCACCAACAAACAGCAGGACACCACTGACTGACATCCTGAGAGACAACTTACACTCCCTGCAATGCAAGCACGTTCCATGGTGGGATATCTGGCTGGCTGGGTGGGAAGGGGGACTTGCAGCACTGACCATAGTCACCAGCACCTCCCCTCACACCCCCCAACACAAACTCCACAGTACCCACCTGGTAGAATGCAATGCCCTCCATCCTAACACAAGATCCCACAAAGCACCACCACCCTGGGTTATGTTGTGTGAAGCACAGGGACACTCTTGGGACTCTTAGCCAAACAACTGCCAGGACAACACTCCCAGCCATCCTGTCAGCACAGCCAGCCCACCTCACAGGGAAGCAGAGTCAAAAGGAAGGAAGCATGGGCATGCTGGGAAGGGGGTGGAGGCAATAGCATGATGGGAGTCGTAGTCACAGACATTGCTCAGCCTCACAACTGTCCCATCAACACCACCCTGAACCATGCTCACATCACAGGGAGTGGAGAAGGACTCACAAGATGGCTGACACTGGCTACTGCTGTGGGGAGCACAAGGCCCTGCTGCCAACTGTGCACCAACAAACAGCAGGACACCACTGACTGACATCCTGAGAGACAACTTACACTCCCTGCAATGCAAGCACGTTCCATGGTGGGATATCTGGCTGGCTGGGTGGGAAGGGGGACTTGCAGCACTGACCATAGTCACCAGCACCTCCCCTCACACCCCCCCAACACAAACTCCACAGTACCCACCTGGTAGAATGCAATGCCCTCCATCCTAACACAAGATCCCACAAAGCACCACCACCCTGGGTTATGTTGTGTGAAGCACAGGGACACTCTTGGGACTCTTAGCCAAACAACTGCCAGGACAACACTCCCAGCCATCCTGTCAGCACAGCCAGCCCACCCCACAGGGAAGCAGAGTCAAAAGGAAGGAAGCATGGGCATGCTGGGAAGGGGGTGGAGGCAATAGCATGATGGGAGTCGTAGTCACAGACATTGCTCAGCCTCACAACTGGCCCATCAACACCACCCTGAACCATGCTCACATCACAGGGAGTGGAGAAGGACTCACAAGATGGCTGACACTGGCTACTGCTGTGGGGAGCACAAGGCCCTGCTGCCAACTGTGCACCAACAAACAGCAGGACACCACTGACTGACATCCTGAGAGACAACTTACACTCCCTGCAATGCAAGCACGTTCCATGGTGGGATAACTGACTGGGTGGGTGGGTGGGTGGGAAGGAGGTCTGGCTGTCAACCAAACACAATCAATGCAGACCATGTTCACACCCCAGAGAATACATAGAAATGCCCAAATAATGCAGGACAATGTGCCACACCAATATCAACCCCTGACTGTGACGACTTAGGACAATACAATGTACAGGCCCGCACCCCGAGGCACAGTCACAACTGTCAGGTGTGTCAACCACTGATGCCTGCAGAAACATGACATACATTGTTTGTGTCTCCCAAAAACAGGTGATGATAGGGACACAGCAGCAGACGCTGAGGAGTCCCAGTCCCAGGCTCAAGAGGATGCCGAGCTCACTGGCGTCGTACAGCCTCTGTCCTCCTCGGACGATGAAGAACAACCTGGCACATCCGGTGCAAGTCAACATGCTGCACCAGCAGGACCACCAGCTGCAGCACCAGCAGGTCCACCAGCTGCACCCCTGCACCCACCCCTCCAACGACTGTCACCACGAATACCATCCCTGCCGACATGGACAGAATAAGGAACAACACCAGCGCAGTGACCCTGGACCAACCTGGGGCCATGGACACCACCACCACCACCACCCCCCAAGGTGGACCAGGGTTATCTGTGCGTGCAACTGCACACACTGCACATGTCAGCAGGGGTGGTGGGAGGGGTGGGAGACAGAGGTCGCTGCTTGCAGACGTTGCTGGTGTGCATGAAGACCCACAACTGGTACGCATAGCTGATGCGTACCAGTCCAGCACCGGAGAGCTCAGCCAGGTAGTGGGGCTCCTCAGAGACATCAAACAGCAGCAGGCTGCCCATCATGCCCGCTTGGACTCCCACATGTCCCACGTGGAGTCACACATGTCACGTGTGGACTCCCACATGTCCCGCGTGGAGTCCAAGTGGGATGTACTACATGAGATGACGGCGGTGCACAGGGACATTTTACAATGCCTCCGCCAGATGAACAGCAACCAGTCCACACCTCCCTGTGTGCCAACAACATCTGGTACCGAACAAACTGCAACTGCCACAGGGAGGGAGGAGGACTCTGGCGGAGAGTCCCCTGCACCGCAGCAGCCTGCACTTGAGGGCCCCCCCCAAGAAGAGGGGTCGTCCGAGGAGGGGAAAGTGAGAGGCTGATGGCCAAGCGCAACTCCCAGGAAGCCTGAACCTGTTCTGGATTTTCGCCTTTGTGCACAGACTGTTCACCCTGTTGATGGCAACACTACTCCCACACATTGCATGGGGAGTACAAGTTGGAACAATGTGTCAGACAACTGTGGCCCCGATACTGGGGATCCTGTCTACCTGGACTTTCTATTCATCTAGGAACTTGGGATTGCAAGATTCATGTACAGCACAATCCATCCTATGCACTATTATCACAGATGTATCACAATAAACACACTAATACACCATACTTGCCTCTGTCGTGATTCCAACGTGGGTGCTGTTATGGGGATGATGAACTGCAAAATTACACTGTGTATGCGAACTGCAACAGCAAGGACAACACAGGCATGTGAGTACAGGCAACGTGACACATATGAGGGAGACACACCACCAGGGCTACACAACACATACACACCTAGGCCATCTGACTCATTGCCTACACTGATGTTGCCAGGGAAGACGGTGCAATGCACAGACACCACACCCATTCCCAGTTGTAGTCAAGTAGCCCACAGGTGCAGTAAGCAAATGGCAGTCAAATGTGTGACCACAGACAACGCACATCACTAAGTGAAGCACAGGTTTATTACACAGTAGCAACATGCCGTAACCACTACAGATGCAAGGTAACCCCACCTGGTAGCGGGCACACAGTCAACAACTGTAGACAGAAGGAAGTCCATGGGTGTGGCGCACATCACCTGTAGGGACACAACAGCTACCAGCCTGGATGTGCAATCACGTCGTCGGTGGACACAGTTGACCAAACGAATCTGAAAGTACCCTGTGAAGGACAGAAATGACACACAGTCAAAAGCAATGCAGTACAGGACAGAACAGCAAAACTCATGCACAATACATGTTACAAGATACCCACCCAGAACCAAGTTAGCATGTCAACACTGTTGGGGAGTACAGCCCACCTGTCACCACACATCGCAACACACATCCTGTCAAGTAGCCCATGGACACACTCCAACAGCACCAGAGCACCACCCACACATCATGCCAACTCACATCATTCACATGACACCTCAGGATACTCACATTCAGCTAAAGAAGTTGGTGATGAGCTGTGTGCGGACATCACCATCACCATCATCATCATCATCGTCACTGGCATCGTGGTCCAGGCCAGGATCCTCCACAGGTGGCGGATGTTGGTCATCGTCATCCTGGATGAGAGGCAACTCCTTCCGCACTGCCAGGTTGTGGAGCATGCAGCAGACGATGATAATCTTGCACACTTTCGCAGGGGCATATGGGAGGGACCCTCCGGTCTTGTCCAGGCAGCGGAAGCGGCTCTTCAGGAGACCAAAGGTCCGCTCAATCACTCTCCTGGTCCGACCATGTGCCTCATTGTAGCGCATCTGGGCAGGTGTCACAGGGTTCCTGAGGGGTGTCAGCAACCACGGCATGTTGGGGTATCCCGAGTCACCTACGGACAGACAAGTGCACATCAGCTGACTTGGAAAAGTGGGCGGAATACTACAGATCAGATCACACACAATGGCACAAAGTCAGTACACACCGACAAGCCAGGCACGCTGGTTCTGCATCTGTGCCATCAACCTGGGGATGCGACTACTCCTCATCACAAAGGCATCGTGTGCTGAACCAGGGAAACGGGCACACACGTGTGTGATGGTCATGTCTGCAAGACACACCACCAGTGCATTGACCGAGTGGTAGTGCTTGCGGTTCCTGTAGGCCTGCTCCTGGGCCTGTGGTGGTACCAAAGCCACATGTGTCCCATCAATGGAGCCAATGACATGCGGCATCCTCCCCAGGGCATAAAAGTCACTCTTCACGTCAGTGAGTCGTCGCAGTCTAGGGAAATAGATGTACCGGTTCAGGAAGAGCAACATTGCCGCCAAGAAATCGCGGAGCACACGGCTGAACATGGTCTGTGACATCCCACCAGCAGACGCCACAGTATGTTGGAAGGTACCGGTGGCAAAGAAGTGTAGGGCTGCCATCACCTTCACCTTGGGGGTCAGCGCTGTAGGATACGGCCGGCCAGGCTGCAAATGTGGGGACAACTGCACTGCAAAATCCTCAATCAGCTGCCTGGTGAAGCGGTACCGTCGGATGCTGTCCCGTTCCACCATCGTTGCCAGGTCTGGGAATGGCCGATGGACAGCAGGAGCCCTGCAGTGCAGAGGAGAAGTAAGCAAGATCGTCAGTCACCCCACATATGCGGCATTGAACACACTCAAGATCCCAACATACATCATCATGAGGCACAACTACATGAAGTGTGCAGTACCGGAACGACATGTATGGTACATACATGGCCAACATCTGTCAACACGGTCCTACAGGTGGCATCAATTTGTCCCAGGTTGGCCCATTGGATATCATGATGCTGTGTCACAGTCACCCCCCAGTGACATGTGAGGACAGATGTGCCCCAGGCACCACAGCTCAACGACAGGCACATTCCCAGGGACCCTGTAATGCCACATGGACACTGGCATCACCTGGAGTATCATGTGTACACCACAACAAAACAAACATGACCCCCACAGGTAGTGGCCACACTTGCCATGGCAGGAGAGCCATGGACGTCTGTGACACACACGCACAACATCAGAGTCCATGCACACACAACGTGGATGTGGAGACTGTCTCCCATTGTGCACATGAAATCAGAGACATTGTAAACACTACATGCACAAAGACTGTGGAGGGCCATCACTATTGTGCCACTGGGACACCCTGGCTCAAACATACCGTCCCACATGGGACTCACGGGGTATGTGACATGACATACACAAACACCACTGTGAAATGTGACCATGACACATGCACAGATATGAACAGTTGCACATCACAGTGGTCACGTACACGTAACACCCAGGATCCTGTCCCCATTAACACGTGCACAGCCTGGGGGTGGCTGCCCACAGGTGACACCCACAGGACAACATGTACACCAACATACACACAATAGGAAATGCAGCCTTACATGCCTTATGATAAGGTTTGGACAGGCTGTCGTGATGTAGGTGTGCCCCTCACTCCCTGGGAGCTATCTGTGGCTGGCACATGTCCATCTGAGACAGGCATGCTGACCTATGCCAGTCACATATACAGTGATGCGTTGAACAGCAATGGACCGATCGGTGCCTCCGGCCGGCCCATTGCATTCAATGTGTGCGGGTACGCGTTGTACCCCTGTGCGCGTTGAACAGCAATGGACCGATCGGTGCCTCCGGCCGGCCCATTGCATTCAATGTGTGCGGGTACGCGTTGTACCCCTGTGCGCGTTGAACAGCAATGGACCGATCGGTGCCTCCGGCCGGCCCATTGCTTTCAATGTGTGCGGGTACGCGTTGTACCCCTGTGCGCGTTGAACAGCAATGGACCGATCGGTGCCTCCGGCCGGCCCATTGCTTTCAATGTGTGCGGGTACGCGTTGTACCCCTGTGCGCGTTGAACAGCAATGGACCGATCGGTGCCTCCGGCCGGCCCATTGCATTCAATGTGTGCGGGTACGCGTTGTACCCCTGTGCGCGTTGAACAGCAATGGACCGATCGGTGCCTCCGGCCGGCCCATTGCTTTCAATGTGTGCGGGTACGCGTTGTACCCCTGTGCGCGTTGAACAGCAATGGACCGATCGGTGCCTCCGGCCGGCCCATTGCTTTCAATGTGTGCGGGTACGCGTTGTACCCCTGTGCGCGTTGAACTGCAATGGACCGATCGGTGCCTCCGGCCGGCCCATTGCATTCAATGTGTGCGGGTACGCGTTGTACCCCTGTGCGCGTTGAACAGCAATGGACCGATCGGTGCCTCCGGCCGGCCCATTGCTTTCAATGTGTGCGGGTACGCGTTGTACCCCTGTGCGCGTTGAACAGCAATGGACCGATCGGTGCCTCCGGCCGGCCCATTGCTTTCAATGTGTGCGGGTACGCGTTGTACCCCTGTGCGCGTTGAACAGCAATGGACCGATCGGTGCCTCCGGCCGGCCCATTGCATTCAATGTGTGCGGGTACGCGTTGTACCCCTGTGCGCGTTGAACAGCAATGGACCGATCGGTGCCTCCGGCCGGCCCATTGCTTTCAATGTGTGCGGGTACGCGTTGTACCCCTGTGCGCGTTGAACAGCAATGGACCGATCGGTGCCTCCGGCCGGCCCATTGCTTTCAATGTGTGCGGGTACGCGTTGTACCCCTGTGCGCGTTGAACAGCAATGGACCGATCGGTGCCTCCGGCCGGCCCATTGCTTTCAATGTGTGCGAGTGCAGCGTTGTACCCCTGTGCGCGTTGAACAGCAATGGACCGATCGGTGCCTCCGGCCGGCCCATTGCATTCAATGTGTGCGGGTACGCGTTGTACCCCTGTGCGCGTTGAACAGCAATGGACCGATCGGTGCCTCCGGCCGGCCCATTGCTTTCAATGTGTGCGGGTACGCGTTGTACCCCTGTGCGCGTTGAACAGCAATGGACCGATCGGTGCCTCCGGCCGGCCCATTGCTTTCAATGTGTGCGGGTACGCGTTGTACCCCTGTGCGCGTTGAACAGCAATGGACCGATCGGTGCCTCCGGCCGGCCCATTGCTTTCAATGTGTGCGGGTACGCGTTGTACCCCTGTGCGCGTTGAACAGCAATGGACCGATCGGTGCCTCCGGCCGGCCCATTGCTTTCAATGTGTGCGGGTACGCGTTGTACCCCTGTGCGCGTTGTACCTCAATGGACCGATCGGTGCGCACCCATTGACAATGGGCTTGCCTGGCAACGGACGCGTTTTCGAATTTCGAACGAGTCGGTTGCTGGAAAATCAGTTGGTCACCCACAACAATGTTGCAAAATCATGTATGTCATGAAGTTGAAGTTTTGAAGGATGCTGTGGGCGTGTTTTGGTGCTGCTATTCCATGGATTGGCCAGATTCAGAAGATGCAAACGACTTGGACCTATCACTTTGGACACAAGGGACAGTATCTGCCTCTCCAGCACATATATATTGCTGCCTGTTCCCCTGAGAGCCCACTTGCCTGCACTACATGCTCCAGGACGACATCTGCCACTGCACTGCTGCTGTCTCTGCCCCTCTGGACCCTGCAATGGCACGTACTGTGGAGAGAGCCCCAGCCTTCAGCCTTGAGGAGAACCAGGCCCTGCTGGACAGCCTACTTCCACAGTACAGCAAGCTGTATGGGACACCAGGGGAGCAGGTGAGTGTTCTGTGCACTGCCTTTCTGAATGTGCATTTTGTCTGACTAGCAAGGCTGAGAGTCAGCACACCACTGGCTAGCAGGCTCACTGAGTAGTTGTCACCCCCCATAGTGTGTAGTGACTTGCACTGGACAGGTATGGTGCAGTGACAGTGCTTCTGAACAGGGTTTTACTCCCCATGCAATGATACCATGTAGTGACTTCTGGAAAACTGTCCATGGGCAGCCGTGCACTGCCTGGGTACACCATGTGCCCCTGTGATTGCGACATGTATATGCAACTGTGTCATGCACGGATATGTTGCATGTGTAGTAATGGCCTTATCACTTTGTCATCCTGACAGGCTTCTGCCCATCGGAAGCATGAGATATGGAAGGACATCGTCCGGGCTGTCCGGTCCGTGGGGGTCTACAAGCGCCGGATCCGCAACTGCCAAAAGAGGTGGCAGGACCTTCGGGGCTGGACCCGGAGGATTGCACGGGTCCAGCTGAAGCTGTCGCCTCCTCGCAGGAGGGCGGAACACGGACCCTGACCCCCCACATGCTCAGGATCCTGGCGGTGGTCTTTCCAGACCTGGATGGGCAGCTGAAGGCCAGAGAGCAGCAAGGAGGGGGTGAGTCAAAGACTGCACTGTGTACTCTGTCTAACATGCTATGTGCCCTCCTCGGGCCAGGTTGAACTGCCACAGTACAGCAGTCATGTTGTCCAGGAGCCATGTCCCTCTATTGTGCACTGCCCACTCCTCATCTGATACCCAGGTGTGGCCCTTACATGCAGGGAATTCTGTCACTTAGGACTGTGTCCTTGCAGTTTGCTTGACTCAAGGTGGGAGACAGCATCTGTTTCCCTGACTCTGTGGTGGGCATCATGGGTGGGTCCATTGCTTACACAATGCCTGTATTCTGACATGTATTCAGCGTGTTACTTTGATCTGTGGTCCAATTGCTGAGCTGATCCACCACATGTGGCTGGGGTACCTGGCACACACCCATGCTGCGGGTGGGAACAATGTTTGGGCCCCAGGAGTATGTATATGACGTGTGTCACACATACTTAGCCAGCTGCCTACAGTCCAGGGCTCATCCCTCATTCATGTGGGGCTGGACAGTCATGCCTACTCCAGGCCATACAATACACTCTGTACTCCCACTCCCGTGTATCAGCGGACACATTGTGCACAGTGATTTGACCCCTCAGGTGTCTGCCTCTGTGTCAGTGTGCTGTGGATTAGTCGCCAGGACTGCTGTGGAGTTTCTTGGTAGGGGCTCAGCATGCCACTGGAGATGTGACCATAGGAGACGATACTTGTGTGACACATAGGTGTCTGATCAGCTGCCCATGCAGAATGGGGCATGTAAATGTGAAGTTCAGGCAGCTGTTCCCCATGCACAGCAGAGTGTGAGGGGCTCAGGTTCAGAGGGTAGTGTCACAGGTCTCCCATATGTCCAATAGGTATGACCTGGACAGATGAGGGTTAAGAGGATGTGTTGTGGGGGGGATGTACATGTGCACTTGTGCAGCTCCAGGACTTGCATTCCCCATGACCTACTATTGTGACACAGTGCAGAGTGTTGTTGTCTGGCTGCAAAGTCATACATCACTGAGACAGTGATGTATGACTTTGCAGTCATGCCTCCGCCATGGCATGTGTCTACTGATTGGTGATCCTGCAGGGGAGTGACATGTGCTACATGCACACCATAGTGGCGCTGGCTATCAGGACATGGGTGCATCATGGTGTCTGTCGCTGGTATGCATCACATGCATTTCCTATTTGACTCTGGGCATCCCTTACATCCGTAAACCTGTACTGACTCAGTGGCAAGAGCTGTGATGTGTCCACACCGTGTCCTCTGCACTGTCCAACTACTGTGTACTTGGTGCATGTGTCAACACTGGGGTGTTGCAATCCAACAGACACCAGACAGATGGGTGCAAGGCCATGTGGGATGTGAGTGCCATGCTTGGCATCAGACTGACAATTGACTTCTCCTGTTCAATTAGTGCACTTTTAGCAATGTACAACTAATGATGCCAGGGCTTGCTCTGTGATGTGCTGTGCTCACAGTGGTGTGTGCGTTATGTGCAGGTGACTGATGTCTGTCTGTTTCCCCATTGTTTGCAGATACATCCACGGCCACGGAAGGGGACAGCTCCACGGACCAGGAGGAGCCGGAGAGCCAGACTGGGTCAGCAGCCGAGGAGTGGTCGGAGGGACCCAGTGGCACGGAGGGCGAGGGAGCCACACCGAGGAGTCCTCAGCAGCATCCACCTCAGCTGAGGACCAGAGCAACTCGGAGGATGACTCCCTTGTGGAGGCGGGTGTCAGCAGCCACCACACCCCAGCTAGTGTTGCTGTCCCCGCCACCACCAGCACCACCACCGCCCTCCCATCGGCTCCCATTCCCCAGGTCCGTGGAGGCTCCCATGTCCGGGAGCGTGTCTCCTTTGGGCCAGGCACCGCACCCCCTGCCCCTGTGTCCCCTGCTGCCCTGAGTGAGGAGTCTGTGTACCTCCTTCGCCAGCTCCATGTAGGGCAGACAGCCATGCTGAGTGTCCTCCATGCGCACACCGCGCTGTTGACTCAGCTGGTGTCGTTCATGGAGGGCATCTCATCGGGCATGTCTGACCTACAGAGGGGCAATAGGTCCATGGACTCCTCCCTGACGGCAGCAGTGTCCCTCCTCAAACGGTCCCTCACCCCTCCTGCCTCTGCTCCATCCACACTCCCCAGCACCTTACCCATCCCAGGCACACACACACCGGCACAGGCACACACCAGCACACACACATCCAGCACACTGACACACACGCCAATGACAAAACGCACACGCACGCACATTCAGGGGACTGAAGCCAGACTCACAGGGGATGGGGCCCTGGAACACACACACGCATCCACATGCACTGCGCAGTCCTCAGTTCCCTCTCCCTCCAAAGCACCCTCCCTTGCCTCACCTGCAACCCCAAAGTCACAGCAGCTCTTCCTCTGTGACCTCGGCCTCTTCCCCACCGATGAAGCTGCCCCAGCATCCCGGGGGAAGAGGAAGCCCACCCACACGGAGCAGAGTGCCCCTCGCCCCCGGACACCCTCCCCCAGGCGCAGACGGACTGAGGCCCCCACCCGCAAGTCCCCCCGGAGTGGTAAGAGCAAGACCCCGCCACCGCCCTGCAGCTCAGGCACAAGGTCTCCGTCCTCCATCCCTCAGGCCCCCACTGCACAGGTGCCCCCACCACACCCTGCCCCAGGTTCCCCCACCCACAGATATACCATCCCCAAGAGGATCCGGCCTTCTCCCCCTGCCACTTGCTCTCCCAGCACCACACCCCCGCTGCGCTTGTCTGTGCCACTGATGTGGTGAGGGTGTCCTCCCCCTCTGTCCAACCCACCTTGCCTGTTCCCCATTCTCCTCCCCTGGAGGTAGGCACTGCAGTGGAGTCCACTACCGCCCTGTCTGACTTGGGCACTGCAGTGGCGGACCTGTCCACCCCATCTGCAGGGTCCACTGCAGTTGTGCCGGCACCCACGACATCTGAGTCATGCCCCCCAGTTGTGCCGGCACACACCATGTCAGACACCTCCACTGCAGTTGTCAGTGGCTCTCCAGCACCCACCACCCCTTCCCTGACTCCCCCTGGTGAGCCCTGATCCTGTCCCTGCGGTGCCTGGCCTGCCCCCCGGTTGCCCCTCCTAGTGGATTGTCCCTGGTATTGTGCAGGCATGCGTAGGGTGACATCTGCCAGTGTCACCCTGTTTGAACTTTGACAATGGACTGGCCATTGGCCTTTGCTCTAATTTCTTCTGGACGTCGTTATCAAACAACACATATGCTGAATAAAGCAACTTTCTTTTCTCTAGTGCTCATGCTTCAGATGTACATGTTGTTGGTGCAGCTAACCATGCCCTTGCTGCAGTGATGGTGATATCTGGTCTCATGATTATGAAGTGTTACTGTGCAGGAACCCATGTGGTCCAGGGGGAATGTGTCCTATCATGTGGTGTATCCATGTCATCAATAGCAGCATCTGAGGGTGTCATGTGTTCAGTATTTGGCAATGGGTTTCCTACTTACATTGGCAATTTCATATCTGTGGCTTCCACCCCTGCACATCTGTTGTGCCTGCCATCGTTGCATTTGTCTACTTCCCTGACCGTGTTGCCATCTCCAGTGGACATGCAGGTTTGGGCATCAATGGGGAGGGACTCATCCGTGTAGTCAGTGCAACATTGCTATACAAGTGTGTTGGATCTGTGCTGATGATTCCGTTGGCACATCCATGACCAGGCTGATGTGATGGGAGCCCTCATTTGGTGCTAATTGTTGATTGTGTGACCAAGTGCTCAGCTGACATGATGGGGCCCTACTGAGGCAACATATGGCACAGCTTTCCTCACACAGGAGTGGAGTCCCCTCATGGCAGTGTGTACACGTGTGACATTGCCTGCGCCCAAGGTGTGTGTTGTATGTGCATGTCTGTGTGTTCACTTCCATTCATCTGCGCATGCTGTGATCCCTAGTGTTGTACCTGTTTGTGATGCTTGCTGACTTGAGCTATGTTCCCCCAAAGTCTTCTCCCTGTGTTCTCTGTGATGTGGGTGCATGGCACATTACTGGTCATCAGGGTGTCACCCATAGGTGTGTTTGCTGTCAGGGCAGAGTTTGTGTGCAGACGCAGATGGGTCACAGTCAGGTTTCCCTTTGGCACTTGTTGTTTGCCCCTGTCATGTGATTTCCAGTTTGTGTTATCTTTCAGTGATTGTGACACGTTGTGTGTGTGACTGCTGGCACTCCTTAGGGTCCGGGCTGCAATGTTGGTTGTTGTCTATGTGTGTTCTTTGTGGGTGACCTTGGCTTCTTCATTGGTGTGTGACTGTGGCTGGGATCCCATTGGTCGGTGTGGTATTGCCGTCATGTCCATGTACAGCGTAGTGTGCAGTGTGTCAGACATTCAGGAGTCTTGTTGAGTGTCCATGTGTGATGTGTTTCTACACCTTGGTTCCCACCCACCACCCTGGAATAGTCATGGGTGCATGTGCAATGTCACCAGTGCATGTGTACTTCACTGCTGCACATTGTTGGAGGTCGAGGGTGTGGTCTTGAGTGTGTGCAGATGAGAGTTGTTGCCCGGCTAGGCCCCTGCCTCCATGTTGGCCTTGGCTTACTGGCCATGCTGATTGATTTGTGCTTGTGTAGGTGTGATGGTAGTTTGTTGCTCAGGACACCTGACTGTGGTTCACAGTGTGAACGACATTTAGCTTTGTCATCACAGTGGTATTTTTATTCAGCCCAGGGTCACCACATTGTGGGGGCCCTGGGGGTGGTGCTGTGGTGTGTCTGTGACTTGCTGTGTCAGTTGTTGTTCCTACGTGCCTGTGTGACATGTGTGTTTTGTGCTCCCTCTCACCTGTCAATGCCTGCTTGCCCACATAGGGGATTTGGATCCATGAGTTACCTTAGTGTGGCAGTGTATGCACATCTGTATGATTGGTATTCAGCTCTCCTCATGTGTTGTGTTGTTGCCTGGGGACACTGGCACCCCCACCCCTCACCTGCTGTGTATGATGACAGTGTTGGTCTGCCTGTTTGTGTTTGTGCATCTGCACCACTGCATTGGCATATCTTGGGTGTGCCATTGGCTGTATGTTGTTTGGTGTGTTTCCCCTGCTGTCCCTGGGACTCCTAGGTCATCGGTCAGCACAGTGATCATGGTTTGTGTGTCCCATTGCTGCCATGGTATGGTATCTGTTCACCTCACATCTGCTGTCTCCACAGGGTATCTGCATTTGTGTGCCCATTGGTGCAAATATGTGGTTCTGCATTCTGATGGTCACTTCTGTCATTGTGTCATTGATGACTGTTGACGGTCTCAGCCCCCATGGGTGTTGTTTGTCTGCACATGGCCAAAGGAATGTTTCATTTGCACTGCAGTATTTGGCTCCCCCAATTTATGTTGCAATGGGACACATACACTACTTTGCCACAGATGAGTTTTTGGTTCTGTGACCAGGAATGATCCATGCAGTTTGGCAGTTGCAGCTCTTTCTTTGTCAACAATTACCTTTTGGTCACTGTGATGATGAGGGTGTAGACCCCATTGCCACAATGGTCAAAATGTGCTTCAACTATGGACCCCACACTTGCCTTTTGGTCACTGTGATGATGGGGGTTTAGTCCCCATTGCCACAATGGTCAAAATGTGCTTCAGCTATGGACCCCACACTTGCCTTTTGGTCACTGTGATGATGGGGGTTTAGACCCCATTGCCACAATGGTCAAAATGTGCTTCAGCTATGGACCCCACACTTGCCTTTTGGTCACTGTGATGATGGGGGTTTAGACCCCATTGCCACAATGGTCAAAATGTGCTTCAGCTATGGACCCCACACTTACCTTTTGGTCACTGTGATGATGGGGGTTTAGGCCCCATTGCCACAATGGTCATGGGCTGCTTGCATTGTGGGTGCCACACACATATATGTGTGGCACATGTGCTAGGGGGTCACATTGTATGTTCAAAGTCATGTTCGGTGTTGTAGGCATTTGACACAGCCTGCTCACACGCTTGTCATGGTGGTGGGGGATGTCTTAATCTTGCATTCCCTAGGTTGTGGTGTGCTTGTTGTGTCATGCATTGTCCATCCTATGAGTGGGGGTGGTAGTAGTGGTAGGCATCCAGCCCCCTGGCTAAGGGTGGTAGTAGTGGTGGGCATCCTGCCCCCTGGCTAAGGGTGGTAGTAGTGGTAGGCATCCTGCCCCCCTGGGTGAGGGTGGTAGTAGTGGTGGGCATCCTGCCCCCCTGGCTAAGGGTGGTAGTAGTGGTAGGCATCCTGCCCCCTGGCTAAGGGTGGTAGTAGTGGTAGGCATCCTGCCCCCTGGCTAAGGGTGGTAGTAGTGGTGGGCATCCTGCCCCCTGGCTAAGGGTGGTAGTAGTGGTGGGCATCCTGCCCCCTGGCTAAGGGTGGTAGTAGTGGTGGGCATCCTGCCCCCTGGGTGAGGGTGGTAGTAGTGGTGGGCATCCTGCCCCCTGGCTAAGGGTGGTAGTAGTGGTAGGCATCCTGCCCCCTGGCTAAGGGTGGTAGTAGTGGTAGGCATCCTGCCACCCTGGCTAAGGGTGGTAGTAGTGGTAGGCATCCTGCCCCCTGGCTAAGGGTGGTAGTAGTGGTGGGCATCCTGCCCCCTGGGTAAGGGTGGTAGTAGTGGTGGGCATCCTGCCCCCTGGCTAAGGGTGGTAGTAGTGGTAGGCATCCTGCCCCCTGGCTAAGGGTGGTAGTAGTGGTAGGCATCCTGCCCCCTGGCTAAGGGTGGTAGTAGTGGTAGGCATCCTGCCCCCTGGCTAAGGGTGGTAGTAGTGGTAGGCATCCTGCCCCCTGGCTAAGGGTGGTAGTAGTGGTAGGCATCCTGCCCCCTGGCTAAGGGTGGTAGTAGTGGTAGGCATCCTGCCCCCTGGCTAAGGGTGGTAGTAGTGGTAGGCATCCTGCCCCCGTGGGTGAGGGTGGTAGTAGTGGTGGGCATCCTGCCCCCCTGGCTAAGGGTGGTAGTAGTGGTGGGCATCCTGCCCCCTGGCTAAGGGTGGTAGTAGTGGTAGGCATCCTGCCCCCTGGCTAAGGGTGGTAGTAGTGGTAGGCATCCTGCCCCCTGGCTAAGGGTGGTAGTAGTGGTAGGCATCCTGCCCCCTGGCTAAGGGTGGTAGTAGTGGTAGGCATCCTGCCCCCTGGCTAAGGGTGGTAGTAGTGGTAGGCATCCTGCCCCCTGGCTAAGGGTGGTAGTAGTGGTAGGCATCCTGCCCCCTGGCTAAGGGTGGTAGTAGTGGTAGGCATCCTGCCCCCTGGCTAAGGGTGGTAGTAGTGGTAGGCATCCTGCCCCCTGGCTAAGGGTGGTAGTAGTGGTGGGCATCCTGCCCCCTGGCTAAGGGTGGTAGTAGTGGTAGGCATCCTGCCCCCTGGCTAAGGGTGGTAGTAGTGGTAGGCATCCTGCCCCCTGGCTAAGGGTGGTAGTAGTGGTAGGCTTCCTGCCCCCTGGCTAAGGGTGGTAGTAGTGGTGGGCATCCTGCCACCCTGGCTAAGGGTGGTAGTAGTGGTAGGCATCCTGCCCCCCTGGCTGAGGGTGGTAGTAGTGGTGGGCATCCTGCCCCCCTGGCTAAGGGTGGTAGTAGTGGTAGGCATCCTGCCCCCTGGCTAAGGGTGGTAGTAGTGGTAGGCATCCTGCCCCCCGTGGGTGAGGGTGGTAGTAGTGGTAGGCTTCCTGCCCCCTGGCTAAGGGTGGTAGTAGTGGTGGGCATCCTGCCCCCTGGCTAAGGGTGGTAGTAGTGGTAGGCATCCAGCCCCCCTGGGTTGGGGTGGTGGCGCGCATTCAGGCCCCTGTGTGCATATGTGGCATTGGTGATGGGCATCCCGCCCCTATGGTGCTGCTGTTGCTGGTGTAAGTATATTCAGATTCCCAGTGTATGTGTGTGATGTGTCGTGTACGTGTTGTATGTGTTTTGTGGTTGGTGTCTGACTTACCTTCTGCGCCGTACGCGTCCGTGCCTGTTCCGGTAGTAGATGTAGAATATTGGTATGATCGGGACGAAGGGATTCATGGTTGGTTCGTGTCGTTCGTCCTTCTCGTTGCTTCGCGTCGTCCTCGTCGCTTGGCTTCGTCCTCGTCGCCGCTTCGTCCTCGTCGCTTCGCGTCGTCCTCGTCGGTGCCGTGTTCGTCTCGTAGCCGAGGATCGTGTTGTGGCGCGATTCGGAGCTTATGTGCGCCTCTCCCGGATGCTTTGACGTGCCGTGCGTAGCGACGGGTTCGGCGCGTACGGAAAGCGCATCGTACTTGTCCGGCCGGACGGGGCTGCATTTTCCCTTCCGTGCGACTCGATTCGGCGTTTCCGGATTCGCCTCGGTCGGAGAACAGGACCTGGTTTGGGTGAGTACGGCTCGGCCGGAATTTTTGCTGTTGTGCGCATCGTACTTGCTCGTTCGGTGTGCTGTACGGATCGGTCGGGAAACTGGCTTTCGCATGGCTTTTTTCCCGACCGAATAGTATTGGGTGCGCCTCCGACCGAGATCGGAATCGGCCCCATAGTCTTTCATGTAACTGGGTTTTCTTGTTATCCTCTGACTTTTGTGAACCTTTTTTCCTTAACTAACTTCTTTTTTTCCTCCATCCTTTCGAACATTTCTATCATCAACCCCACAACGTAGAAACAACATTATCCTACTTAAATTCCAAATTCGATTGTCCTCCTATATTACTATGTTTTGAAATAATTTGATCACTCAAAGAGGACTTGAAAAATTCACTCTACTGCCTACATGAGGTTTCCTTACTCTCACAAGATGATCAGCTGATACTGAAGTTGAGTGTACTGAATATATCAAATCAAACCACTCTTTCCTTCTTTCTACTTTCTCTTTCTGCTTCTTTTCCCACTCATTGTTTTGCACTCCGACAACTATTTCTTTATTATTCATCCAGGATGGACGCATCAGAGAATTCGGTCTTTTACCTCTGAACAACACAGAATGCGACATCGAATGATACACCTCCACCCTTTTCTGCATAACTTTCTTCCAATCCTTCCCTAGACTTTTGGCTATCTGAATAAACTCCTTTAACAACCTGTTAAATCTTTCCAAAATTTCATTTGATTCAGGATAATAAAGTGAACATTTCTTATGCTGTATCCCCTTCCGTCTTAAAAATTCCTCCATTTCACTAGAGACCAGTTGCACCCCGTTATCTGTAAGAATGCATCCCGGAATCCCTTCCCTGGCTATAATGGGGTCGATTCCGATTCCGGCCGGAAAACGTACCGACCAACTCGGAGCCGGAATTTATTCCGACCGACACGTACCGGTGCAGCCCGACCCGCAAAGTACGATGAAAAGCGTGCAAAACCCGACCGACTCGTACGGAACACAAGCCGAACGACCGAGCCGCGCGGTAAACAGCAATCCGGCCGGAAAAACGCGCGAATCTAACCGACCGACACGCACCCGGAACAATACCGAACGAAACGTACCCGCGAACTCCCACCCGCCAAGTACGATGCAACGCGTGGAAAACATGACCGAGTCGCACGGAGGACAAGCCGTACGACCGACACTCATACAAAACTGCGAGCCGAAGCAACCCAAAACACCGCGACCGACGCATCCGCAGCATAGAAAACAGCACAAACACAGCGTGAACGAATCGGAGAAGCCCGTACGAGACAACTGCAGGGTCAGACTCGGCCACAAGAACATCTCCTACATGCACAAAAAGTAGAAAGGAAAATACACAAAAAAGGCCAAACAAGCAATTACAAAGCCAATAAATACTGGGGTGGGGGGCAGGGAACAAAGACACACCCACAACTCCACCCATATAAAGGACACAAATCCCTACCATGATCCTTTGCAAATTCAAATTACCTGCCAGCACTCAACAGACAGCAACCATACACCCACAGCTCATCCATCACACAAGCCACACACCATCAGCATCTCAACAAATAGCAACCTCACATACACCCAGCAAAACACACACTCACACACCTTCACCTGCACACCAACACACACACCACTCACCATCACCACACATCACCATGCCCCCAAAGAAGAATCATAAGTTCCTAGATAGTGAATTGGAAGTCCTGGTAGATGAGATCCTCAGGGTAGAGCCACAGCTGTTTGGTACACTGGTCCAAAAGACACCCATGGCGCAGAAAACAAAGATGTGGGAGAGGATCGTCGACAGGGTCAACGCACAATCACCATGTTTGCGCACAAAGATAGACATTCAGAACAGGTGGTATGAAGTGCGCAGGAGGGTCAGGGAGCTGTTGAAGAAGGACTACCTCGTGAGCCAACACACCGGCAGTGGCCCTCCTGCCAAGCCAGTCTACCTCAGGCCCTGGGAGGAGAAGGTGCGGGCCATCCTACCACCAGTGAGCGTATATGGACTAGAAAACATCCCAGAACCTGGTGAGTACACAATAAATGTACACAATATTGTGCCACAATACACACACATCACTGTCAAGGGGAGAGTCAAACCATGCACCCTTAGCAAATACACAGCAACCAAAACAGAATCATCCCAAGATGTGTATGTTAGTCAGATAAACACAATACCTGCCATCTCATAGTGATATGTAACTGTGTCATGACATGTACAAACCTAACAACAAATAGAGCAAGGCAGTGGTACAAATCTAACCAACAAACACAGTCAGATATTTTGCCACCACTAGAACACCACCTCACAGGGAAGCTCACTGAAAGGAAGGAATTCTGTGTATGCTGGGCAAGTCAGTGTAGTCAATAGCATCATGGGAGTCGTAGTCACACATATTGCCCACCCTCACAATGCGCACATCAACACCACCATGAACCATGCTCACATCACAGGGAGTGGAAAACAACTGACAAGATGGCTGACACTGGCTACTGCTGTGGGGAGCACAAGGCCCTGCTGGCAACTGTGCACCAACCAACAGCAGGACACCACTGACTGACATCCTGAAAGACAACTTTCACTCCCTGCAATGGAAGCACCTTCCATGGTGGGATATCTGGCTGGGTGGGAAGTAGGACTCACAGCACTGACCATAGTTACAAGCACCTCCCCTCACACACCCCCTCAACACAAACTCCACATAACCCATCTGGGAGAATGCAATGCCTCACATCCTAACTGAAGATCCCACAAAGAACCACCACCCTGGGTTATGCTGTGTGAAGCACAGGGACACTCTTGGGACTTTTAGCCAAACAACTGCCAGGACAACACTCCCAGCCATCCTGTCAGCACAGGCACCCCACCCCACAGGGAAGCAGAGTCAAAAGGAAGGAAGGATGGGCATGCTGGGAAGGGGGTGGAGGCAATAGCATGATGGGAGTTGTAGGCACAGATATTGCTCACCCTCACAATTGGCCCATCAACACCACCCTGAACCATGCGCACATCACAGGGAGTGGAAAACAACTGACAAGATGGCTGACACTGGCTACTGCTGTGGGGAGCACAAGGCCCTGCTGGCAACTGTGCACCAACCAACAGCAGGACACCACTGACTGACATCCTGAAAGACAACTTGCACTCCCTGCAATGGAAGCACGTTCCATGGTGGGATATCTGGCTGGGTGGGAAGGAGGACTCACAGCACTGACCATAGTTACAAGCACCTCCCCTCACACACCCTCAACACTAACTCCACATAACCCACCTGGGAGAATGCAATGCCTCACATCCTAACGGAAGATCCCACAAAGAACCACCACCCTGGGTTATGCTGTGTGAAGCACAGGGACACTCTTGGGACTTTTAGCCAAACAACTGCCAGGACCACACTCCCAGCCATCCTGTCAGCACAGGCACCCCACCCCACAGGGAAGCAGAGTCAAAAGGAAGGAAGGATGGGCATGCTGGGAAGGGGGGTGGAGGCAATAGCATGATGGGAGTTGTAGGCACAGACATTGCTCACCCTCACAATTGGCCCATCAACACCACCCTGAACCATGCGCACATCACAGGGAGTGGAAAACAACTGACAAGATGGCTGACACTGGCTACTGCTGTGGGGAGCACAAGGCCCTGCTGGCAACTGTGCACCAACCAACAGCAGGACACCACTGACTGACATCCTGAAAGACAACTTGCACTCCCTGCAATGAAAGCACCTTCCATGGTGGAATATCTGGCTGGGTGGGAAGGAGGGCCGGATGTCAACCAAATACAACCAATGCAGACCATGTACACACCCCAACATTCACATAGAAATGGCCAAATAATGCAGGACAATGTGCTACACCAATATCAACCCCTGACTGTGACAACTTAGGACAATGCAATGTACAGGCCCGCATCCAGAGGCACAGTCACAACTGTCAGGTGTGTCAACCATTGATGGCTGCAGAAACATAACATACATTGTGTGTGTCTCCCAAAAACAGGTGATGATGGGGACACAGCAACAGACGCTGAGGAGTCCCCGTTCCAGGCTCAAGAGGATACGGAGCTCACTGGTGGGGAACAGCCTCTGCCCTCCTCGGATGAAGAAGACCCACCTGGCACCTCCGGAGCAAGTCATCATGCAGCACCAGCAGGACCACCAGCTGCACCCCCTGCACCCACCCCTCCAATGACTGTCAACACACATACCACCCCTGCCGACATGGACAGACCAAGGAGCACCACCACCACCAGCACAGGGACCCTGGACCAACGTGGGGCCATGGACACCACCACCACCAACAACCCCCAAGGTGGCCCGGGGTCACCTGTGCGTGCCACCTCAGGTACTGCATGTTTCGCCAGGGGTGGTGGGAGGGGTGGGAGACATAGGTCGCTGCTCGCAGAGGGGTCTGGACTGCATGATGACCCACAACTGGCACGCATAGCCGATGCGTACCAGTCCAGCACCGGAGAGTTCAGCCAGGTAGTGGGGCTCCTCAGGGACATTAAACAGCAGCAGGCTGCCCATCATGCCCACTTGGACTCACACATGTCCCGCGTGGAGTCCAAGTGGGACACACTGCAAGAGATGACGGCGGTGCATAGGGACATATTACAATGCCTCCGCCAGATGAGCAGCAACCAGTCAACACCTCCCTGTGTGCCCACAACATCTGGTGCTGAAACAACTGCAACTGCCACAGGGAGGGCGGATGACTCTGGCAAAGAGTCCCCTGCACCGCAGCAGCCTGCACTTGAGGGTCCCCCCAAAGAAGAGGGGCCGTCCGAGGAGGGGCAAGTGAGAGGCCGATGGCCATGTGCAACCCCCAGGAAGCCAAAACCTGTTCTGGATAATCACCTTTGTGCGCAAACTGTTCACCCTGTTGACTGCAACACAACTCTCCCACATGACATGGGGAGCTCAAGTTGGACCAATGTCTCAGATTACTGTGGACTTTACTCTGGACATTTCTGCTACCAGGACTTCCAAATCATCTAGGAACTTTGGATTACAATCACAATGTACAGCACCCACCATCCTGTGCACTATACTCACACATGTATGTCAATAAACTCACTAATACACCATACTTGCCTCTGTTGTGATTCCTACGTTGTCTCTGAAGTGGCGATGATGATCTGGGAAATGAAACTGTGCATGCTAACTGCTACAGCAAGTACAACACCGGCATGTGAGTCATGGCGACGTCACACATATGAGGGAGGCACACCACCAGGGCTACACAACACATACACACCATGGCCATCTGACTCATCGCCTACACTGATGTTGCCAGGAAATATGTTGCATTGCACAGACCCAACACCTATTCACAGTCTGTGTTAACTAGCCCACTGGTGCAGTAAGCAAATGTCAGTCAGATGTGTGACCACAGACAACGCACATCACAAAGTGAAGCACAGGTTTATTACACATTTGCAACATGTTGTAACCACCACAGATGCAAGGTAATCCCACCTGGCAGCGGGCACACAGTCAACAAGTGTAGAAGGAAGGAAGTCCATGGGTGTGGTGCACATCACCTGTAGGGACACGACAGCTACCACCCTGGAAGTCGAATCACGGTGTCGGGGATCACAGTTGACCAAACCACTCTGAAAGTACCCTGTGAAGGACAGAAATGACACACAGTCAAAAGCACTGAAGAACAGGACAGAACTGCAATACTCATGCCCAATACATGTCACAAGATACCTACCCAGAACCAAGTTAGCATGTCAACACTGTTGGGGAGTACAGACTACCTGTAAGGACACATCGCTACACGCATACAGTCATGTAGCCCATGGACACACTCAAACAGCACCAGAGCACCACCAACACATATCATGCAAACTCACATCATTGACATGACATCTCTGGATACTCACATTCAGCTGAAGAAGTTGGTGATGAGCTGTGTGCGGACATCACCATCATCATCATCATCATCACTGGCATCGTGGTCCAGGCCAGGATCCTCCACAGGTGGCGGACGTTGGTCATCGTCATCCAGGATGAGAGGCAACTCCTTCCGCACTGCCAGGTTGTGTAGCATGCAGCAGACGATGACAATCTTGCACACCTTTGCTGGGGCATATGGGAGGGACCATCCTGTCTTGTCGAGGCAGCGGAAGCGGCTCTTCAGGAGACCAAATGTCCGCTCAATCACTCTCCTGGTCCGACCATGTGCCTCATTGTAGCGCATCTGGACTGGTGTCACAGGGTTCCTGAGGGGTGTCAGCAACCACGGCATGTTGGGGTATCCGGAGTCACCTACATACAGACAATTGCACATTAGCAGAGTTGGAAAAGAGGGTGGAACACTACATAGCAGAACACTCACAATGGTACAAAGTCAGTACACACCAACAAGCCAGGCACGCTGGTTCCGCATCTGTGACATCATCCTCGGGATGCGACTACTCCTCATCACGTAGGCATCGTGTGCAGAACCAGGGAAACGGGCACACACGTGTGAGATGCTCATATCTGCAAGACAGACCACCAGTGCATTGACCGAGTGGTAGTGTTTGCGGTTCCTGTATGCCTGCTCTTGGGCCTGTGGTGGTACCAAAGCCACATGTGTCCCATGAATGGAGCCAATGACATGCGGCATCCTCCCCAGGGCATAGAAGTCACTCTTCACGCCAGTGAGTTGTTGGAGTCTAGGGAAATAGATGTACTGGTTCAGGTATATCAACATAGCCTCCAAAACATCCCGGAGCACACGGCTGAACATGGTCTGTGACATCCCACCAGCAGTCGCCACAGTGTGTTGAAAGGTACCGGTGGCAAAGAAGTGTAGGGCTGCCATCACCTTCACCTTGGGGGTCAGCGCTGTAGGGTACGGCCGGCCAGGTTTCAAATGTGGTGCCAAGCGCACTGCCAAATCCTCAATCAGCTGCCTGGTGAAGCGGTACCATCGGATGCTGTCACGTTCCACCATCGTTGCCAGGTCAGGGAATGGTCTAAGGACAGCTGGTGCCCTGCAGTGCATAGGTGAAGAAAGCAAGATTGTCAGTCACCCCACATATGTGGCATTGAACACACTCAATATCACATGATACATCATTATGAGGCACAAGTACATGATGTGTGCAGTTCCGTAAGGATATGTATGGCACATACATGGCCAACATCTAACATCACAGTTCAACAAGTGGCATCAATATGTCCCAGGTCGTGCCATTGGATATCATGAGGCCGTGTCCCAGTTCCCATCTCCTGCTGCCACGTTACAAACACACCCCACGGTGACATGTGAGGACAGATGTGCCCCAGACATCACAGCTCAACGACAGGTACATTCCCAGGGACCCTGTATTGCCACATGGACACTGGCATGACATGGTGTATCATGTATACACCACAGCAAAACAAACATGACCTCCACAGGTTTTGGTCCCTGTTGCCTCGGCAGGACAGACATGGACGTCTGTGACACACACACGCACAACATCAAAGTCCATGCACAAACAACGTGGATGTGGAGACTGCCTCCCATTGTGCACATGAAATCAGAGACATTGTAAACACAACATGCACACAGACTGTGGAGGACCATCACTATTGTGCCAATGGGTCACCCTGGGTTAAACATAACGTCCCACATGGGACTCAGGGGGTATGTGACATGACATACACATACACCACCGTGAAATGTGACCATGCCACATGCTCAGATATGAACAGTTGCACATCACAGTGGTCATGTACACGAAACACCAAGGATTCTGTCCCCATAAACACGTGCACAGCCTGGGGGTGGCTGCCCCCAAGTGACACCCACAGAACAACATGTTCACCCCCATACACGGAATAGGTAATGCAGCCTTACATGCCGTAGGATACAGTTTGGACAGGCTGTGGTGTTGTAGGTGTGCCCCTCACTCCCTGGGAAGTATATGTGGCTGGCATATGTTCACCTGTGACAGGTATGGTGACATATGCCAGTGACTTGTACAGGGACGCGTTGGACAGCAATGGACCGATCAGTGCGCACACATTGGCTATTGCATTCAATGTGTGCTGCTTCACGTTGTATTCGCAATACGCGTTGAACAGCAATGGACCGATTGGTGTGCCCGGCCGGCCCATTGCATTCAATGTGTGCGGGTACGCGTTGTATCCTAGGTACGCGTTGAACAGCAATGGACCGATCGGTGTGCCCGGCCGGCCCATTGCATTCAATGTGTGCGGGTACGCGTTGTATCCTAGGTACGCGTTGAACAGCAATGGACCGATCGGTGTGCCCGGCCGGCCCATTGCATTCAATGTGTCGCGGTGCGCGTTGTATCCTAGGTACGCGTTGAACAGCAATGGACCGATCGGTGTGCCCGGCCGGCCCATTGCATTCAATGTGTGCGGTGTACGCGTTGTATCCTAGGTACGCGTTGAACAGCAATGGACCGATCGGTGTGCCCGGCCGGCCCATTGCATTCAATGTGTGCGGGTACGCGTTGTATCCTAGGTACGCGTTGAACAGCAATGGACCGATCGGTGTGCCCGGCCGGCCCATTGCATTCAATGTGTGGGGGTATGCGTTGTATCCTAGGTACGCGTTGAACAGCAATGGACCGATCGGTGTGCCCGGCCGGCCCATTGCATTCAATGTGTGCGGGTACGCGTTGTATCCTAGGTACGCGTTGAACAGCAATGGACTGATCGGTGTGCCCGGCCGGCCCATTGCATTCAATGTGTCGAGTGCGCGTTGTATCCTAGGTACGCGTTGAACAACAATGGACCGATCGGTGTGCCCGGCCGGCCCATTGCATTCAATGTGTGCGGGTACGCGTTGTATCCTAGGTACGCGTTGAACAGCAATGGACAGATCGGTGTGCCCGGCCGGCCCATTGCATTCAATGTGTGCGGGTACGCGTTGTATCCTAGGTACACGTTGAACAGCAATGGACCAATCGGTGTGCCCAGCCGGCCCATTGCATTCAATGTGTGCGGGTACGCGTTGTATCCTAGGTACGCGTTGAACAGCAATGGACCGATCGGTGTGCCTGGCCGGCCCATTGCATTCAATGTGTGCGGGTATGCGTTGTATCCTAGAGTACGCGTTGAACAGCAATGGACCGATCGGTATGCCCGGCCGGCCCATTGCATTTAATGTGTGCGGGTACGCGTTGTATCCTAGGTACGTGTTGAACAGCAATGGACCGATCGGTGACCCCGGCCGGCCCATTGCATTCAATGTGTGCGGGTACGCGTTGTATCCTAGGTACGCGTTGAACAGCAATGGACCGATCGGTGTGCCCGGCCGGCCCATTGCATTCAATGTGTGCGGGTACGCGTTGTATTCTAGGTACGCGTTGAACAGCAATGGACCGATCGGTGTGCCCGGCCGGCCCATTGCATTCAATGTGTGCGGGTACGCGTTGTATCCTGGGTACGCGTTGTATACTAGGTACGCGTTGAACAGCAATGGACCGATCGGTGTGCCCGGCCGGCCCATTGCATTCAATGTGTGCGGGTACGCGTTGTATCCTAGGTACGCATTGAACAGCAATGGACCGATCGGTGTGCCCGGCCGGCCCATTGCATTCAATGTGTGCGGGTACGCGTTGTACCCTAGGTACGCGTTGAACAGCAATGGACCGATCGGTGTGCCCGGCCGGCCCATTGCATTCAATGTGTGCAGGTACGCGATGTACCCTAGGTACGCGTTGAACAGCAATGGACCGATCGGTGTGCCCGGCCGGCCCATTGCATTCAATGTGTGCGGGTACGCGTTGTATCCTAGGTACGCGTTGAACAGCAATGGACCGATCGGTGTGCCCGGCCGGCCCATTGCATTCAATGTGTGCGGGTACGCGTTGTATCCTAGGTATTCGTTGAACAGCAATGGTCCGATCGGTGCGCACCCATTGGCTATGGCCTGGCCTGGCAACGGACGCGTTTTCAAAATTTGAACGAGTCTGATGCTGTAAATTCAGTTGGTCACCCACAACAATGTTGCAATTTCATGGGTGTCATGAAGTTGAACATTTGAAGGATGCTGGGGCGTGTGTAAGTGGTGCAGTTCCATGGATTGGCCAGATTCAGAAGATGCAAACGACTTGGACCTATCACTTTGGACACATGGGACAGTATCTGCCTCTGCAGCACACATATAATGCTGGCTGTTCCCCTGAGAGCTCACTTGCCTGCACTACATGCTCCAGGATGACATCTGCCACTACACTGCTGCTGTATCTGCACCCTCTGGACCCTGCAATGGCACGTACTTTGGAGAGAGCCCCAGCCTTCAGCACTGAGGAGAACCAGGCCCTGCTGGACAACCTCCTTCCACAGTACAGCAAGCTGTATGGGAAAGCAGGGGAGCAGGTGAGTGTTCTGTGCACTGCCTTTCTAAATGTGCATGTTGTCTGACTAGCAAGGCTAACAGTCTGCACGCCACTGGCTAGCAGGCTCACTGAGTAGTTGTCACCCCCATAGTGTGTAGTTACATGCACTGGACAGGTATAGTGCAGTGACAGTGCATTTAAACAAGGTTTTACTTCCCAGGCAATGATACCATGTAGTAACTGCTGGCATACTGTCCATGGCCATCGTTGCACTGCCTGTGTACATCATGTGCCCCTGTGATTGAGACATGTATATCCAACTGTGTAATGCACGGATATGTTGCATGTGTAGTAATGGCATTCTCACTTTGTCATCCTCACAGGTTGATGCCCACCAGAAGCAGCAGATATGGCTGACCATCGTCCGGGCAGTGAGATCCGTGGGGGTCTACAAGCGCCGGATCCGCAACTGCCAGAAGAGGTGGCAGGACCTTCGGGGCTGGACCCGGAGGATCGCACGGGTCCAGCTGAAGCTGTCGCCTCCTCGCAGGAGGGGCGGACACCGGACCCTGACCCCCACATGCTCAGGATCCTGGCGGTGGTCTTCCCTGATCTGGATGGGCAGCTGAAGGCCAGAGAGCAGCAAGGAGGGGGTGAGTCCATGACTGCATTGTGAACTATGTCTGCCATGCTATGTGCCCTCCTCTGGCCTGGTTAAACATCCACAGTACATCAGTCATGTGGTCCAGGACCCATGTCCCTCTATTGTGCACTGCCCACTCCTCATCTGATACCCTGGTGTGGCCCTTACAGTCAGGGAATTGTGTCACTTGGGTACTGTGTCCTTGCAGTTTGCTTGACTCAAGGTGGGGGACAGCATCTGTTCCCCTAACTCTGTGGTGGGCATCATGGGTGGGTCCATTGCTTACACAATGGCTGTGTTCTGACATGTAATCTGCGTGTTACTTTGATATGTGGTCCAATTGCTGAGCTGATCCACCACATGTGCCTGGGGTATCTGGCACACACCCATGCTGCGGGTGGGAACAATGTTTGGGCCCCAGGAGTGTGTATATTACGTGTGTCACACATACTTAGCCAGCTGCCTACTGTCCAGGGCTCATCCCTCATTCATGTGGGGCAGGACAGTCATGCCTACTCCAGGCCATACAATACACTCTGTACTCCCACTCCCGTGTATCAGCTGACACGTTGTGCTCAGTGATTTGTCCCCTCAGGTGTCTGCGTCTGTGTCAGTGTGCTGTGGCTTCGTTGTCAGGTCTGCTGGGGTGTTTCTCGGTTGGGGCTCAGCATGCCACCGGAGATGTGACCATGGGAGACGATACTTGTGTGACACATAGGTGTTTGATCACCTGACCGTGCAGACTGGGGTATGCAAATGTGAAGTTCAGGCAGCTGTTTCCCATTCACAGCAGATTGTGAGGTGCTCAGGTTCAGAGGGTAGTGTTACAGGTCTCCCATATGTCCAATCGGTATGACCTGGACAGATAAGTGTTCAGATGATGTGGTGTGTGGGGGATGTACATGTGCACTTGTTCAGCTCCAGGACTTGCATTCCCCATGACCTACTATTGTGACACAGTGCAGTGTGTTGTTGTCTGGCTGCCCTGCCCATGTGACTGGCGACAGTGATGTATGACTTAGCAGGCATGGCTGTGCCATGGCATGTGACTTCCTACTAGTGATCCTGCAGGGGAGTGACATGTGCAACATGCACACCATTGTGGCAATGGCTATCAGGACATGGGTGCATCATGGTGTCTGTCGCTGGTATGCATCACATACATTTCCTATTTGACACTGGGCATCCCTTTCATCCGGACACCTGTACTGACTCAGTGGCAAGAGTTGTGATGTGTGCATGTTCACATGCTTCACCGGGTTCTCTGCACTGTCCAACTACTGTGTAGGTAGTGCATGTGTCCACACTGGGGTATTGCCATCCAACACACACCAGACAGATGGGTGCAAGGCCAGGTGGGATGTGAGTGCCATGGTTGACCATCAGACTGACAATTGGCTTCTCCTGTTCTGTTTGGGCACTTTTAGCAATGTTCAACTAAGGATGCCAGGGCTTGCTCTGTAATGTGCTGTACTTACTGTGGTGTGTGCGAACGGTGCAGGTGACTGATGTCTGTCTGTTTCCCTATTGATTGCAGATACATCCACGGCCACAGAAGGAGACAGCTCCACGGACCAGGAGGAGCCGCAGAGCCAGACTGGGTCAGCAGCCGAGGAGTGGTCGGAGGGACCCAGTGGCACGGAGGGCGAGGGGAGCCACACCGAGGAGTCCTCAGCACCATCCACCTCAGCTGAGGACCGCAGCAGCTCGGAGGATGACTCCCTTATGGAGGCGGGTGTCAGCAGCCACCACACCCCAGCTAGTGTTGCTGTCCCCGCCACCACCACCACCACCACCGCCCTCCCATCGGCTCCCATTCCTGAGGTCCGTGGAGGCTCCCATGTTCGGGAGCGTGTCTCCTTCGGGCCAGGCACCGCACCCCCTGCCCCTGTGTCCCCTGCTGCCCTGAGTGAGGAGTCTGTGTACCTCCTTTGCCAGCTCCATGTAGGGCAGACAGCGATGCTGACTGTCCTCCATGCACACACCACTCTGTTGACTCAGCTGGTGTCGTTCATGGAGGGCATCTCATCGGGCATGTCTGCCCTACAGAGGGGCAATAGGTCCATGGACTCCTCCCTGATGGCAGCAGTGTCCCTCCTCCGACAGTCCCTCACCCCTCCTGCCTCTGCCCCATCCATACTCCCCAGCACCTTACCTGTCCCAAGCACACGCACACGCACACCGGCACAAACACACACCAGCACAGACACGTGCAGCACACAGACACACACGCCACAAACAAGACGCACACGCACGCACAGTCAGGGGACTGAAACCACACTCACAGGGGATGGGGCCCAGGCACACACACACGCATCCACGAGCACTGCGCAGTCCTCAGTTGCCTCTCCCTCCAAAGCCCCCTCCCTTGCCTCACCTGCAACCCCAAAGACACAGCGGCTCTTCCTCAGTGACCTCGGCCTCTTCCCCTCCAATCCAGCTGATACAGCATTCAGGGGGAAGAGGAAGCCCACCCACACGGAGCGGAGTGCCCCTCGCCCACGGACACCCTCCCCCAGGCGCAGACCGACTGACGCCCCCACCCGCAAGTCCCCCGGACCCGGAAGAGCAAGACCCCGCTGCCGCCCTGCAGCTCAGGCACCAAGTCTCCTTCCTCCATCCCTCAGGCCCCCACTCCACAGGTGCCCCCACCACACCCTGCCCCAAGGTTCCCCCACCCACAGATACACCATCCCCAAAAGGGTCAGGCCTTCTCCCCCTGTCACTTGCTCTTCCGTCCCCACAACTCCCGCTGCGCTTGTCTGTGCCACTGGTGTGGTGAGGGTGTCCTCCCCCTCTGTCCTGCCCACCTTACCTGATCCCCATTCTCCTCCCCTGGAGGTAGGCACTGCAGTGGAGTCCACTACCACCCTGTATGACTTGGGCACTGCAGTGGCGAACCTGTCCACTCCATCTGGACGGTCCACTGCAGTCGTGCCGGCACCCACACCATCTGAGTCATGCCCCCCAGTTGTGCCGGCACACACCATGTCAGACACCTCCACTGCAGTTGTCAGTGGCTCTCCAGTGCCCACCACCCCTTCCCTGCCTCCTCCTGGTGAGCCCTGATCCTGTCCCTGCGGTGCCTGGCCTGCCCCCCCGTATGCCCCTCCTAGGGGATTGTCCCTGGTTTATATCAGTGCAGGCATGCGTAGGGTGACATCTGCCACTGTCACCCTGTTTTGACATTCATGATGGACTGGCCATTGGCCTTTGTTTTTTTTTTTAAATGACTTCAAGTTTCGAACCCACATATGCTGAATAAAGCAACTTTCTGTTCTCTAGTGCTTTTGCTTCTGATGTACATGATGTTGATGATGCTAACCATGCCCTTGCTGCAGTGATGGTGATATTTGGTCTCATGAAAATGAAGTGTTACTGTGCCAGAACCCATGTGGTCCAGGGGACTGTGTCCTATCCTGTGGTGTATCCATGTCATCCTTAGCAGCATCTGAGGGTGTCATGTTTTCAATATTTGGCAATGGGATTTCCTACTTACATTTGCAATGTCACATCTGTGGCTTCCACCCCTGCACATCTGTTGTGCTTGCCATTGTTCAATTAGTCTAGTTCCCTGACCGTGTGGCCATCTCCACTGGACATGCAGGTTTGGGCATCAATGGGGAAGGACTCATCTGTGTTGTCAGTGCAACTTGCTATACATGTGTGTTGGATCTGTGCTGATGATTTCGTTGACACTCCCATGACCAGGCTGATGTGACGGGAGCCTTCATTTGGTGCTAATTGTTGACTGTGTGACCAAGTGTTCTGCTGACATGATGGAGCCCTACTGATGCGACATATGGCACAGCTTTCCTCACACAGGAGTGGAGTCCCCTCATGGCAGTGTGTACTCCTGTGAGATCGCCTGCGCCCAAGGTGTGTGTTGTATGAGCTTGTCTGTGTGTTCACTTCCATGTTGCTGTGCATGCTGGGATCCCTAGTGATGTTCCTGTTTGTGATGCTTGCTGAGTTGACCTATGTTCCCCCAAAGTCTTCTCCCTGGGTTCTCTGTGATGTGGGTGCATGGCACATTACTGGTCATCAGGGTGTCACCCATAGGTGTGTTTGCTGTCAGGGCTGAGTTTGTGGGCAGACGCTGATGGGTCAGTCAGGATTCCGCTTGGCACTTGTTGTTTACACCTGTCATGTGATTTCCGGTTTGTGTTAGCTGTCATTGGTTGTGACACGTTGTGTGTGTGACTGCTGGCACTCCTCAGGGTCAGGGCTGCAATGTTGGTAGTTGTCTATGTGTGTTCTTTGTGGGTGACCTTGGCTTCTTCATTGGTGTGTGACTGTGGCAGGGATCCCATTGGTTTGTGTGGTATTGCCGTCATGTCCATGTTCAGCGTAGTGTGCAGTGTGTCAGACATTCAGGAGTCTTGTTGAGTGGCCATGTGTGATGTGTTTCTGCACCTTGGTTCCCACCACCCCCCCTGGGATTGTCATGGGTGCATGTGCAATGTCACCAGTGCATGTGAGCTTCACTGCTGCACATTGTTGGAGGTCGAGGTGTGTGGTGTTGAGTGTGTGCAGATGAGAGTTGTTGCCCGGCTAGTCCCCTGCCTCCATGTTGCCCTTGGTTTATTGGCCGTGCTGATTGATTTGTGCTTGTGTAGGTGTGATGGTAGTTTGTTGCTCAGGACACATGACTGTGGTTCACAGTGTGAACGACATCTAGCTTTGTCATCAGAGTGGGATTGTAATGCAGCCCAGGCTCACCACATTGTGGGGGCCCTGGGGGTAGTGCTGTGGTGTGTCTGTGTCTTGCTGTGTCAGTTGCTGTTCCTACATGCTTGTGTGACATGTGTGATTTGTGCTCCCTCTCATCTGACAATGCCTGATTGCCCACATAGGGGATTTGGATCCATGAGTTGCCTTTGTGTGGCACTGTATGCACATCTGTGTAATTGGTATTCAGGCCTCCTCATGTGTTGTGTGGTTGCCTGGGGACACTGGTACCCCCCTTCACCTGATGTGTTTGATGTGCAGTGTGGGTCTGCCTGTTTGTGTTTGTGCATCTGCACCACTGCATTGGCATATCTTTAGTGTGCCATTGTCTGTATGTTGTTTGGTGTGTTTCCCCTGCTGTCCCTGGGACTCCTAGGTCATCAGTCAGCACAATGATCATTGTTTGTGTGTCCCATTGCTGCCATGGTATGGTATCTGTTCACCTCACATCTACAGTCTCCACAGGGTATCTGCATTTGTGTGCCCATTGGTGCAAATATGTGGGTCTGCATTCTGATGGTCACTTCTGTCATTGTGTCATTGATGAATGTTGACAGTGTCAGCCCCCATGGGTGATGTTTGTCTGCACATGGCCAAAGGTATGTCTTATTTGCACTGCACTGTTTGCCTCCCCCAATCTATGTTGCTATGGGACACAAGCACTACTTTGCCACTGATGTGTTTGTTGTTCTGTGACCAGGAATCATCCATGCAGTTTGGCCCTTGCAGCTTTTTCTTTGTCGACACTTACATTTTGGTCACTGTGATGATGGGGGTTTGGACCCCATTGCCACAATGTTCAAGATGTGCTTCAGCTATGGGCCCCACACTTACATTTTGGTCACTGTGATGATGGGGGTTTGGACCCCATTGCCACAATGTTCAAGATGTGCTTCAGCTATGGACCCCACACTTACATTTTGGTCACTGTGATGATGGGGGTTTGGACCCCATTTCTACAATGTTCAAGATGTGCTTCAGCTATGGGCACCACACTTACATTTTGGTCACTGTGATGATGGGGGTTTGGACCCCATTGCCACAATGTTCAAGATGTGCTTCAGCTATGGGCCCCACACTTACATTTTGGTCACTGTGATGATGGGGTTTGGACCCCATTGCCACAATGTTCTAGATGTGCTTCAGCTATGGACCCCACACTTACATTTTGGTCACTGTGATGATGGGGGTTTGGACCCCATTTCCACAATGTTCAAGATGTGCTTCAGCTATGGGCCCCACACTTACATTTTGGTCACTGTGATGATGGGGGTTTGGACCCCATTGCCACAATGGTCATGGCCTGCTTGCATTGTGGGTGCCACACACATTTATGTGTGGCACATGTGATAGGGGGTCACATTGTAGGTTCAAAGTCCTGTTCAGTGTTGTAGGCACTTGACACAGTCTACACACGCTTGTCATGGTGTTGGGGGGATGTCTTTATGTTGCATTCTTTATGTTGGTGTGTGCTTGTGGTGTCATGCATTAGCCATCCTGTGAGTGGGGGTGTTGTTGGTGGTAGGCATCCAGCCCCCATGGGTGGAGGTGGTAGTAGTGGTAGGCATCTGGCACCCCCTGGGTAAGGATGGTAGTAGTGACAGGCATCCAGCCCCCATGGGTAGAGGTGGTAGTAGTGGTAGGCATCTGGCACCCCCTGGGTAAGGGTGGTAGTAGTGACAGGCATCCAGCCCCCCATGGGTAGAGGTGGTAGTAGTGGTAGGCATCTGGCACCCCCTGGGTAAGGGTGGTAGTAGTGACAGGCATCCAGCCCCCCATGGGTAGAGGTGGTAGTAGTGGTAGGCATATGGCACCCCCTGGGTAAGGGTGGTAGTAGTGACAGGCATCCAGCCCGCCCTGGGTAGAGGTGGTAGTAGTGGTAGGCATCTGGCACCCCCTGGGTAAGGGTGGTAGTAGTGGTAGGCATCTGGCACCCCCTGGGTAAGGGTGGTAGTAGTGGTAGGCATCTGGCACCCCCTGGGTAAGGGTGGCAGTAGTGGTAGGCATCTGGCACCCCCTGGGTAAGGGTGGTAGTAGTGACAGGCATCCAGCCCCCCATGGGTGGAGGTGGTAGTAGTGGTAGGCATCTTGCACCCCCTTGGTAAGGGTGGTAGTAGTGACAGGCATCCAGCCCCCCATGGGTAGAGGTGGTAGTAGTGGTAGGCATCTGGCACCCCCTGGGTAAGGGTGGTAGTAGTGACAGGCATCCAGCCCCCCATGGGTAGAGGTGGTAGTAGTGGTAGGCATCTGGCACCCCCTAGGTAGGGGTGGTAGTAGTGGTAGGCATCTGGCACCCCCTGGGTAAGGGTGGTAGTAGTGGGAGGCATCTGGCACCCCCTGGGTAAGGGTGGTAGTAGTGGTAGGCATCTGGCACCCCTGGGTAAGGGTGGTAGTAGTGGGAGGCATCTGGCACCCCTGGGTAAGGGTGGTAGTAGTGGTAGGCATCTGGCACCCCCTGGGTAAGGGTGATAGTAGTGGCAGGCATCTGGCACCCCTGGGTAAGGGTGGTAGTAGTGACAGGCATCCAGCCCCCATGGGTAGAGGTGGTAGTAGTGGTAGGCATCTGGCACCCCTGGGTAAGGGTGGTAGTAGTGGTAGGCATCTGGCACCCCTGGGTAAGGGTGGTAGTAGTGGTAGGCATCTGGCAGCCCCTGGGTAAGGGTGGTAGTAGTGACAGGCATCCAGCCCCCCATGGGTAGAAGTGGTAGTAGTGGTAGGCATCTGGCACCCCCTGGGTAAGGGTGGTAGTAGTGGTAGGCATCTGGCACCCCCTGGGTAAGGGTGGTAGTAGTGACAGGCATCCAGCCCCCCATGGGTGGAGGTGGTAGTAGTGGTAGGCATCTGGCACCCCCTGGGTAAGGGTGGTAGTAGTGGTAGGCATCTGGCACCCCCATGGGTAGAGGTGGTAGTAGTGGTAGGCATCTGGCACCCCCTGGGTAAGGGTGGTAGTAGTGGTAGGCATCTGGCACCCCCTGGGTAAGGGTGGTAGTAGTGACAGGCATCCGGGCCCCTATGTGTATATGTGGCATTGGTGATGGGCATCCCGCCCCTATGGTGCTGCTGTTTCTGGTGTCAGTAATTTCTGCATCCCTCTGTGTGTGTGTGATATGTCGGGTACGTGTAGTTTGTTTTTGTAGTTGGTGTCTGGCTTACCTTCTGCGCCGTACGCGTCCGTGCCTGTTCCGGTAGTAGATGTAGAATATTGGTAGGATCGGAACGATGGGATTCATGGTTGGTTCGTCTCGTTCGTCTTTGTCGTTGCTTCGCCTCGTCCTCGTCGCTGGCGTGTTCGTCTCGTAGCCGTGGATCGTGTTGTGGCGCGAATCGGAGCTTATGTGCGCCTCTCCCGGATGCTTTGATGTGCCGTGCGTAGCGACGGGTTTGGCGCGTACGGGAAGCGCATCGTACTTGTCCTGCCGGACGGGGCTGCTTTTTGGCTTCCGGGTGACTCTATTCTGCGTTTACGGATCCGGCTCGGTCGGGGAACAGGACCTGGATTGGGTGAGTACGACTGGGTCGGAATCTGTGCTGTTGTGCGCATCGTACTTGTTCGTTCGGATTAATGTGCGGATCGGTCGGGAAACAGGCATTCGCATGGCTTTTTCCCGACCGAATGGTGTTAGGTGCGCCTCCGACCGAGATCGGAATCGGCCCCTAAGTCTTTTAAGAAATTCACCATATTGCATGTTTCTATTCCATGTGAACTGCATATTTCTGGCCATCTTGAATAAACATCAATTAACACCATGACATACATCTGAGCAGCTCCACTTTGAACCGGCCTTAATATGTCCAGTGCAACTTCATTCCATGCTTTCTCCGGATAATTTCTAACCACCATAGGTTGTACCATTGTTTTGCAAATGTTATCACTTTACATACACTCTGGGCACTCACAGATCTTTTTTTCACCCTAAATGTCAAGACTGGGCCACCCAAAATGCATCCTAATCCTCTCCTTTGTCTTGCATATACCTTGATGACCCACATGCACCAGGTGAATCAGCGATTCTATGACACACATGGGAGGTATGAGTTTAGTACCTCTCCACAACAGATCCTACCGAACTGACTATTCATCCTTCACATTCCAATACTTCACACTCCTCATTGATGCTTTTCCTTGAATTCCACCCATTCTCAATTAAACCCATAACCCCTTGTAAATCTGCATCATCCTTAACCAATGTTTTCCACTCTCCTTCATTTATCGTTCCCTCTGTGACTTCACAAATATTATAATTTTCAAGATCCCATTCCTCCTCTTCTTCCACTTCATCTTGAGTTTCTGTGACGAAACGAGACAGGCTGTCCATTACTTTGTTTTCAACTCCTGGAATATAATGCACTTTAAAATCGAATTCTTGTAGTGCTATGACCCATCTGCAAATTCTGCTGGTTACAGCATCTATCCCTTTTTTTGAAAAAACATTTTTAAGAGGCTTGTGATCAGTTTGCATGACAAACCTAGTGCCCCTCAAAAATGACTTTAACTTTTTTATTGCCCAAAAAATACACAAAGCTTCACGTTCTATTACTGAGTATCTAATCACTGTCCCTACTAATCATCTTGAAATAAACATAATAGTTCTTTCCTTTTCACCCTTCCCTTGTTTTAATACAGCACCTAATCCTTTCTAACTTGCATCCATTACCAAGACTGAACTCTCTGATGTGTCAAAATTCTGTAATGATGGAGCAACGGACAATGCATTTTTTATATCTTCCAGTTTCCAATTTGACCAATTCTTCTTTGTTTTCAGGACATGGAAAATTCTGAATGGTCTTTACCAGATGTTCATTTGTTTTCACTCCCTCTCTAGATAATTTGTGGCCCAGATATGTTATTTTACACTCCTCTTCCTTTAATGCATGACCTCTCTCTCTAAACCTTTCCAAAACCTTTCTGAAGCACTGGTCATGTTCTTCATTTGTCCGTCCAAAAATTAATACATCATCCTGATATATCTTTACATGTTCTATGTCTCTCAAAACGTCTTCAATTGCCCTTTGAAATAGAGCAGCAGCTGCTGATATTATACCAAAGGGCATCCTTGTAAATCTATATAAACCAAAAGGGATGATAAAAGATGTAAAATTCATGGAGTCCTCTTCCAATCTAATCTGGTGATATGCTGAATTCAAATCAAGAGTGGAGAAAGCTACCATCCCTTAAGTTGCATCAACATTTCTGTTACACTGGGGAGATGGTATCTATCAGTGACTACAGCCTTATTCAATCCCCTTAGGTCCACGCATAATCTCACATCCCCTGAAGCCTTGCGTGCTAGAACCACTGGAGCTACCCACTTAGTAGTTTCCACAGTCTCTATTATTCCCTCTTTCATGAGATTGTCAATTTGATCAGCCATGGATTGCCTCATGGCTAGCGGAACTCAACTTACTTTACTCACACTGGGAGTAACATTTTCTTTTAATACAGTTCTATGTGAATATTTAATCAAACAGCCTAATTTCTTTGAAAATACATCAGAAAAGTCCAAACGTACCTCATTGAATATATCATTCTCTCTCACACTCTCTCCTACAACGGTTCCACGCTGTGTTTTGTGCAACATGGTGAGTCTATATCATGAAATTCAATTTCCTTTAACACAATTGGCTTTAAGTCCCTCTGATGGAACCAACTAATGATGCTGTCTCCTTTAGTTAACATGTAAATCTTTCCTGCTGTATACCTCCCTATGTATTCAATTTCACCCATAAAATACCCATCCAGTTTGATAGGTATGCCCTCCATATACTTAAGGACGAATATCAGGCTTGAATACTCTCACCTTATTGACCAGCTACTCTACATAGAACTTCTTTGGAACCAATGAGATTTTTGCTCTGGTGTCAAACAACATTCCTACTGCTAAGCAATTAATGTTGACCAAATCAATGGGACTACTCTTATTCTGATGTCCCACCTGTAAAATGATGTGTCCACAAAACAATTCATCACTATCAGAACCATCCTCCACATTCATTTCTTTCACTTTTTTCGCTTTCTCTTGCAAAGCATCCTACTTTTGCAAAGTGTTGTACTTTCCCACACACCCTGCACTTGACAGTCCTTTGAGTTTTTTCTTTTGAACATCATCACATTTCACTTTGACATACTTTTTTGTACCTGAGAGCAAGTGTTCATTTTTCCACTCACTATGTGTTGTTATACACTTTGAGTTTTCACTACTAACACTTTATACTCTTTCTAATGGCCCTTCTCTTTTATGGTTTTACGTTTTAATAACCTCCACACATGCTAGCGAATGCTCAACCTTTTTTGCTATTAATAAAACTTCATCCAATTTAGGATTATCCATCTGCCAAAGCTCATCCCAGACCCTCTCAATGTTAGACCCTAGCATGAATTGATCACTGATTTGCTCATCAATGGAACCTTCAAATTTGCATGATGATCCCAGTTTCCGCAGACCAGTAATGTAATTTTCAGCTGACCTTGTTGTAGTTGTACCCTTCCGCCAAAATGGTGCCATTCCAAGATACTACTGACTTTGGGAAGATAATGATTATCCAATCGCTTCATACACACCTCCAACTCATTTAAATCTTTGCTTTCACTATCTGTTAATTTAGGCAAAAGTCCAAAAACTTCCTGTCCCTCAGGACCAAGACAATATAACAATAACACAGTTTTTCTCTCTGTACTCAATGTGGTCCCACAAATCCTAGCATAATGCAAAAACACTTTTTTCCACTGCATCCATTTGATTGTTGGTTCACCTGCAGCAGATAGGAAAAATGGTGGAGGAACTATATTTTGCATATTTAGAATTCACAATAGACCAGCTAGAGAATAGCTTTCTGCCATGAACAACTAGGCTGGACAAGATGGAAGGAGCAGCTTCCTCCAGTATCCCCAACAGGCTCCTGGGACTCGCAGTCCCCTGGTATTCACTGCCTCTCCGCGGGCTCCTGAAATGAGCTTTATATCACTGGTGAAGTGGACGCAAGTGAGGCTGGACAAGATGGAAGGAGAAGCTGCCACTGGGACACCCAAAAGGCTGCTGGGACTCGCAGTCCTGGTGTATTCACTCCAGCGCCACAGGCTCTTGAAATACGCTTTAAAGCGCTGAAGTGGCGGTAGGTGAGGCTGGACAAGATGGAAGGAGGAGCCGCCTCTGGAACTCGCAGTCCAGTGGTAGTCTATTTTATTGTAACTTGAGAACTTTAAGGTTCACTACTGCAACTTTAAAACTTAATCGTATTACCTACAGGCAGGTTTACAATTTATTCAACACTCTTCCATAACAAACATAGATCAAAGGCAGAAAATGGTGAACACATGTAGAACTCAAAATCAGTCAACTAATTTGATATGTTTGCATTGAGTATTTAAAAGCAATATTATGTGCATAAAAACATTTTAATTTTTACCTTGTAAGCTTGCTTATGGATGTATTCAGCTGCCTGGAATTTTTTCTAGAGGAACTCTGTCTCTTTTGAGATTCCAAAGACAGGAAAACTTGGTGTTGCCCTAAACAGAGTTAGGAGTGCCTCCTGTGCAGCCGAGGATATCTAATTTTCATGGGGAAGCTTTTCTCGACAAGGCCAACAAAGTTCTTGGCCAACTTTGTGGGAGGTCTGGATGACACATTGGGACATGGGTGTGAGTTTCTAGTCATGCTGTCAACATAATGACATGGAATGGGAGATTTGGATCATTGTGGCACTTACCTTAACTGTAACTGTATTCAAATGAGCAAGTGGATCTATTTCACAGAGATTCCAAAGAGATATCCCAGAGGCCTGAAATCCCACTAAATACGTTTGGGTATTGCCATATTTATTTCCCACTTTGGGCCACTCATGATGTCAAGCCACCTCTATAAAGAGAAGAACATTTTACATACCCAATGGTACCTGACTACTAAGATTCCTCCCAAGAACGTAATGCCGATCTCATGCAGGTCTGCCTCAAGTACATATTGGTTCCAGTTCATCAGTTTGTTCACTGCTAATAATTATATATATTTTCTAAAGAGAGTTCACACATTTGCTCAGGCTTCTATCCAGTTTCATTAAATCAGCTCAAGTCAAGTCTCTGGACTTAGGGAACAATTCTCAAAACATTAGAAATAATTTATCGAAAAAGAAAAACAAGAACCAGCAGCTTTGGCAAATAACCCCTTATTTGAATACTGAATTGATAAAGTTTTAAACTTTTCTACTAACAGTCTGTGAAAGGACATGTTCAAACCCTCATGGATAAATGAGATCTCTGGTAGTTGAGAACGCGAACAATGAAGTCTTCTGTTCCACTGCAAAGCTTGAACTTGAAAGAAAATGCAGCATGTCAACACCGTAATTCGAACAAACGGTGATTGAGAAGCAAGGAACTTTCGCTTTCTGTTCCTGATAAATACGCTCAGACACGAATACAAGAGCACATCCCAATTCCAGCTCCTTCATTTTCAAGAAGGCTGTGAGGAATGGCCAGATATTGGTACTTGAATGATTTTACGAGACAGATTTACACAAGGGCTATATTCAGGAAGCATCAGTGATTGAAGTCTGAGTTTGTGGTGTTACACATCTAATTGACTTCCAGTGACATTTTCTCCTATGACTTGGAAGGGGTTCTGTGAATATAGAGGACAGTGAAGTCCTTTGTAGGATTCCCAGAAGGGAGTGCTGCAATCATGAAGGATACTGTAATGAGTTGTGATGAGAACTGGTTCTGTATGAACTGGGTTCCACTGGTTTTTCCAGGTGGGGCAGGTCATATGAATATGTCCTGTACATTTCCAAAAAGAAATCAGCTTGGAATGCTGGCGAAGTCACCACAGAGAAACAAGGGGCATCAAGGTAAACAGCTCTGCCCCAGCACCCAGCTCTTACCCAATTTTGGCTGGGTTCCCTAGTGCATATGTTTTAGAGCACAGCTGCCTTAAAATGTTTTATAAGGATATTTTTAGTACTGAATGTTTCCATCCATTCACTACATCCTCACAGAAAAGGGTTCTTATCACTAAAAGACTCCTCTTATCATGGCTTTTACATTTTGTTTTGATGATGACACTTGTATATTAATCGACCCATCGCAACAGCCCAGACATCACCATCATTGGTCCTTGATTGTTGGCCACAAAAGCTTCGGTGGTCAGAACTTTCCTTTGTCTCAACACCAAGAAAACAGAGAGTCTGACATTTAGGGTGAAAAATCCAAAAGTGATTTCTTCCAATTGGCAAGTCAACTGTGAAGCTTATACAGCTCCTGTCAAGACCACTCATAATATTGGATTTCTTTTCAACTTAGATCTCTCCTTCACTCCACAAGCTTAAGAAATAATGAAAAAGCCTACTAATTCCTTTAAATCCCCATTTGTGGGACTTTTCAATGGATCCTCCTCATTCAGGCAATACTTCAATCTAGACTAAACCAATGCTCAACAGTCGTTCTTAGTGATCCTCAGAAAACAGTTAAAAAATTACAAATGCTCCAAAGCAGAGCTATCAATCTCGTATTTTGCTCTTAAAAATGTGCCCTTATATCAGCATATCAATCCAAACTACAGTAGCCACCCACCAAACAACAAATCATATTAAGCATCCTCTGTATTATCTGAAAGTCAACATACAAAAAGGCCCCCAAATAGCTCACAGACTTATTTGTATACCAGACAGAAAGAAACATCCACTCTAATAAACATACAAAGCTTGCTACCACCAAATGGCAAAGAAAAGCCACAGCAAAAAACACCTCCTCATAGCAGTCACTAAATTATAGAGTGACGTTCCTCCTTCATGCAAAAGACCCCAACCCTCTAGACTTTCAAAAATTCACTGAATACACTTCTCAACAACAGTTTCAAGAAGTTGATATAATTCCTAATCTATTTTAAACATCTGCCCTTCTTGTAATCTTTCTCTCTTCTTGTCTTGTTTTCCTGCATTCTGCCCCCCTATCATGTCCTCTTTTCCTTCCTCCCGCACCTTGAAGCTAGATATTTTTTCTAATCTATGGTGTGCAATATAAATAAATAACTATAAATACAAATATTTAACACCATTGAAGCCAAATGGATTAATATGAATGTATTCCTCCAAGCAACAAAATTAATGTTGTTTCATTTACAATTACTGATTTCACTCCATTTCTAGCAGTTGATTTTTAGCCCTAGTTTTCTAACCCTTTAGCTGTTTTTTTCCATTTTGTTTCATATTTTTAAGTATTTTACACACACTTACTTAAAATCAATGTGGACGTTATACCTTCTTTATTTCGTACCACATTGTTGTAATGGTTGTGTTTTTCACACATTGCCCTGCTTACATTTTCTTTTGAAAATCATACGGTGTCCCATGCTAAGCCACTAAAGAGGTTGTGGTCATAGAAACCTGTACACTGATGCAGACTGGACTTTGGATTGATGCCCAACAGGCCATGTAGGATTGCTGATGGTTACTTGAAATGAGTGATTGTCTCATCTCTCCTCTTGTCTATCATGAATATTCGTCTGATTTATATTGCAGGACTAGCTTGACACAGTCCATATTGGAGTACTGGTATTGATGGCTAGCTGAGGTGGACTGTTTCTTGACTCTTCCAGAGTTGGCGAATGGGACAATGTCAAGTAAGAAATTGATTAGAACATGAATGCCAGTCTTGATTTATGGCCTGTGGGATCTTTCAGGAGATGTAAATCTAACTCATATATGTTCTTTGACAGCTTAAATTATTATGCCAGCATGCTTGTAGATATGCTAAGTGTAAGGAATTTGACTGTCAATATATGGGGGGACATTCAATGTGAGCTGTGACTGACTTTTCACAAACCCCAAACAATCAAAATCTAAAACTAGTTTATGTGGGGAATCCATGGCTTACCCTTGGTAACTTGGTAACTTGGTTCAAGTATCAAGGCTTTATTCAAGAACATTTATGTGCAACAACTAAATTGAGCAACAAGCTAAGAAATAAGAAAGTGAAAAAGTATAAATATAAATCAAATTGAGTTAAACGGATAGAAAGAGAAACTTGAAGGAAATCAAACGTTAGGTACCGCAAATTTTAGCAAAAAACATGTCACTGGTAAAAATTAGCATTGTACACAAAGAAATTATGTTTTAATCAAAACAGCCACGGGAGGGATCAGGTCCCTCATTGCTGGAACTGAAAGGAACATGTTTTTTTTTTTAGTATTTTTCCCAAAGATGTATTTAAAAATGAAACATTCTAATTACTTACAGTAATACTTGCTCACTTTGCTTGAAATATTTTTATTTAAAAAAATCCTTGATAAATCTTTGATTTTTAAGGACTAGTTCTTCAAAAGCCAGTTGACTGCAGATACAAATCTCCACGGAACTAGAGAACTAAACAATAGCTATTTCCAACTGTATTTAAAGCAGTAATTGCTCTCTCTGTCCAGAGGAATGTATGTACACCATAGTCACATGAAGGAAGTTTCACAGGAGTGTGCAAGAGGTGTGTTCATTTGTAAAGTTTCATATGCCTCTAATACAGGACCTTATTTAATCTAAAGCGACGGGAGAGATGTTCACCAAGGGAAATAGATTTAAATGGCAAGATGTGAACTCTTATATCCTTGGAGGTCAGAAAGAAACTAGTGTCATCAGACCTTGGAGCAATCTTTTTCATACAGTTTCAAGTCAGAGCTGGAAAGAAGTCTGTCAAGAGACATCTGTAAAGTAGACAGAAAGTCTTATATGTAACAGGCAGAGAAGTATTCTTTTCTTCATCTTATTCAGAAATTTTTCTGCTGGGAAAATGTCAAGAAGAGTACTTGGAAGGGCACAAGCGGTATTGGGGATGCCCGAGTCTAAAGTACTAAAATTTCTAGGCTTTCCCTTTCCATATTTTGGAGCAGTATGCCCTAGTTCCTGATGTGGAATAGCAAACTCATATTCCGTTTCACTATCAAAGTCACCCTCGTTGACCGCTTTTCACCTTAAACAGAGCGCTCTATCTCCACCCTTGGCTTATTCAGTTACTCCTACCAAGTATCAAAAGAAATATCCACTCCAAATCCCCATCTGTTACAGCCCTCCTCTAGAGTGTGGCTCCAGAATTCTAGCAATGTTCCAAAATCTCAAAGGGAATGTACTATAAAAGCTTGCAAGAGGCAGATGTGACTTAGCGGCCCTGGGATCTCATCTTCTTTACTCATCCTGGGCTTTTTGTAAGTTCCCTTTGTTTGATGTATAGCAGGCCTTCAACGGTGCAAAGTATGTGTATATGACAAGAACTCCAACCAAAAATGTAGAACAATTTTGTTAAGCACATGATTGAACTTTGGCAGACTATATTTAATATTTCCAAAATGAATTAGATGTGAACGATAGTAAAAGTTTAATCACACAAGTGACATTTACTTTATAGATTACCTATGTACTGCAAATCTGGTTTTAATGGCACCTTCCAAACAGAAATTTCCAACATAAGGTTTAGATTCATGGGGGTAGATTTACAAGCCCCTTGCGCCACCTGTGCGTCACTTTTTGTGACGCACCGGCAGCGCATTTTTCTGCCCAATATTTACAAGGACAGGAAAAGCCAACCTGCGTGGCTTTTCCTGGCCTTGTAAATACAGCCCCTTTACATGCAGCACTTTGCGTGAAAGGGGAGTTCCATCGGTGATGCTGTGGGTGTTCCCACGCAACACCCATGGAATCAGACACATTTCCAGATTTACAAGAAATCGTAAATCTGGAAATGTGTCTGAATGCTACGCCTCCCCAGGGGAGGCATAGGGAGGCGCAACGAAGAGAAATGTATTCATTTCTCCTCGTTTTTTTCCTCTTTCTATGCGTGCTGCATTCTGCAGCACACGTTGAAAGAGGAAATAACCTCTAATGATTGTTTATGTATGTGGAAGGTGTTCCTTCCTGCACATAAACAATCCTTTAAATAAAGACGTTTTACAAGTTTCATGTGTGCTAATGCAGCACACATAGAAGTTGTAAAACGCCATTTCTGATTGTTTATGTGCAGGAAGCGAACCCTTCCTGCACATAAACAATCATCCCCGTGACGTAGGCATCCTTGCACCATGGTGCAAGTATGCCAGCGTTCGCTCATGGCAGCAGTTTGTGCGCCAGCGCAGGGGGAAGCACAGAGATGCGACTTATTATTGTAAATATGTTGCATCCCTGTGCTTCCAAACTAACGCAGTGCGGCGCAGCAAAATGACTTGCTGCACCGCGCTGCGTTCGTTTATTGTAAATCTGCCCCATGATACTTAAATGGGAAGGCTCTTTAGCATGGCTGCACTTCTAAAAGTAGGCCACATTTTAAGGTGGAAATCTGAAAAAGTCATTCATTCCTACACCCCATATCTGGAATTTATAGAAATGTGCTGATCATTCACACAAGAAAGTTGATTTATCAAAGTGAGAGGTACAGCAAACTAAGAATAAAAGTGATTGTTTTTTTTTCTAAACTGAGCACACGAGGTCTGGCTCCTTTATGTATCTGCAGCTACTGTAGAGGTCAAAAACAAACAGATGGGGTTTATGGAAAATGGTGGATCATGCAAAGCCAGATTTCCTCATACAGACTCTGAAGTATTATGGCTCTGGACATTTGTGGACCACAGCCAGTTTCAATCTTGTCGAAATGTTGGTGAATTCCCTGTCTTTTGTGAGGAGTAGTACATTTGTTCTGATTTAACCTGCTCTAGTGTTTTAATAGTGTTCAGGTACAAAGGATATTAGGCTTTCTGTCTGATCTGAAAATGTGATATTTCCTCTTCACTTTTTCACAGATTAGTTGAATAAATGATGTTGCTGCTGAACAAACACAGGTTGTTGGAATTATGGTTATTTATTTGCCCAATTTTGTTTCTACATTCAGGCTCTGTTCTTCTCTCTGATGGTTCCTATTGAAATCTTCATTCTTCTCTAAATTTCTCTTATTCTCAAGGTTAACAACTCAATATGTATCTCTTGTTGAACTAGAATGACTCACTCAGTCACTTAACAGGATCTTTTAGGATGCTCTTCAAGATTTGATTGCAGGGTATATGTTGTTTGTTGGAAAGTGGGCTATTAGTAGTGGTAAATGTGCATCTACCACTGGCAATAAGGCCACTAACACAGTTTAGGGCTCAGTATAGGTCTCAATAAATTATTCCCATACTCAACTCTTGGTAGCTTGGCTGGAACAGGCAAGCTTAAATTAGGTGACAGGAATGTAAATCATTTAAAAACACCAATTCAGTAAATAATTAAGACACAACACATAAAAATCCAACACCAATTTATAAAAGTAGGAATTATTTTTATCTTTAAAATGACACCAAAACGACAAAAATCCAATGTAGGGAACCGAAGAATGCATTATTAGTGTTAGCTATGTAATCTCAGATGGTGGGAGGAGGGCAAGGTCCAGTACTCAGGAATCATCACTGCCCCTTGCAGAGAGAAAGCTTGAGGCCCAATTAACTTTAATAGCTTTGGAGCAGAGGAAACTGGAACTAGCTAAGGAACAGTGGGAGGAGAAGGCGGCAAGAAGAAATGGTGGCAGTGAAAATGAAGAAGAAATTGAGATGTCTAGGGGTGGTGGATTTGACCACAAGGCTCCCCAGGGTATAGTACCCAGGTACACAGAGGGGAATGACATTGACAAATGGTTGACTGCATTTGAAAGGGCCCTAGGGATGTGGGGGTCTGCCCCAAGCGTTGGGGTTCAGTCTTGTGGGAACTGATTCTAGTAGCTGGAAGTAATAGGCTCCTGACCATGCAGGGGGAGGAGGCGAAATCCTACTCTCACATGAGGCAATGTTTAGTTGAGAAATTTGGTTTAACCCAAGAGCAGTACAGGGGGAAGTTCAGATGGCACCCAGTGACGTAGCTACAAACTTTGCCGCCTGTGGCGGTCCCTACCTTTGCCGTCTGCGGCGGCTGCATGGAAGCGTGAGAGGGGTGCTGGTGAGTCCAGCGTTTGCCACGCCCCTATCCCTACGTAAGTCAGTAAGCCCTGTTTTGACCAGTGGTGTAGCAGGAGGGGGTGGTGAGCCCACCGCTCCCAAAACTTGTGCCGCCCGGGGCGGACCGCCCTCCCGCCCCCCCTCTTGCTATGCCACTGGAGGCATCCAGAAGGTAAGCTCCCAGTCGTGAGTAGACTTTTTAGACACCTCACAGACAGCACTATAAGGCTGGATTGTTAGTAACAAAGTAGACACATATGAGGGATTATATTATTCATTTTTGAGAGAACACATTTTTACTCATTGTGCTGAAGAGAAGTTACGCCAGTACCGAGTGAACTCAAAGTTGTCTAGTTCTAGTGACCTAGTCAGGGCAGATGATGAGTGGGTGAGAACCCGGGTTTCCACTCAGCACCAGTGGGGCGACAGTTCCGTCCCCAGGGGAAAGCCCATGGGAAAGAAGGTCAAAAACAGAGTAAGTCCTCAAAAGACCCACAAAAACCTGAATAAGGATGGGGGCCCCCGAGCCAACCCAAATTCAAAGGGAGGGGGTATCAGGGAAAGAATTGTAGGTTCTTTGATCCCTCAAAAGTGGGAAAGTGCTTTGACTGTAATCAGCAAGGGCACAAGAAGGGAGACACTGTCTGCACCAAGAAGCCCCCCACTAGTGGGCCATCCCCAGGGATTGCTAGTGTAAGTTTGGGGGTGGAGAGTGTCCCAGAGAGGGGTAGGGAAGTAGCAGAGGCAACCTTAGTGTCCCTGGGTGGGGTGAATATTGCAACCCTGGCCACCTTACATCCAAACATGGATAAGTGCAGGCAGAGGCCTCACGTCAATGGGACTGAGGTTGGAGCTCTAAGAGACACTGGGGCTAGTGTAACCATGATACCCTGGTGCCTCAACAGAGATTGCTACCTGGTGAGTTGCACCAGGTCACCTATGCAGACAGCAGTACAAAACTCCATCCTGTGGCTATAGTGGATTGGGAATGGGGAGGTGTGACAGGCCCTATGAAAGTAACTGTGTCTCCTCTACTCACAGTCCAGTGTTTACTGGGCAATGATCTCAAAGCCTCAGAGTGGTCAGAGGTGGAGAGAGGGCTCCCTATGAGAATATTGAAGCTCCCTGAATGGTATGTGCTGTCACCAGGTTATAGACTTTCTGGAAGGGAAAGGCTGGGTGCAGGGACCCTGGAACAAGGGGCCAATCATCTAAGGACAAGGGTAATGGGTCTGGTGAGCCAGCCCAGGGAACTCCAGAAGTGCAGGAGGAATCTGACCCTGATGGGGAGGATCTGGCCTCCTAGGAAGGGACTCCATCCCTGCCAGAGCTATCATATTTGACAGAACTGATATGTGCAGGTGGACCCTCCAGAGAGGAGTTCTGTCAGGGATAGAGACTATCCCACCCTTGATAGCTTGAGGCGGATTACCTACAAGCAAGAGAAGGGGGATGACAGTGGATTTCACAGAATCTACTGGAAAGATGGACTTCTTTATACTGAGGCCAGAAACCTCAAGGAAGGGGCCACCAGGAGGTTGTTGGTGCCCCAAAAGTACAGAGAGTTCATCCTGTCCTTGGGTATGATATCCCCTTAGCAGGACATTTGGGACAGACTAAGACTTGGAACCAGTTGATGAACCATTTCTACTGACCCCATATGTCTGAGAAGGTAAAGGAGTTGTGCAGCTCCTGTGTCACCATTCAGGCCAGTGGCAAGGCAGGGGGGAAGTCAAAGGCTCCCTTGATACCACTGCCAGTGGTTGTGACTCCTTTTGAGAGGGTGTGGATGGAAATTGTTGGTCAACTGGTCCCACCTACTGCATCAAGGAATAGGTATATCTTGGTGGTAGTGGTATATGCCACAAAGTACCCTGCAGCAATACCTCTCAGGACAATAGCTGCTTCTGCAGTGGTTAGGGCACTGCTTGGTGTGTTCACCAGAGTGGGTTTTCTAAAAGAGGTTGTTTCAGATAGGAGCGCAAACGTCCTATCCAGCTATCTGAAAGCAATGTGGGATGAGTGTGGTGTCAACTACAAGTTCACTGCCCCATATCAACCCCAGATTAATGATCTGGTGGATAGGTTCAACAAGACCCTGAAGAGCATGATCAATGGGTTGTATGACAAACTCGGGAGGAGATGGGATATTCTCCTCCCATGCCGACTGTTTGCCTACAGCAATTTTCCACAAAATGGGGTTGGTTTCAGTCCCTTTGAGCTGCTGTTTGGACACCCAGTGAGAGGGTCATTGTGCCTGCTGAGAGTGTCTTTGTAGAAGTCTCTCAAATAAGCAAACTACAATGTGCTGTACTATGTGTTCGGCCTAAGATCTTGAATGGCAGAATACATGTATAAGGAAGGCAGGAAACTGGAGGCCAGCCAGGAGCTCACGCAGCACTGGTATGACCAGAAGGCTACTATGCCTGAGTATACTCCAGGACAGTTGGTGTTGGTGTAGGAGCCTGTGGCTCCTAGGGCCCTCTATGACAAGTGGAGTGGGCCCTATCCAATCATTGAAAAGAAGGGTGAGGTTGTGTACCTGGTTGAACTTGGCACCCCCAGGAACCCTCATAGGGTCCTGAATGTGAATAGATTGAAACCCCACCATGACAGGGCAGACATGACCATGTTACTGGTCACAGATGAGGGAGTGGAGGAAGAGACTGAGCCAGTGCCTGACCTCCTCTCCAACAATGTGCAAGATAGGTCAGTGGAGGGAGCGGTACTCGCTCCCAAATTGACAGACCAGAGGCACCGAAACTGCAAGCAGGTGCTGTAACAGTTTGCTTGCCTGTTCTCTTTGATACCAGGTATCACTGAGTGGTGTGTGTACCACATTAACACTGGTGACAGCCCACCTGTCAAAAACAAACTGTACAGGTTGTCTGACCATGTCAGAGCCAGCATCAAGGATGAGGTAGCTAAGATGCTGGAGTTGGAGTTAATTGAGCTTTCCGACAGTCTATGGGCCAGCACAGTGGTGCTGGTGCCCAAACCTAATCCGCAGGGAGACCAAAGGAGTTAAGGTTCTGTGTGGACTACAAAGGACTGTGTGCAGTCACAAAGACAGATGCTCACCCTATACCTAGGGCTGATGAGCTCATTGACAGGTTAGGGGCTGCTAAGTACCTGAGTACATGTGATTTGACTTTAGGCTACTGGCAGATGGCCCTCACAGATGGAGCAAAGGAGAGGTCGGCATTCTCCACACGAGAGGGACATTATCAGTTCAGCGTAATATCCTTTGGCTTAAAGAATGTCCCTGCCACCTTCCAAAGGTTGGTGAACAGGGTCCTGTCTGAGTTGGAGCAGTTTAGTTTAGTGCAGCTTATCTGGATGATATAGCTGTATACAGTTCTACCTGGGGGGATCATTAAGCCACCTGAGGGAAGTGCTGCAGGCCATGTAGCAGGTAGGCCGGACTATTAAGGCCAGGAAGTGCCAAATAGGGCAGAGTTATGTTGTGTACCTGGGCAAACTGGTAGGTGGAGGCCATGAACAGCCTCTCCAGGCCAAAATCCTAACCATTTTGGATTTGACTGCTCCTGCTGCCCAGACCCAGGTCAGGGCCATTCTTTGAACTGACTGGGTACTATAGAAGGTTTGTTCAGAATTATGGGGCCATTGTGGCTCCCCTGACAGAGCTGACTTTTAAGAAGGGGCCCAGGAAAGTTGAGTGGACCCCAGAGTGTCAGAAGGCTTTTGATACTCTGAAATCTGCTACGTGTTCAGCACCAGTGTTACTGGCCCCTGATGACACAAAGGAATTTGTGGTTCAGACAGATGCTTCAGAAAAAGGGTTTGGGGCAGTGTTGTCACAGGTGAATGAGGAGGGCCTTGATCAGCCAGTTGCCTGCATTAGCAGGCGACTTCTTCCCAAAGAGCAGAGGTGGAGTGCCATTGAGAGAGAGGCCGTTGCTGTGGTTTGGTCCCTGAAAAAGCTGAGACCATAATTGTTTAGAACTCACTTTCATGTTCAAACTGACCAAAGACCTCTCGGATGTCTCATGCTGATGTGAGAGGAGAATACCAAGCTATTCAGGTGGTCCATTTCCCTACAGGGAATGGACTTTACAGAGGAGCACAGACCGGGGGTTGCCCATGCCGATGCTGATGGACTTTCCAGGATTTTCCACTTAGTTGATGAGGACTACCACTGTGTAGGTTAGTGACCCATCACCTTTCGTTTGGGGGGAAGGGCTATGTTGAAAATCCATCCTGTGTGCCCTGTGCACCCACATTTTTTGCTGACTGGTACTGTTGGTAACTGACTCTGACTGTCCCTGGGCTCTGTCTAACCAGGCCCAGGGCCAGTGCTATGTTGAAAACACAGTGAAAACACACACATACATTAGGGTACACTATGTGTTAAGGTACACCTATGATTGGCATGACCTATCCTATAAATCCCTAGTACATAATGAGCAGGGGGATTAAAACTACCTATAAATCCCTAGTATATAATAGGGCATGGCAGTTTAAAGGCCAGCAGCCCTTTCTGCACTTGCATGTTTGCACTGCTGAGAGCCTGAGGTCATTTTAAAAGCAGCCCTGGGTTGCAGCACTGCTTTTAAATTTAAATTGTCCCTAAACTTGGTTTTGTTGGTAGGGGCACTTAAAAAGAGATAATCTATAATAATTTGGCATATTAGGTACCCCCAGGGTCACTCCTAGGTGTCCCTGGGTTGAGAGGGTCTTTGTAATTATAAGGAGGGTCCTTATAAAAGTTGTTAAATTTCACATTTTCCTTTCCCCATTGTAGTAAACTGCCACTCAAAATCGACTTTGGTGCTAGGAGTACTGGGGAGGGAGGATTTACACTATTTTGGCATATTCAGCACCCCTAAAGTCCCCTCTAGGTGTTCCAGGGGTGGGGGTTCCTGTAACTATAAGCAGTGGCCTTATAAAAGATGTTGTAGATGCCTTGATAATGGAGAAATTGCACATTGCAATTTCTCCATTGTAGATGCCTGGACTCATAGGATAACATTGCAATAGTTTATGAACTCATAACTATCGCTAGGAATTAAATAAAATACCAATTAAGGACTTAAGAGAATGGTATTGATAAATCCAACAACATGCCATTAAAGTTATCCTAAAATATACAGAACAGAAGTTATAAGACTTTCTTGTCTGTAAGCCAACATTCTGCCCTCCTGTGGTCTCCCCTGATTGGTAAGAGTTAACAGGATTAGCCTGGCAGCTTTGATGAAATGATAAGTGGTTCACCCAGAGAGAGGCTATCTGTTGGACAGAGCTCTGATACACAGGAACGCCAGAGCAGGGGAGAGGGGTCATAAAGCATGAGCTTCAAAGGAGGAAATGGAAAGGCAGTGAATCCCAGGTCCATCTATCCCCCATCCCCTCTGACCCAGCCAGACGGCAGGCTTAAGGCAGGAATTTGCAGATGGTAGGGGGAGGAGAGCTATGGAAATGAGCCATACTGGAGGTTGGTTTAACTAGTTCTTGCTCCTCTGCTGGGAGTTCAGCCATACTAAATTTTGGAGGAATAGTGCTTTCTGGGAGAAGATTATGCCACATTTTGGAGGAAGTGGTCATTCTCTGGGATATTGCCCTGCAACTCATTGGACAGGAGTGCTCTCCTGCTTCACCCCAGGGAACACTTAATAAATATGTGAGAGGAGCAGAGCCTCTCAGATCTGCTGTTTGAAACTAAGAGAAGAAGACATGCCAAGCTGGAAACTTGAGGGCAGATTTACAAGAAACTGGCGCATCTCTGCGTTATAGCAGAGATGCATCAGTTTACTTGCGTCATGCAAAAAAACCCTTGCACCACCATGGATGCGTCGCATTTACAATGCGGCGCACCGTGGTGCAAGGATTGACAGATGCGTCACGCATCTGTTGGCGTAAAGGTAACGCATTGCTGGAGTCGTGTTGCAAGCACGACGCAACTCCAGCAATGCTCAGGAATGCCTATTCCTATTGTGCTGCGTCACTCCTTACGCCTGCTTCAAGCAGGCGTAAGGTTTTGACGCAGTGACGTCGTAGAAGTGTCGCAGTGAAATCTTGTAGATTTCACTGCGTCACGTTTACCAGGCTTTTTTGTGTCGGAACGCCCACCCTGCATACATTATACCTGACACAGGTAAAATGTGGCACAGTGCTTTACAATGTGACGTATCTCCCTAGATGCGTCACGTTGTAAATGTGTTGCAACGTGGCGCATTGTTTACGCCGCCGCTGCGTCACAAAAGTGACGCAACAGCAGCGTAAAAGTGTCGCAAGGGGCTTGTAAATCTTCCCTTTGATTTGCACCATCAGGCCCTGCATTCTGACTGAGTGCGTCTGCTGCATTATCTGGAAATACAGCCCTTTGGATGTACCTTGCTTCAAGAGGACTAAAGAGTGGACTCCCTGTAAGCTACAGGTTAACAGAGCTCACTTGGACCATCACTACCAAGAATCCCTGGCCTGGATTGCGTCCAGTGAATTTGTAAGGGTTTCGTCCAGGTGCATTATGGGATTTGTGGTTCCAACCTCTCAAGGACCATCTTGGAGATTCCAGACCCTTGGATTGTGTTTTGGACAGACACTTTGGACCCTCAAGAAGAACTTCAGGAAGAAGTTCCAGAAGTTAGGAGCAACTTTGGAATAAGGGGACCAACTCAACTGCGAGAGCCAAGCCGGCCACCTTCAACGGTGAGCCGGCCTGACCTGCTGGTTCATCCCGCTGAAAAGTTCCAGAGGTCCGTCTTCCAGAGTTTGACTGGGAGCTCCCTGGAAAGCACACCGGCAAACCCTCACCAAATCCTGAATGGTGAGGAGCATCGAGGGACCCCAACAGAAAAAGCTCCAGAAAGGTTTCTAAGTCCAAACGTAAAATCTCGACAGAGGCCTACCGTGAGGAGTATCCAAGCAGGGCTCCATCGCGGTCGGCCTGAAACTTTGACTTTGTCCCGGTCAAGCGCAACAAGATGTCCCAAAGTGGCGCTATAGGTTTCTAAGTGCTATACAGTGCTAAATCTTTAAAAATTCATAGCTCCGGTTCCCTTTATTGGATTTTTGTCGTTTTGGTATCATTTAAAAGATAAAATATTTCCTATTTTTATAAATTGGTGTTGGATTTTTTTGTGTGTGGTGTCTTAAGTATTTACTTAATTTGTGTTTTTAAATGCTTTACATACCTGTCTCCTAAGTTAAGCCTGCCTGCTCGCAGTCAAGCTACCAAGGGTTGACCATGGGAATCATTTATTGAGACCTATACTGAACCCTAGACCATGTTAGTAGACTCATTGCCAGTGGTAGATGCACAAGTACCATTACTAATAACCCACTTTCCAACATTCTTCTATCGTTCACACCACTATACAGTCCAGTCAGAATTTATATGCATTTGTCTCTGTTATTCTCTTCTCTTTCTCACTCACTCGAGTTTGCCATCTGTTATTATAATAGCAAGTTAATCCTTACTTAAATGGCATTCCACTGGTTTCCCTAATACTTTTAGTCAACTATTTTTGTATCAATTAATTTATGAAACATTAAAAAAATAACCATCACAGTCCTTTTAAAAAATGCACTTCTTTCTCACTCTGGGTAACCGTCTGCAGTAACTCAGCAAAAGTAAGTGGCATACTTTCAGGAATTTCGCGTAACATGCGTAATGCAAAATTCCTGAAATTATGCAAATTACGTAGCGTAGTTTAAATTTCAACCAGTCCTACTCCTAAGTGCCCCATTAGAAGATGTCAAGAATTATGGGGTGAAGATGCTGTGGCCAGAAATACCCATTTCAGCCCGTATCTCTACCCTTAATTCTACCTTAATTATGGGCATCACAATGAAAAGTCCACGGAATGTAGAATAATGTAGAATAACATGTATACACAGAAATGCCCAGTCGCTTACAGATTGCCAATTTTGGGGATCGTATCGTAGGAATATTTGTCTGGCACTGAGCAGGTGAAAAATGTTCACAGTCCAATATCTGGTTTTGCCTGGTTAAGCAATGCACCCAGTAAACTGGGCCCTGCATTTCAGTCCCCATAATATCTGATGCAGGACAATCTAATCATTCAAAATTAGGTGCCCTGTATTGCTCCTGGGACCTAAAATGGGAATTATGAAATGCATATATTTTTTTTAATGAATACACCTGTTAGATATACAAAATGTTCTGAAGAAATATTATTCCATTTACTCATACTATTTAGTGTCGCGACGGGTCCAAATTTAATGTCTTCAGATTAAGCAAGTCATCATTAAGCCTGGGCGTAGTTCGCGAAGTAGCGCTACGCGAAGCTACGCAAAGTGCAGTTCGCACTACGCGATCTACGCGTAGCACTACGTGAACTGCGTAGTGCACTGTTCGCAATGATTGCACAGTGCCGGATGCTTGTCCGCACTGTGCAATCATTGAAAACGGCATCTTGCACAGTGCGAGCTGTCTTTTACTGCCGCTCGAGTAGATTTTTACTCGAGCGGCAGCTTTCTCAACGCGGACTGGTAGTTTCTCATCGCGAGCGGTCGCGAGCATACGCGACCACTCGCAATGAGAAACCTGACCTCCCCGCGTTGAGAATCTCGCCGGGAGGTTTATTTTCCACGCTCGCGATCGGCAACTTGATGTTGCTGATCGCGAACGAGGAAAAAGTCTCGCCGGGATGTCATTTTGCTTGCTCGCGGTCGCCAACTTGACGTTGAGGACCGCGAGCAAGCAAAAAATGACCGCTGCACTACGCTACGCTACGCTACGCTACACGTGTTTGCACTGTGCTACGTGCAATTCGAGTGGTGCAAAGTAGCGCAAACTTCGCAAACTACGCGAGCGTAGCGTAGTGCTTTGCCCAGGGTTAGTCATCATATAACTCAATAAATAAAGTATTAGCATAACACTAAATTTAGATTTGCTTCAAAACTGTCTTTTTGAGGAGAACTCTGTCACTAACTACAATCTGAGATAACGTAAATCTTTCTAAAGACGCTCTTAAGATTTCAAATAACCCTTTATAAGTATTAACCAGACAACAGGTCTGGGCTTGGCAAGCTGGTGCAGAGTTATATATTTTATTTTTTATTTTTATTGCATTGCAAGCAAAGCTTCATAGCAGGCAGGTTTACTTAGAACATGTATAGAGACTCTCTTAAGTTTTTATGCACATCATAGATCATAGAAGAATATGTTTCTTGTTGGTAGAAATACAAGGTACTGTTAACTTTGAATTAATATAACTTGAATGTATATATCTTAAAACACAAGACTGATTACAAAAATAAGTAAGGATAAAGTACAAAATGGCAAGCACAGTTATATCTGCCAGCCCTGGCACTCTTTTAGGAGGATATCAGATGACTAAAAAAAAAATGTCTAAAAGTATTAAAGTGAGGTATTAGCTTACTAGCCTCGACCTTAAAATGCACTTTTTCATGTGCAGATGAGATTAGGCAAAATGATGTCATTCACAGTCATTAGAGCAGTTTGCTGAAGTGGTCAGCTCCATAGCTCCAATCTGTATGCTGTGGTGGCTGGAAACAAAATGTGAATCACAATTTAAAAGAACCATGGATGAAAACTGATGACCCAAGGCCCTGCCTATGTATGTCTATTTGTATGCATTTTTAAATTATGATTTATTTTAATTCATGAGGCTACTACGTAAATGAAGCTGTGACCTAAAAACAGTTGTCCAAGGAGAAGGTGGTTACCTCGAAAGTCTCCTTCCACTACTCAATGTAGTATTTATTTTGGGAGCACGACAGCCATGCACTACATCAGGAATGCCACGCTTTGGTACCGGCACTTCCAAATCATGACCAGTCCTCTTGCAACACTGACGCACTATGCTTTGCTTTTAAAGTGTGCCTCAAGGTTATCACTTCTTTCCTGGTTGCTCATCGCGGGGCCCTGAAAGGATTACACTAATCATCCGCAGACTCTTCGGTGGAGGACCTTTTTCCGCTGTGCATCTTCGAACCTGTCTCTACCCCTTGGATCTACTGAGCTCTTCCCGCGAATGGCAGTACACCAATTGCCAGCATGCGCCTGCACTCCACCACTCCTTCTGTCCTTACCTCAGGAAACTGTCACTCAAAGAGTTACTACCGCTGGTACAGATCTGAGCTGCTTTCTCTCATCCACCTCCATGAAACTTCAACACCTCAACACACACTCATTATTACTAACTTAGAAAATAGCGGAATATGAATCACCCAAAAGATTTCGGGCCATATTATCAAGAACGGCGATAACATTATCGCCGCTTTTGCGGCAGGAAACTGCCGCTAAAGCGGCGATAAGGGGCTTGATAATATGCCCTAGAGAATTCCAATAGAAGCCCAGGTTCTGGTGTGAAGGACATCAAACCTGGGCTTCTATTGGAATTCTATAGGGCATATTATCAAGCCCCTTATCGCCGGTTTAGCGGCAGTTTCCTGCCGCTAAAGCGGCGATAATGTTATCGCCATTCTTGATAATATGGCCTTTCCTTTGGGAAAGCAAAGCCCATAGTTAGTATATGTGTATGCTAATTTCCTAGGGCATGACATCTAGGGATTCTCTACTGGTTGCGTCATGGCCTACTGCCTAACTACTGTCCTACAACTTGGAGCTCGCCAAAGAATCTTACAACACAGTACAAGAATCGAGGTTAAGGGCATTCCTATGGATATTGTGGTCTACCTCCAAGAAACCTCTACGAATCCATCAGAATTTGTATAAAAACGACTAGGGAAAAAACACGAAGGCATTGTTTGGCGGATGTGTTTGTGTGTGCATATTTGTGTGCGGGTGTGCGCACCTCTATACTCCATTGGTGCACATAGCGAATCATGTGTCAGTGATCCAGCGCAAACCAATACCTGATCAGGGATCAATACTCAATAATATCACACAACAATGGCCCATACACATTCACCCAAATCCCTGATGCACTGGGGTCAATTTATATATGTTCAATTATTTTCTTTCTAACATTCATGTATGACATTTCCAAAATACTTATCTAATTTTTCATCAACTTTCCTTCTACTTGGTCGATGAACCAATTAGTTGAATAGTTGATGGTAATGATACTATTATCTAACTAATCATTCAATCAGCTAAATAAACACAGACTCTCGTTGAAGTTAATAAAGTTTTATCTCAAATTAAATGATAAAATTGCTCAATGCATACGGTCACAAGTGCAAACAATGAACCCACAAAGGGAGAAAAACATCAGCAATTTCAGATAGAGACAAACTCATCAATCAAATAATGACATTGTGCATGAAAGAGTGGATAGATGAAGAGACAAAAGTTTCAGAGACAAAACACATTTGCAATAATTATGCAAAGTACGAGTCAGAATAATACAAACCCAAAGGATCTGTAGAAAACCACCCCTCTGGCCAAAGTCATGGTGGGGGTCCCCTGAAATAGAGTCAGGGAACAAAGATCACAGGGACAGGAACGGGACAGGACAGGAACAGCTAGGCCTCTCTGCAAACCGACGGACAGTGACGCATCTCCCCTCTCTCTCAGCCTAACCACCCACCACACCCCTAAAGACACCCCAGTTATACCCTAAAACCTACATGTCCGTCCCACATCAGTTGAAACATTTCACGAAACTCGACAGATGATTGGAGAGTTTAGGAGGTGGTCTGTCACACCACTATGACTTCATTCAAGTTTGGGCTTATTCATTATTCTATACCCATTCCCATGATTTCATAATTGTTCCGTTCACACGAGTCAATTCATGTTACAATTGTACATAATTTTAAGCAATGTCCGCGGAAGGAGTCTTTCTGTCCCACGGTCAGTCACATTCCTTGGCAGGCGATCATCACATTGGCCTTCAACCCCTGCACTTCTTCTGCTGTGCTCAGCGTTTCAGTGTGCCTTTGTCAGATCAATTTCACTCTTTTATCCTGCCCCTCCTATATCCGGCTAAGTTAAGGAAAAAATGACGTCTCATCCAGCTCACTATAGCAAATGGAAAATGAACATTCATTCATTATATGATAAAGTTGTTTTCACTGTTTACCTCCCACCTTTGCACTATTCCCTGTTAGCGTTTTTCCTAGCATAGCTTTATGCAAAAACGGTATTATTTATAATTTCAAAGCAAGCTGCAACATGCAAACTACGAAATGCACATGTGGCCTAGTCATGCATTATTTCTCGTTTCTTTCAAAGCATAATGTAAATACGATTTTAGTTCTTTCATGCGTTATCTCATATTAGTGCATGCATGAGCAAAGCAGTTTTCCCTTGAATTCATGTAAGGTGCACGTTAATTTTATATTACTACTTACTGTTAGTACATATTATGGGGGTATTCATTCGAGCATGTTTCTTTTTGCAAAATCCTGCTCCATCAATCCCCCCTTTGATGGCTTTCTGGAGCCATCATAAAAATACCTACCATACCGAGTGCCATCTTCATTTATCTAAAACTCTGTATTCTTTTCTCTCTTTATGGCACTTTCATCTATATCTTTCATCATTTTATAGTATTCTTCTAACTCTATTTCCTCTCTTTTTCTTTTTCTCGCTCTTCATCTATTCTCTGATTCTGTCACTTCCTTTTTCCCGCTCTTACACTTACAACATTTGTATGTTGTTATTATCACTAAAGCTACTACAGCTACTGAAATAATTGGCATTATTATTTTTCCTAATAAGCTACATCCAAAGGTAGAAAACCATTTACCTACAGAGGAGAAACTCTTACTAAGGGGTCGATTCCGATCTCGGCCGGAAGCGCACCTAACACTATTCGTCCGGAAAAAAACCAAGCCGAACGTGTGTTTCCCGACCGATTCGAACATTCGTTCAAACGAGCAAGTACGATGCGCATAATTGCCCAGATCCCGACCCAGCCGTACTTACCCATTCCAGCTCCTGTTCCCCGCCCGAGCCGGATCCGTAAACGCCGAATCGAGTCGCACGGAAGCAAATATACAGCACCTTCCGGCCGGACCAGTACGATGCGCACTCCGTACGTGCCAAACCCGTCGCTACGTCCGGCACGTCAGAGCATCCGGGAGAGCCGCACGTAAGCTCCGATTCACGCCACAAGACGATCCACGGCTACGAGATGAACAAGCCAGCGACGAGTACGAGTCGAAGCAACGAGAAACCCGAACGAGACGAACCAACCATGAATCCCATTGCGCAGGTCCTACCAATACTCTACATCTATTACCGGAACAGGTACGGACGCGTATGGTGCAGACGGTAAGTCAAACACCCACTACACAAACAAACGACACGTACCCGACATATGTCACACACACATAGGGATGCAGAAATGACGTACACTAGCAACAGCAGAACCATAGGGGCGGGATGGCTATCACCAATGCCATACACACCCATAGGGGCCTGGATGCCTACCACTACCACCACCCCTACTCAGGGGGGGCTGGATGCCTACCACTACCACCACCCCTACTCATGGGGTGCTGGATGCCTGTCACTACTACCATCCCCACCCATAGGGGAATTGATGCCTACCACTACCACCACCCCTACTCAGGGGGTGCTGGATGCCTACCACTACCACCACCCCTACTCAGGAGGGGCTGGATGCCTGTCACTACTACCATCCCCACCCATAGGGGAATTGATGCCTACCACTACCACCACCCCTACTCAGGGGGGGCTGGATGCCTACCACTACCACCACCCCTACTCATGGGGTGCTGGATGCCTGTCACTACTACCATCCCCACCCATAGGGGAATTGATGCTTACCACTACCACCACCCGTACTCAGGGGGTGCTGGATGCCTACCACTACCACTACCCCTACCCAGGGGGGCTGTATGCCTGTCACTACTACCATCCCCACCCATAGGGGAATTGATGCCTACCACTACCACCACCCCTACTCAGGGGGTGCTGGATGCCTACCACTACCACCACCCCTACTCAGGGGGGGCTGGATGCCTATCACTACCACCACCCCTACTCAAGGGGGCTGGATGCCTACCACTACCACCACCCCTACTCAGGGGGGGCTGGATGCCTACCACTACCACCACCCCAACTCATGGGGTGCTGGATGCCTGTCACTACTACCATCCCCACCCATAGGGGAATTGATGCCTACACTACCACCACCCCTACTCAGGGGGGGCTGGATGCCTACCACTACCACCATCCCTACTCAGGGGGGCTGGATGCCTTCCACTACCACCACCCCTACTCAGGGGGGGCTGGATGCCTACCACTACCACCACCCCTACTCATGGGGTGCTGGATGCCTGTCACTACTACCATCCCCACACATAGGGGAATTGATGCCTACCACTAACACCACCCCTACTCAGGGGGGGCTGGATGCCTACCACTACCACCACCCCTACTCATGGGGTGCTGGATGCCTGTCACTACTACCATCCCCACACATAGGGGAATTGATGCCTACCACTACCACCACCCCTACTCAGGGGGTGCTGGATGTCTACCACTACCACCACCCCTGCTCAGGGGGGGCTGGATGCCTATCACTACCACCACCCCTACTCAGGGGGGGCTGGATGCCTACCACTGCCACCACCCCTACTCAGGGGGGGCTGGATGCCTACCACTACCACCACCCCTACTCATGGGTGCTGGATGCCAACCACCAACATCACCCCTACTCATGGGGGGCTGGATGCCTACCACTACCACCACCCCTACTCATGGGGGGCTGGATGCCTACCACTACCACCACCCCTACTCATGGGGTGCTGGATGCCTGTCACTACTACCATTCCCACTCATAGGGGGATGGATGCCTACCACCAACACCACCCCTACTCATAGGACGGGTAATGCATGACACAACCAGCATACTCCAACATAAGGAATGTCAGAAAAAGACATCCCCCAACACCATGACAAGCGTGTGTAGTCTGTGTCAAATGCCTACAACACTGAACATGACATTGAACATACAATGTGACCCCCTATCACATGTGTCACACATAAATGTGTGTGGCCTCCACAATGCAAGCAGACCATGACCACTGTGGCAATGGGGTCTAACCCCCATCATCACAGTGACCAAAAGGTAAGTGTGGGGTCCATAGCTGAAGCACATTTTGAACATTGTGGCAATGGGGTCTAAACCCCCATCATCACAGTGACCAAAATGTAAGTGTGGGGTCCATAGCTGAAGCACATTTTGAACATTGTGGCAATGGGGTCTAACCCCCATCATCACAGTGACCAAAAGGTAAGTGTGGGGTCCATAGCTGAAGCACATTTTGAACATTGTGGCAATGGGGTCTAAACCCCCATCATCATAGTGACCAAAATGTAAGTGTGGGGTCCATAGCTGAAGCACATTTTGAACATTGTGGCAATGGGGTCTAAACCCCCATCATCACAGTGACCAAAAGGTAAGTGTGGGGTCCATAGCTGAAGCACATTTTGAACAATGTGGCAATGGGGTCTAAACCCCCCATCATCACAGTGACCAAAATGTAAGTGTTGTCATGGAAAAAGCTGCAAATGCCAAACAGCATGGATGATTCCTGGTCACAGAACAACAAACACATCAGTGGCAAAGTAGTGCTTGTGTCCCATAGCAACATAGATTGTGTGAGGCAAACAGTGCAGTGCAAATAAGAAATACCTTTGGCCATGTGCAGACAAACATCACCCATGGGGGCTGACATTGTCAACATTCATCAATTACACAATGACAGAAGTGACCATCATAATGCAGACCCACATATCTGCACCAATGGACACACAAATGTAGATATCCTGTGGAGACTGTAGATGTGAGGTGAACAAATACCATACCATGGCAGCAATGGGACATACAAACCATGATCATTGTGCTGACTGATGACCCAGGAGTCCCAGGGACAGCAGGGGAAACCCACCAAACAACATACAGTCAATGTCACACTAAAGATATGCCAATTCAGTGGTGCAGATGCACAAACACAAACAGGCAGCCTCACACTGCATATCAAACACAACAGGTGATGGGGGGGGTGTGCCAGTGTCCCCAGGCAACCACACAACACATGAGGAGGCCTGAATCCCAATTACACAGATGTGTATACAGTGCCACACAAAAGTAACTCATGGATCTGATTCCCCTATGTGGGCAATCAGGCATTGTTAGATGAGAGGGAGCCCAAATTACACATGTCACACAAGCTTGTAGGAACAGCAACTAACACAGCAAGACACAGACCCACCACAGCACTACCCCCAGGGACCCCACATTGTGGTGACACTGGCCTGCATGATAATCCCACTGTGATGACAAAGCTAGATGTCGTTCACACTGTGAACCACAGTCATGTGTCCGGAGCAACAAACTACCATCACACCTACACAAGCACAAATCAATCAGCACAGCCTGTCAGCCAAGGCCAATATGGAGGTAGGGGTCTAGCCGTGCAACAACTCTCATTTGCACACACTCAACACCACACACCTTGATCTCCACCAATGTGCAGCAGTGAAGCTCAGATGGACTGGTGACATTGCACATGCACCCATGACAATCCCAGGGGTGGTGCTGGGAACTAAGGTGCAGAAACCCATCACACATGGCCAGTCAACAAGACACGTGAATGTCTGACACACTGCACAGTACGCCGTACATGGGCATGACGTGAAATCCACCCCAATCAATGGGATCCCGGCCACAGTCACACACCAATGAAGAAGCCAAGGTCACCCACAAAGAACACACATAGACAACTTCCAACATTGCAGCTCTGACCCTGAGGAGTGGCAGCAGTCACACACACAACGTGTCATAATCACTGAAAGCTACCACAAACTGTAAATTACATGACTTGTGTAACCAACAAGTGCCAAGGGGAATCCTGACTGTGTCTCATCTGCGTTTGCCCACAAACTCAGCCCTGACAGCAAACACACCTATGGATGACACCCTGATGACCAGTAATGTGCCATGCACCCACATCCCAGAGAACCCAGGGCGAAGATTTTGGGGGAACATAGGTCAACTCAGCAAGCATCACAAACAGGAACATCACCAGGGATCCCAGCCTGTGTAGCAAAATGGAAGTGAACACACACAGACATGCTCACACAACACACACCTTGGGCTCAGGCAATGTCACTGAATTACACACTGCCATGAGGGGACTCCACTCCTGTATAAGGAAAGCTGTGCCATACGTTGTCTCTGCAGGGCTCTATCATGTCAGCAGAACACTTGGTCACTCAGTCAACAATTAGCACAAAATGAAGGCTCTCGTCACATCAGCTTGGTCATGGGAGTGTCACCGAAATCATCTGCACAGATCCAACACACATGTATAGCAAGTTGCACTATAACACAGATGAGTCCTTCCCCATTGATGCCCAAACTTGCATGTCCAGTGGAGATGGTCACACGGTCAGGGAAATAGACAAATTGAACAATGGCAAGCACAACAGATGTGCAGGGGTGTAAGCCACAGATGTGATATTGCAAATAAAAGTAGGAAATCCCATCGCCAAATATTGAAAACATGACACCCTCATATTGCTGCAAAGGATGACATGGATACACACCAGGATAGGACACATTCCCCCTGGACCACATGGGGTCCTGCACAGTAACACTTGATTTTCCTGATATCAAAAATCACCATCACTGCAGCAAGGGCATGGTTAGCATCATCAACATCATGTACATCTGAAGCAAAACCACTAGAGAACAGAAAGTAGCTTTATTCAGCATATGTTGGTGTAAAATTGAAAGCCCAGAAAAAACACAAAGGCCAATGGCCAGTCCATTAGTAAAGTCTGAACAGGGTTACAGTGGCAGATGTCACCCTTTGCTTGCCTGCACTGCTATGGACCAGGGACATTCCCCTCGGAGGGGCATGCGGGGGGCAGGCCAGGCACCGCAGGGACAGGATCAGGGCTCACCAGAAGGAGGCAGGGAAGGGGTGGTGGGTGCTGGAGATTCACTGACAACTGCAGTGGAGGTGTCTGACATGGTGTGTGCCGGCACAACTGGGGGGCATGAGTAAGATGGTGTGGGTGCCGGCACGACTGCAGTGGGCTGGGCAGATGGAGTGGACAGGTTCCCCACTGCAGTGCCCAAGTCAGACGGGGTGGTAGTGGACTCCACTGCAGTGCCTATCTCCAGGGGAGTAGAATGGGGTTCAGGTAAGGTGGGCAGGACAAAGGGGAGGACACGGTCTCCACACCAGTGGCACAAACATGCGCAGCGGGGGTGTGGGGCTGGAAGAGCAAGTGGTAGGGGGAGAAGGCCGGATCATTTTGGGGATGGTGTATCTGTGGGTGGGGGAACCTGGGGCAGGGTGTGGTGGGGGAACCTGTGTAGTGGGGGCCTGAGGGATGGAGGAAGGAGACTGTGTGGTTGAGCTGCAGGGCGGTGGCGGGGTCTTGCTCTTACGGGTCCAGGGGAACTTGCGGGTGAGGGCCTCAGTTTGTCTGTGCCTGGGGGAGGGTGTCCGGGGGTGAGGGGCACTTCCCTCTGTGTGGGTGGACTTCCTCTTCCCCCTGTATGCTGGATCAGCTGGATCGGAGGGGAAGAGGCCGAGGTCACAGAGGAAGAGCTGCTTTGTAGGTGGGGTTGCAGGTGAGGCAAGGGAAGGGGTCTTGGAGGGAGAGGTATCGGAGGACTGCGGAGTGACTGGGTATGCCTGTGTGTGTGTCTGTTCCCCATCCCCTGTGGGTGTGGTATCAGTCCCCTGAGGATGCTTGCGTGCACGTTTTGACTTTGTTTTGGGTGTTTCTGTGCTGCTCGTGTGTGTGTGTTTGCGTCATTGTGCAGGTGTGCATGTGCTTGGGACAGGTAGGGTGCTAGGAAGTGTGGATGGGGCAGAGGTAGGAGGGGTGAGGGACTGTTGGAGGAGGGACACTGCTACCGTCAGGGAGGAGGCCATGGACTGATTGCTCCTCTGTAGGGCAGACATGCCTGATGAGATCCCCTCCATGAAGGACACCAGCTGTGTCAACAGACTGGTGTGTGCATGGAGGACACTCAGCATCGCTGTCTGCCCTACATGGAGCTGGCGAAGTAAGTACACAGACTCCTCACTCAGGGCAGCAGGGGACACAGGGGCAGGGGGTGCGGTGCCTGGCACGAAGGAGACACGCTCCCGAACACAGGAGCCTCCACGGACCTCTGGAATGGGAGCCGATGGGAGGGCGGCGGTGGTGGTGGTGGTGGTGGCGGGGCCAGCCATACTAGCTGGGGTGTGGTGGCTGCTGACACCCGCCTCCACAAGGGAGTCATCCTCCGAGCTGCTGTGGTCCTCAGCTGAGGTGGATGGTGCTGAGGACTCCTCGGTGTGGCTCCCCTCGCCCTCCGTGCCACTGGGTCCCTCCGACCACTCATCGGCTGCTGACCCAGTCTGGCTCTGCAGCTCCTCCTGGTCCGTGGAGCTGTCCCCTCCTGTGGCTGTGGATGTATCTGCAAACAATTAGGGAAACAGACAAACATCAGTCACCTGCACTGACCGCACACACCACAGTAAGTACAGCACATTACAGAGCAAGCCCTGGCATCCTTAGTTGAACATTGCCAAAAGTGCTCACACAGATTAGGAGAAGCCAATTGTCAGTCTGATGGTCAACCATGGCACTCACATCCCTCCTGGCCTTGCACCCATCTGTCTGGTGCCTGTCGGATGGTAATACCCCAGTGTGGACACATGCACCACCTACACAGTTGTTGGACATTGCAGAGAACACGGTGAAGTATGTGAACATGCACACATCACATCTCTTGCCACTGAGTCAGTACAGGTGTCCGGATAAAGGGATGGCCAGAGTCTAATTTGAAATGCATGTGATGCATACCAGCACCAGACACCATGATGCACCCATGTCCTGATAGTCAATGCCACAATGGGGTGCATGTAGCACATGTCACTCCCCTGCAGGATCACTCTTAGGAAGTTTAATGCCATGGCATAGGCATGCCTGCAAAGTCATACATCACTGTCTCCAGTCACATGGGCAGGGCAGCCAGCCAACAACAGTCTGCACTGTGTCACAGTCCTAGGTCATGGGGAATGCAAGTTCTGTAGCTGACAAGTGCACATGTCCATCCCCCACAAACCACATCATCTGAACTCTTATTTGTCCACGTCATACCAATTGGACATATGGGAGACATGAAACACAACTCTCTGAACCTGAGCACCTCACAGTCTGCTGTGAATGAAAAACAGCTGCCTGAACTTCACAGTCGCATACACCAGTCTGCACAGTCAAGTGATCAAACACCTATATGTCACACAAGTATCGTCTCCTATGGTCACATCTCAGATGGCATGCTGAGCCCTAACTGATAAACACCCCAGTAGTCCTGACAACGAAGCCACAGCACAATGACACAGAGGCAGACACCTGAGGGAACATTTCACTGAGCACAACGTGTCAGCTGATACACGGGAGTGGGAGTACAGAGTGTATTGTATGCCCTGCAGTAGGCATGACTGTCCTGCTCCACGTGAAAGAGGGATGAGCCCTGGACAGTAGGCAGGTGGCTAAGCATGTGTGACACACTTGATATACATACTCCTGAGGCCCAAACATTGTTCCCACCCGCAGCATGGGTGTGTGCCAAATACCCCAGGCACATGTGGTGAGTCAGATCAGCAATTGGACCACATATCAAAGTTACACGCAGATTACATGTCAGAACTCAGGCATTGTGTAAGCAATTGACCCACCCATGAAGCCCACCACAAAGTTACGGGAACAAATGCTGTCCCCCACCTTGAGCTAAGCAAAATGCAAGGACACAGTACCCAAGTGACACAATTTCCTGACTGTAAGGGCCACACCTGGGTATCAGATGAGGAGTGGGCATGTCACAATTGAGGGACATGGGTCCTGGACCACAAGACTGATGTACTGTGGAAGTTTAACCAGGCCAGAGGAGGGCACATAGCATGTCAGACAAAGTTCACAGTGCAGTCATGGACTCACCCCCTCCTTGCTGCTGTCTGGCCTTCAGCTGCCCATCCAGGTCCGGGAAGACCACCGCCAGAATCCTGAGCATGTGGGGGGTCAGGGTCCGGTGTCCGCCCCTCCTGCGAGGAGGCGACAGCTTCAGCTGGACCCGTGCGATCCTCTGGGTCCAGCCCCGAAGGTCCTGCCACCTCTTCTGGCAGTTGCGGATCTGGCGCTTGTAGACCCCCACGGATCTTACTGCCCGGGCGATGGTCAGCCAGATTTCCTGCTTCTGGTGGGCATCAACCTGTGAGGATGACAAAGTGAAAAGGCCATTACTACACATGCAACATTTCCATGCATCACACAGTTGGATATACATGTCTCAATCACAGGGGCATATGATGTACACAGGCAGTGCAACTATGGCTATGAACAGTTTGCCAGCAGTTACCAAATGGTATCATTGCCTGGGAAGTAAAACCTTGTTGGAATGCACTGTTACTGCACTATACCTGTTCAGTGCATGTAACTACACACTTTGGGGGTGACAACTACTCAGTGAGCATGCTAGCCAGTGGTGTGCATACTGTAAGTCTTGCTAGTCAGACAACATGCACATTTAGTAAGGCAGTGGACAGCACACTCACCTGCTCCCCTGGTTTCCCATACAGCTTGCTGTACTGTGGAAGGAGGCTGTCCAGCAGGGCCTGGTTCTCCTCAGTGCTGAAGGCAGGGGCTCTCTCCATAGTACGTGCCATTGCAGTAGCCAGAGGATGCAGATACAGCAGCAGTGGTGGTGGCAGATGTCGTCCTGGAGCATGTAGTGCAGGCAAGTGAGCTCTCAGGGGAACAGCCAGCATTGTATGTGTGCTGCAGAGGCAGATACTGTCCCATGTGTCCAAAGTGATAGGTCCAAGTCGTTTGCATCTTCTGAATCTGGCCAATCCATGGAATTGCACCACTTATACACGCCCACAGCATCCTTCAAAAGTTCAACTTCATGACACCCATGAATTTGCAACATTGTTGTGGGTGGCCAACTGAATTCACTGCATCAGACTTGTTAAAGCTTCGAAAACGTGTCCGTTGCCATGTCAGGCCATAGCCAATGCATGCGCACCGATCGGACCATTGCTGTACGATGCGTATTTCGAAAAACAACACGCATCCGTCCACATCAAATGCAATGGCCAATGCGTGCGCACCGATCGGTCCATTGCTGTACAACGCGTATTTCGGATGACAACACGCATCCGTCCACATCAAATGCAATGGCCAATGCGTGCGCACCGATCGGTCTATTGCTGTACAACGCGTATTTCGGATGACAACACGCATCCATCCACATCATATGCAATGGCCAATGCGTGCGCACCGATCGGTCCATTGCTGTACAACGCGTATTTCGGATGACAACACGCATCCGTCCACATCATATGCAATGGCCAATGCGTGCGCACCGATCGGTCCATTGCTGTACAACGCATATTTCGGATGACAACACGCATCCGTCCACATCAAATGCAATGGCCAATGCGTGCGCACCGATCGGTCCATTGCTGTACAACGCGTATTTCGGATGACAACACGCATCCGTCCACATCAAATGCAATGGCCAATGCGTGTGCACCGATCGGTCCATTGCTGTACAACGCGTATTTCGGATGACAACACGCATCCGTCCACATCATATGCAATGGCCAATGCGTGCGCACCGATCGGTCCATTGCTGTACAACGCGTATTTCGGATGACAACACGCATCCCTCCACATCATATGCAATGGCCAATGCGTGCGCACCGATCGGTCCATTGCTGTACAACGCGTATTTCGGATGACAACACGCATCCGTCCACATCATATGCAATGGCCAATGCGTGCGCACCGATCGGTCCATTGCTGTACAACGCGTATTTCGGATGACAACACGCATCCGTCCACATCATATGCAATGGCCAAAGCGTGCGCACCGATCGGTCCTTTGCTGTACAATGCGTCCCTGTACAAGTCACTCGCATATGTCACCATGGTAGTCACTGGTGAACGTATGCCAGCCACAATTACTTGCCAGGGACTCAGGGGCATACCTACGACACCACAGCCTGTCCACACTGTATCCTAAGGCATGTAAGGCTGCATTACCTGTGTGTGTGTGTGGGGGTCAACATGTGGTTTTTCGGAAGCACTTGGGGGCAGCCACTGCCAGGCTGTGCACATGTTCATGGGGACAGAATCTTTTGTGTGTTGTGCACATGACCACCGTGATGTGCAACTGTTCAGTTCAGGGCATGTGGCATGGTCACTTTTCCAGGTTGTGTATGTGTATGTCATGTCACATACACCCTGAGTCCCATGTGGGAAGGTATGTACGTCACAGGGTGACCCATTGCCACAATAGTGATGGCCCTCCACAGTCTGTGTGCATGTTGTGTGTCAGATGTCTCGGATTCCATGTGCACAATGGGAGACAGTCTCCACATCCACGTTGTTTGTGCATCGACTTTGATGTTGTGCGTGTGTGTGTCACAGACGTCCATGTCTGTCCTGCAGAGGCAACAGGGGCCACTACCTGTGGGAGTCATGGTTGTTTTGCTGGCGTGTACATGATACGCCATGTCATGCCAGTGTCTATGTGGCAATACAGGGTCCCTGGGAATCTACCTGTCAAAGAGCTGTGATGCCTGGGGCACATCTGTCCTCACTTGTCACTGTGCTGTGTGTTTGGAACGTGACAGCAGTACATGGGTACTGTGACACATCCAAATGATTTCCCATAACACAACCTGGAACTGGTTGTCAACACATGTTGAACTGAGATGTTAGATGTTGGCCATGTAGGTGCCATATATGTCCATACAGAACGGCACACACATCAAGTACTTGTGTCTCGTAATGATGTATCATGTGATATTAAGTATGGTCAATGCCACATATGTGGGGTGACTGACAATCTTTCTTTGTTCACCTATGCACTGCAGGGCACCAGCTGTCAATAGACCATTCCCTGACCTTGCAACCATGGTTGAACGTGACTGCATCCGACGGTACCGCTTCAACAGGCCGTTGAGGAATTGGCGGTGCAGTTGGCCCCACATTTGCAACCTGGCCGGCTATACCCTGCAGCGCTGACCCCCAAGGTGATGGCAGCCCTACACTTCTTTGCCACCGGTACCTTTCAACACACTGTGGCGTCTGCTGGTGGGATGTCACAGACCATGTTCAGCCGTGTGCTACACGATGTTTTGGAGGCGATGTTGAGATACTTGAACCAGTACATCTATTTCCCTAAACGTCAACAACTCACTGACGTCAAGAGTGACTTCTATGCCCTGGGGAGGATGCCACATGTCATCGGCTCCATTGATGGGACACATGTAGCTTTGGTACCACCACAGGCACATGAGCAGGCATACAGGAACAGGAAACATTACCATTCTATCAATGCCCTGGTGGTATGTCTTGCAGATATGAGCATCTCACATGTGTGTGCACGTTTCCCCGGTTCTGCACACAATGCCTACGTGATGAGGAGTAGTCGCATCCCGAGGATGATGTCACAGATGCAGAACCAGCGTGCCTGGCTTGTTGGTGTGTACTGACTTTGTACCATTGTGTGTGTTCTGCAATGTTGTATTCCACCCTCTTTTCCAACTCAGCTAATGTGCAATTGTCTGTATGTAGGTGACTCCGGATACCCCAACATTCCGTGGTTGCTGACACCCCTCAGGAACCCTGTGACACCATCCCAGATGCGCTACAATGAGGCACATGGTCGGACCAGGAGAGTGATCGAGCGGACATTTGGTCTCCTGAAGAGCCGCTTTCGATGCCTGGACAAGACAGGAGGGGCCCTCCCATATGCCCCTGCAAAGGTGTGCAAGATTGTCATCGTCTCCTGCATGCTACACAACCTGGCAGTGCGGAAGGAGTTGCCTCTCATCCTGGATGACGATGACCAACATCCGCCACCTGTGGAGGATCCTGGCCTGGGCCACGATGCCAGTGATGATGATGATGATGAGGGGGATGTCCGCACACAGCTCATCACCAACTTCTTCAGCTGAATGTGAGTATACAGAGTTGGTATGTCAATGATTTGAGTTTGCATGATATGTGTTGGTGGTGCTCTGTTGCTGTTTGAGTGTGGCCATGTGCTACTTGACTCTATGCGTGCAGCGATGTGTCCTTACAGGTAGTCTGTACTCCCCAACAGTGTTGACATGCTAACTTGGTTTTGTGTAGGTATCTTGTGCATGTATTGGGCATAAGTATTGCAGTTCTGTCCTGTTCTTCAGTGCTTTTGACTGTGTGTCATGTCTGTCCTTCACAGGGTACTTTCAGAGTTGTTTGGTCAACTGTGATCCCCCGACACCATGATTCAACTTCCAGGGTGGGAGCAGTCGTTTCCCTGCAGGTGATGTGCCACACACCCCTGGACTTTGTTTCCTCTACACTTGGTGACTGTGTGGCCACTGCCACGTGGGATTAACTTGCATCTGTAGTGGAAACAAAATGTTGCAAATGTGTAATAAACCTGTGCTTCACTTTGGGATGTGCGTTGTCTGTGGTCACACATCTGACTGACATTAGCTTACTTCACCTGTGGGCTAGTTAACACAGACTCTGAATAGGTGTGGTGTCTGTGCATTCCACTGTATTTCCTGGCAACATCAGTGTAGGCGATGAGTCAGATGGCCCTGGTGTGTATGTGTTGTGTAGCCCTAGTGGTGTGTCTCCCTCATATGTGTCACGTCGCCATGACTCACATGACGGTGTTGAACTTGCTGTAGCAGTTAGCATGCACAGTGTCATTTAGCAGATCATCATCTCCATGACAAAAACAACGTTGGAATCACAACAGAGGCAAGTATGGTGTATTAGTGAGTTTATTTATATACATGTGTGGGGATAGTGCACAGGATGGTGGGTGCTGTACATTGGGATTGGAATCCAAAGTTCCCAGATGAGTTGGAAGTGTTGGTAGCAGAAATGTCCTGAGTAAAGTCCACAGTCATCTGATACATTGGTCCAACTTAAACTCCCCATGTCATGTGAGAGAGTTGGGTTGCATTCGACAGGGTGAACAGTTTGCACACAAAGGTGGATTTCCAGAACAGGTGTTGGGTTCCTGGGGGATGTACATGGCCATCGGCCTCTCAGTTCTCCTTCCTCGGACGACCCCTCTTCTTTGGGGGGGACCCTCACGTGCAGGCTGCTGCGCTGCAGAGGACTCTCCGCCAGAGTCATCCTCTCTCCCTGTGACAGTTGCAGTTGTTGCGGCACCAGATGTTGTGGGCACACAGGGAGGTGTGGCCATGTTGGTGCTAATCTGGCGGAGGCATGTCAGTATGTCCCTATGCACCGCTGTCAGTTCTTGCAATGTGTCCCACTTGGACTCCATGCCAGCCATGTGTGTCTCCACACAGGACATGTGGGAGTCCAAGCGGGCATGATGGGCAGCCTGCTGCTGTTGAATGTCCTTGAGGATCCCCACTACCTGGCTGACCTCTCCGGTGCTATTCTGGTACGCATCAGCAATGCGTACCAGTTGTGGGTCATCATGCAGTCCAGACGCCTCTGCAAACAGTGACCTCTGCCTACCACCCCTCCCACCACCCCTGGCCACACGTGCGGGACCTGCGGTGGCATGCACAGGTGACCCTCGGCCCCCTTGGGGGTTGGTACTGGGGTTGTTGTCCGTTGGTTCGCGGTGGGCCGGGGTCCCTGTGCTGTTGTCATTGGTGGTCCTTGGTCTGTCCGTGTCGGCGTGGGTGGTCTGTGTGTTGGCAGATGTTGGAGGAGTGGGTGCAGGGGGTGCAGATGGTGGTCCTGCTGGTGCTGCATGATGACTCACACCGGAGGGGCCAGGTAGGTCTTCACCATCCGAGGAGGGCAGAGGCTGTTCCACACCAGAGAGCTAAGGGGCCCCCGGAGCCTGGGACGGGGACTCCTCATCGTCTGCTGCTGTGTCCCCATCATCACCTGTTTTTGGAAGAGACACACAATGTATGGTATGTTTCTACAGGCATCAATGGTTCAAACACCTGACAGTTGTGACTGTACCTCTGGATGCGGGCCTGTACATTGCATTGTCCTAAGTTGTCACAGTCAGAGGTTGATATTGGTGTAGCACATTGTCCTGCCAAGCTGAAGCATTTCAATGTGAATGTTGAGGTGTGTGCATGGCCAGCATTGGTGGTATTTGGTTGACATCCGGCCCTCCTTCTCCCGCCAGCCCAGTTATCCCACCATGAAGCATGCCACCCTTGCAGTAGGTGCAGGTTGACTCTCAGGATGTCAGTCAGTGGTGTCCTGCTGTTGGTTGGTGCCCAGTTCCCAGCAGGGCCTTGTGCTCCCCACAACGGAGCACCATTGTCAGACATCTTTGAAGTGGCTTTTCACTCCCTGTGAGGTGTGCATGCTTCAGTGTGAGCTTGCCGGGCCATGCGGGTGGGGGATGTTGAGCTGTGACTACCACTCCCATCATGCTATTGCCTACACCCCCCTTCCCAGCATGCCCATACTTCCTTCCTTTTGACTCTGCTTCCCTGTGGGGTAGTGTGCCTGTGCTGACAGGATGGCTGACAGTGTTGTCCTGGCGTTTGTTTGGCTACAAGTCCCAAAAGTGTCCCTGTGCTTCACACAGCATAACCCAGTGTGGTAGTTCTTTGTGGCATATTTAATTGGAGTGTGAGGCAATGCATTCTCCCAGGTGAGTTGTGTGGAGTTTGTGTTAAGGGGGGGTGTGAGAAAAGCCTCTGGTAACTCTGGTCAGAGCTGTCAGTCCTCCTTCCCACCCAGCCAGACATCCCACCATGGAACGTGCTTCCATTGCAGGGAGTGCAAGTTGGCTTTCAGGATGTCAGTCAGTGGTGTCCTGCTGTTGGTTGGTGCCCAGTTCCCAGCAGGGCCTTGTGCTCCCCATAACAGAGCACCATTGTCAGACATCTTTGAAGTGGCTTTTCACTCCCTGTGAGGTGTGCATGCTTCAGTGTGAGCTTGCTGGGCCATGTGGGTGGGGATGTTGAGCTGTGACTACCACTCCCATCATGCTATTGCCTACACCCCCTTCCCAGCATGCCCATACTTCCTTCCTTTTGAGTGGACTTCACTGTGTGTGAGTGTGACAGCAATGGCAAGATGGCTGACAGTGTGGTCCTGTTGTTTGTTGGTGCCCATTTCCCAGCAGGGCCTTGTGCTCCCCACAACAGAGCACCATTGTCAGACATCTTTGAAGTGGCTTTTCACTCCCTGTGAGGTGTTCTTGCTCCAGTGTGAGCTTGCTGGGCCGTGCAGGATGTTGAGCTGTGACTACCACTCCCATCATGCTATTGCCTACACCCCCCTTCCCAGCATGCCCATACTTCCTTCCTTTTGACTCTGCTTCCCTGTGGGGTAGTGTGCCTGTGCTGACAGGATGGCTGACAGTGTTGTCCTGGCGTTTGTTTGGCTACAAGTCCCAAAAGTGTCCCTGTGCTTCACACAGCATAACCCAGTGTGGTAGTTCTTTGTGGGATATTTAATTGGAGTGTGAGGCAATGCATTCTCCCAGGTGAGTTGTGTGGAGTTTGTGTTAAGGGTGTGTGTGAGAAAAGCTGCTGGTAACTATGGTCAGTGCTGTCAGTCCTCCTTCCCACTCAGCCAGATATCCCACCATGGAACGCGCTTCCATTGCTGGGAGTGCAAGTTGGCTTTCAGGATGTCAGTCAGTGGTGTCCTGCTGTTGGTTGGTGCACAGTTCCCAGTAGGGCCTTGTGCTCCCCACAGCAGTACCCAGTGTCAGCCATCTTGTCAGTTTTTTTCCACTCCCTGTGATGTGAGCATGGTTCAGAGTGGTGTTGATGGGCCAATTGTGAGGGTGACCAATATCTGTGACTACAACTCCCATCATGATATTGGCTACACTGACTTCACCAGCATACACAGAATTCCTTCCTTTCAGTGAGCTTCCCTGTGAGGTGGTGTTCTAGTGGTGACAGTGTTTGTTGGTTAGATTTGTGCGGCTGCCTTGCTCTATTTGTTGTTGGGTTTGTACATGTCATGACACAGTTACATTTCACTTTGGGATGGCAGGTATTGTGTTTGTCTAATTAACATACACATCTTGGGATGATTATGTTTTGGTTACTGTGGCTTTGCTGACGGTGCATGGTTTCACTATCCCCTTGACAGTGATGTGTGTGTATTGTCACACGATATTGGGTATATTGGTTGTGTACTCACCAGGCTCTGGGATGTTTGATAGTCCATGTACGCTCTCTGGTGGTAGGATGGCCCGCACCTTCTCCTCCCAGGGCCTGAGGTATACTGGTTTGGCAGGAGGGCCACTGCCGGTGCGATGGCTCAAGGTGTAATCCTTCTTGAGTAGGGCCTTGACCCTCCTGCGCACATCATACCACCTGTTATGGATGTCTTCCTTTGTGCGCAAACATGGTGATTGTGCGTTCACCCTGTCGACGATCCTCTCCCACATCTTGGTTTTCTGCGACATGGGGGTCTGTTGGACCAGTGTACCAAACAAGTGTGGCTCTACCCTGAGGATTTCATCTACCAGCACTTCTAATTCACTGTCTAGGAACTTTGGATTCTTCTTTGGGGGCATGGTGATGGGTGGTGGTGGGGATTGATGTGTGTGTGAGTGTGCAAGTGAGGGTAGGTGAGTGTCAGTTTTGCTGGGTGTATGTGAGGGTGCTATTAGGGAGGTGCTAATGGTGTGTGGCTTGTGTGATGGGTGAGTTGTGGGTGTGTCTGTGGTTGCTGTCTGATGGTGTTCTGTGCTGGTAGGTCATTTGAATTTGCAAAGGATCATGGTAGGGATTTGTGGCCTTTATATGGGTGGTGTTGTGGGTGTGTCTTTGTTCCATTCCCCCAGTATTTATTGACTTTGTCATTGCTTGTTTGGCCCTTTTTTTGTATTTTTTCCTTTGTAGTTTCTGGGCATGTAGGAGACGTTCTTCTGACGGAGTCGGACGCTGCAGTTGGCTCGTGCGAGCTTCTCCGAGTCTTTCACGCTGTGTTTCTGATGGATTTCATGTGCGGCGTACGCGTCGGTCGCGGAGTATTGGGTTGCTTCGGCTCCGTTTTGTATGCGTGTAGGTCGTACGGCTTGAGCTCCGTGCGACTCGGTCTGGTTTTCCACGCATTGCATCGTACTGCGCGGGTCGGAGTTCGTGGGTACGTTTCTGTCGGGTTCATTCCTGGTGCTTGTCGGTCGGTTCGATTCGCGTGGTTTCCCGGCCGGATAGCTGGTTTCCGTGAGGTTCGGTCGTTCGGCTTGTGTTCCGTACGAGTCGGTCGTAATTCACATGCATTGCATTGTACTACGCGGATCGGGCAGCGCCGGTACGTGTCGGTCGGACTAAATTCCCATACCGAGTCGGTCGATACATTTTCCGGCCCGAATCGGAATCGGCCCCTAAGTCTCTGCCAAACACCGTCAACCTCCAGTTGGGTCAAATCTTCATGTAATTTCGTAATATTCTTTATATATCCCTCAATTCCTTTACTTTTGTAAAGGATATAGGTACAGCAGTGTTGGATTTTCAACATGCCACAGACTCCACCCTCTTTTGCCAATAAGATGTCGAGAGCAAGTCGATTTTGCAAAACCATTGATCTGATTGCAACCATTTCTGTGTCAATCATTAAGAAACCACCAGCAGTATCTCTTGATAAACGATCAACCACTGTGGATAACTTCCGAATTTTGTGCGAATTTAGAACGACTCCAACTGATGGTATTAGTGCACCAAAAATATCACCTACTATTTCTGAGAAACTTGCTCTCTTGTTACATGTTAGTCCGTGATTTATTTCCTTTAGTCTATTGCTGTTTCGGTTCATGTGATAGACCTTTGGAAAGACAATAGCAAAATAACAACTACCATACCAATGTGCAGGCAACCTATAGTAGGCTTTCTTTCTGCAAACATAATAGACTCCCGGAAACACAGGATCAGTTCCACCCTTCAATCCCCAACCTCCAGTAATTTGAAAAGTATGCTCACATTCACTAGTACCAATGAAATAATTGTTATAGTTAGTTTTCATTCTAAGCAAACATATTTTACCTTCTGATGCCAGTCCAGGGACATTGCAGCGTATGTCTCACCTTTCTCATAATTTCCTTCCCTGAAAGCCCATGGTGGTACCTGTGACTTCTGTTCAGCAGCCTTTCTCTGGAAACTTTCCCTTCTGCTTTCTACCATTTCTATAAATACTTTTTCTTCAACCTGCAAACTACATGTTAAATTGTTTTTATAAGCATATTCTACATCTAAAGTCTTAGTAATATGGAAGAACTCTCCCATATAATGTGCATTTTTACTACTCAAAACCTTATTTAGTTCCTTAATAACAGGTATTTCTGAAAACACTAAGGGGCCCATTACGATGTCGGGCGGAAGCAGAACCGCTGTGCTGTCGGAGGCAAAAACCGCCAGTTACCGACCACCAGCAACGGCCCACACGCCCGCCAAATTAGGATGTGAAAAGTCAGGCAAACACCGCCCGTAAGCCTGCGACGCCGCCCGCCATCAAAGTGCGCCCGTCTACGTAGCGGCGCGAGCCAATGGAGACACACCGTCCGACGAAATTACGTACCGCCCGGCGTACAAATTACGATGCCATAACCAAACAGCCTCACCGGCAAAGAGACACCGCACGAGAAACCAAGGCGGAAAACTGACTGCACAGTACGGAGACCGAAAAGGCGGCCCACCCAGATATGAACCCTGCACTCCAGGCCATCCCCATGCTCTACCTGATGCACCACCTAGGAGTGAACGCGCCACGACGACGCAGGTAGGCAGACACACAACAAGGGCACGTAAACACTGCAAACAATGCAAGGGCGGAAAAACTGTACATGGCCCCCAGGCACCCCTGTGTGGACAGGACACATCCACCACTGTATCCACACATGTCCCACCTGTCAAAATAACACAACTCGCAACATCCTGGGCACCCACTACCCGGGCCCAGGAAGTGACGTCCCCGTCACGGCACCGCAGCATAGCGGCGATGACGCAGGTACACATGCGCACAACACAGGGGCCAACGACAGCGCCATGCAGGGGCTGCACACAAACACCACAGGGTCACAACTACACACCCCACACACCAGCACCACCCTGAAGGCACATGTCACGTGGCCTTCCTGCATCAGTCATGTCCCCAACCGACAACTCACAGTTGTCAACTTGACGTCACACAAGTGTCCCGAACAGGGGAGAAATGTGATTGCAAAATAGGACACACCCTTGTGTGTAAAACATGGAGAAGCACACGGCGGCTGCTACATAACAGCGCAGAATATCGACAATGTCCAGAAAAGGCACGCCAGTCTCAACAAGAAAACCTATACCATCCTGCTCGCAATAACAACCCATGCAATGTACAAAATAGAAAAACACTGCTGCCTGAGAACAGGTGTGCCCAAACACTACACCCACACAGAAGCCACAATGTACAGCGGCAACGGAGTGTCCCGCCCACACACGGGAGAGCAGATAGCACTGAATGGCCTTCCATTCCTACTCCGAAATAACATTCCAACTAATTATGCAGGAGAATGGAGCCATTGTACCAACAAGAAGCAAAACATAGCCATGCAGAGTAAAACGTCCACTGGCAGATAGCGCACAGCATGAAAGAAAGATAACACCACAAAATACAATAATACCACTCCTCCATGTAGACCAAATGCAAGTTATCTGGAAAGAGTCACACACCACTGGCCTTGACTATTCATAGAAGCATGTGGGATGAGGGACTGTGTCCTCCGCCCAAGCCATACCCCAAGTCCTGCCGCCTTACATCCATTCCAGAATTCCCAGCATCGTCGGAGGCTGCACTCTGCTGACTGCTCAGGCAGCCGGAGCACGCCATCACATCACCCTGTAGCAATATGGCTGTTGCACCAGAGACCCTCAACTACGCCGGACAGATCAAGCTGTACAGTGACAGCTTGCTACACATAGTGGGCTGTTCTAATCTGGCAATGCTGAATGTAAGTTACCCAGTAACTTACCGCATTGCAATGTTCAGCTGCGTCATCCCCGTATTCTACTGTCGGAGGTGTCCGTTCCACTGGCCTGTGGATTTATGTCTCTCCAACCCGGCATGTCCAAAGTCGGACTTGGTACAGTTGTTTGCACCCCTGGACGACCATGACAGGAACTGTTCAGTGTATGGGGGCATGGCGTTTGTGGCTGCAATCGGGGAAACACTGCAATGGGACCAGTGTGCCTCCACACAGCGTCTTCTGGATCACAGTTTCATCGAATGTCATCCAACATGTCCCATCAGGATTCTACAAGGGACAACTTGCGATGAACACCTTGCTACCCACCATCCGCTTCATTGGATGACAACCATGTTTACCATCAATGGGATGGATGCCCTGCTGGAAGGTATCGCATACACGTCAACTTGTCAATTCATGGGTCCCCGACTCAACACCCCCAATTGAACATTGAAGTTCAACACCGTACCCATGCTTGGCTTTCGCACGGAGTGGGCAGTTAGCTGTACAAGAACTATACCATATAATCTGCAACTAACACCTCACCATCAACTCCACTGCCATGACATCAGACATTTTCGGGACATGCAACCTGTTCCTCACCATATCCCGTGTCTCTGCATGAACAGGGGGAGGCAGAGGTATGGGACCTGTGTACAGTAACCACATGGCCAATACAGCACGAACAACTATGCCATAATATGTATTCTGCGCACCTGGACACATGCACCTGTCAGTGCACACCTATCTGTCAGCTGTAGTACGTGAGAACTGTCACCTCACCATTGTCTGTACTTCCGTGCCAGGACTTTTGCATGGACAACAAATGCAACTCCCTACAACATGGCCCTAGTTATAGTGTCATGTTCAGTAGCCACCACATTGCAACAACTGGTGGGACTCTGCTGCATGCAGGTAGGCACATGCCCTGATGTCACCCCTGACGCAGGTGTGTCGGAGTCACTATTGTACTAAACCGGTACCATGGAACTGAGATGAACTGTCCCTATGATGTCAAGCTGTCTGGTAGGCTAAATGAATACTGTCTGTGTCAAAGCCCAGAGACCATCAGTAATTACCAAATGTACTTTAGCATAGCAAGGGCAAGGCAGTCGTAACCCTGAAGCCTCCATTCCACAGTCAAGAACTAATTACATCCACCTGTACCCCCTTTCGTATGTGTAATCATGCTAAGTATATCCTCCACATGCATTTTGCTGCCAGTAGTGTCCACTATACAGCATCACAGAGGAAGTAAGTCCAAATACATGCCTCGAAGCAAATATGTGACTCTGTAGAATTATTGTTAGAAGACAAGTACGAATGAGAGAGGATGAGAGTGTGTGAAGTACACGAGAGTCGTGAGATGACCATGTAGTCCAGTGACATTGGATGTCAATGCATATGAGTTGCCGCCACAGTGGACCTAGTGAAATACTACTGGTCGTGGGCCTTTGGTTGTCAGACTCTGACGTGGCCCAACAGATCATCACATTAACACTGACGGGCTGGTCACTTCAAAGCACAGTCCTACATATGTGTATAATTACCTTCACAGTCGGACATCACACTCATCAAGCAAAAGTAGGACCCACGCAAGAAGCATGCTACAGCAATGCATGTCAAAACACACACAGGACATCAGTGTGGGTGGGCAGGTCCGCACAGTGAGTACGAACTGCTGAGACTCACATACATGCTTAATTAAACCAGGCACAATCTTGACAGTCACACACCCTGCAGACCCACAATGGCAAAAACATATGAAGTAGGAGCCATCCTGAACTGCAAGGACACACCCACACACTGCACACCGTGCAACATACAATACACACATGCGCTCACATTCACAGACCTGAACACGGATCCAGACACCCACCATGCCCCTGGGTAACACATGTGTGTAATCGACATTGCCAGAGTGCACACACACACACACCAACACTACCCCAAAGTCACACACTTCACACCACACACACCTACACCTCCCAAATGCACACTTTGAAAGTAACCCATGTGCCCAGGCTCAATGTTCATCACAAGATTAACATACACCTACACTGCTGCCCACCCAGAGAGTAAGCTCACACATACCCGCACACTATGCACATGCTACCTGTCATCCTGTGGCCAGACTCACACCCCGTGCTTTGCTTGCACGCAAACATGACACGTATTCATTTTCCATGAAATACCAGCAAATACATGCAGACAATCCGTGCCACTGAAATACTTCTTCATCACACACACAAGTAGCAGAGTCTGAAGGAAGTGAAGTCCCAGCCACGTGTAAAACACATTGGAATGTGAGACCAGACATTGCAATTGTTGAGGTACCATACAAGGCATGTGCCTCACTTAACTATGCACACACAGTAACAACTGCAATCAGCAACTACACAGACACAACCGACTACAGGAACAACAGCATCCAGTCACAGAATACATAGACAGGCGGCAATATTGTTCAATACCAGGGACAGTGGCCAGTCCGATGTGCAGAGTAGTGATACGAAAAGCTGCGCATGCATTGTGTGTGAGTGTACCCTGTCATGGCCAGCAACACTGCCATGTCAGTCACAATAGCCATTACAGCCACCACTGTGTCACAGGTGGTTGTGTGAGGGTGCCTAACATTCAAACAGGATGCCAGTCCGACTCAGTGCTGTCTGTGTGCTACGGGACAGTTGGAGGTCCGCCCCTGAGAGAGGAGCACAACTGTGGAAGACACACATGTGGCATGTGAAGCGGGAGGGCTGCTTGGCCCAGGTGGGTGGGTGTCACGGGTAGGTGCACTCATGCAGTGTTGAAACAGACTGTGTGGGGAGGATCCCGGAGGGGTACAATTCCACTGTCTTGGGAATTTGGAAAGCCCACCTGTCTGGGGATGAATGTGAACTTGTGTGGGCACAACAGGCGGGCACACGAACAATGCTGCATCAGGTGTAGATGTTAGCCCTCCCTCTGGGGACATGCTGGATACTGCTGTGCGTGTGCCCGGCCCTTGCCAAGGCACTTACATCCCCTGTCCTCCAGGTGTATCCCCTACATTGTCCACCTGCACAGGCTACCCAGGGCATGGGATGGCAGTGGAGCTATGTGGGTGGGAGGTCATGGCGCCCTTCTCCTGGTCACATCTGGCAGGCAACACATTCTCAGTGTGCAGCAGGGCACAAGTCCGAAATGAGAAGTGGGGGGATGCTGACGTCACGACAGGAAGTGACATCACGAAATGTGGCTTGTGCCATCAGACTCATTGCCGCCCCTCGCTCACCCCTTAGATGCGATTGCATCAGAGACGCCAGCGCGTGAGCAGCAGCTCAAAACTCACCCCAGAGAGGCCAGAGAGTGAATGTGTGGCTCCACTTGCTCCAGTCAATGAGCTCACGGTAACACAAGTGTGGGGACGCCGTCCACCCACGTGGTACCCCGACTCGAGCCCTGGACTGTGCAGGCAAAGTGTCCTATTGGACTTGCGATATGTGTGAGTTGCATGACACTCGTTGGCGGGAGATGGCTCGGAGGCCCGTCACCCTGAGGCCCATTTCTCACTCTATGGGTCCCTTGTCAATGGCAGCGGATGTAATGACTATGCGCGCCGGGGTGGGTCTACCTTTCGTCTGGGATGGTGTTTGCAGCCTGTCCCGCTAGGGCCGCTACGGCTTCTGTGTGTTGCATGTGGTATATCCGGACTCCGGAGACTGTCATGCATTGTCACTGTTGTCCAGGGCCCGATTCGGGGTACCACGCGGGTGGACGGCGTCCCACCACTCATTCTACCGCGAGCACGATAACTGGAGCAAATCGAGCCACACATTCACTCTTTGGCCTCCCTGGGGCGAGATCGGAGCTGCTGGTGCACGCGCTGGCTTCTCTGACGCAATAGCATATAATGGCTGAGCGAGGGGAGGCAATGAGTCTGACGGTGCAAGCCACCTTTCGTGATGTCACTTCCTGTCGTGACGTCAGCGTCCCCCACTTCTATTTTTTAGGACTCGTGCCCTGCTGTTGTCAGATGTGCCACTTTCCAGGGGGTTGAGAAAGGGTCAGGAATGTCAGCCTGACATTGGCCCAGTTGAAGGACCACCTTGACTGGGGAGGCCAACCATTGGACAGTCCGGTGTAGCCCACCCACGCGTACATGTAGGCCCTCCATGAACTATGTCACCTGCGGCAAGGTGATGTCATGGGCAATGAAGTAATTGAGGACAGCCGTCTGCCCCATGCAGAGATGCCGCACAAGCTCAACAGACCCAGCACTGAGGGCAGCAGGGGTCACATGTGCAGGGGCAGCTGAGCCTGGTGTGAAGGACACTCTATCCTTCATCCTTGTGCCGACACGTTTTGCACCAGTGGAAGTAGATGGGAGGGCGGGCATTGGCCTCCGCGTGGCTGAAGAGGAGCCAGAGTCCACGTCCCCTGTGCTAGCAAACATGGATGCATCACCTCTGTCCTCAGATGACTCAGAAATTGCCGTCTCCGCCTGTGATTCATCCAGCACACGTCTGGCCCCTCCGAGGCGCTGGTCACATCTGTCTCACTCAGCTCCTGTGCAGCTGCTTCATCCCATGCCTCACCACTGTTGACCGTCCCCTGTCCCTCAGCACCCACGGGAGATACCACATGTGAGAGAGCGAGGTGGCCTCACTCATTTGGCATCAATTAAACAGACATGTGCAAGGGAAGCAGCACAGAACATTCCCAAACCCACATGTTGCACGATACCTGTGCAATCTTATGCAGCCACCACAATCAACACGTAATTGGTGGCGGACAGAAAATGAAGCCGCTAATAAGTGGCACATGTGTTGTGCACATAGCACAACCCCCGGCCTGTGTCACCCTGCGACCATAGCCACAAATCGCTGTGTGCACACCCACTGTCCTGATGGTGGCAAGGATGACCACTACGTAATTAGGCCAAGGACATACCTGCATGGAGCAGAATGGGACACCACTCACACAGACTGCTACATGACAGTCCACAATGGTCATGTGCCCATGCCTTCCACCGGTTGTGCGCACAAGCACAACTACTGTTGCACAGTGTTCCGGATGTGTAAGCACCAGGAATATGAGGTGAGGCATCGCACACATATGTCTGAACGAAATCAGAGTAGGCACAGTGCCTCAAACATACATGTGAATTGCCACTCCAGCCTACTACAGGTTGTTCCTGAAGGCTACGACTCTGAATGCATTGACAATGCAGAGTGCTCCAATTACATCTTGGACCTCAGGACCACATGTCAGATGCACCCAGCACAGAGTACACTTACAACCCACTGCATCACACAGCAAACATCACATTAACCAGATTATGGGTAGGCTGTGGACACATGCTGCCTCTCACACCAAAAGACACCATCCCACTAGACTATACACTTGCTTGCTGCTGATGCCCCTGCACACGTGCATCCGGCACAGGCTGTCTGACTGTCAAGATGCAGATCATTAGTGGTGAAATGCAGCGCCGTGCTAACCTGACAATACGAGGGGCATCCCCGATTCGTCTCCGCCACGTAGTCGCTCATCCGGCAGATGACGTCACACCCTTTGTGGAATTGGCTGCACTGTCGGTTACACATACACAGAGGCATCAACTTGGATGCAATGGCTCATCACAAGGCCTTGGGCCGGAGGACTTCCAACTGCAGGGATGGTACACAAGAGGGTTGGGATATCACTCATTCACTTCTCATCATCGCCCACATCCACCAATCACAGTGGCATGATGCTAACCCATCCAATAGAATCAGAGATGTGCAACAGCGCCAAGAAGTACTCGGACATGGCATTACAGCATGTGGACACAACACGTTAATGCATGCTGGTGGGAATGTGTACACAGTACCTGTCCATCCCATTCACATGCAGGATGCCAGCACATTGAGCAATGTGTAGTCTGCCCACATCTACTGTCCATTGTCAGGTAAACCAACACATAGATCACAAGGCAACACATCTTTGTGGGTGGACTCACTGTGTCCAACACTGTGCAGCCCTCAACGTACTCGCCCTGTGAATGGCTCACCCCACAATGGAGGTCACATTCAGTGCCACTATCTCTCACACACATCCCTATCACAAGGCCTGGAGTGTTCAATCCACAGGGCTGAGTATGCACATTTCCGGAGGGTTGTGAACTAAAGACACATGTAACCCACTGTACAGTCAGTGTTGTTTCCTACTAGTATTGGGCGGTCAATGTGCAGCCCAGGTCCGCTGAGACTGAGAAGGCCAGCAGGGCCCCAGCCAGCCATTCACACAAACAATAACTGCCCTGAGTCCTGCATTGCCAAGTGGCTGCGTCACTGGATGTCTGACATGTAAATGCCATGTACCACCACTCGGGAGGGACATGCATGGGAAAGCGCCAGTGAGCCTACATACCCCATCCACCTGTAGCAAGCATGGTGAGCAGTGCATTTTGGAACCCCACAGGCTCTGACTCATAGTGCTGCATATCAACGACATGTGTGTCCCCCACATGCACTCCCACACACACTGTAGTTGTCTTACACACACAACTTTTGCAAGACATAGCCTTGGGCAGTGTGCGTGGAGCTCGGAATCCAGGATCTCCAGTTCCTCGCTGGTGATTGGAGCTGGACATATCTTCCGAGTCGTCGACATGAAGATGGACAGGTGGCAGCAGCAGGGGGTGTTGTTGAGGGATGCCAGGCAGCAGTCCCTGTAAGCTGTGGTAATGCCGGTCTCCCTCCCACACCCATATAGCCCCCTGGGGCTGTCTCAGTGGGTCCAAGCTGCTGCGATTGGTGTACCATGTCTGCCTACTTCAATTGCACACAATGGCCTGCTCCGAGCTGTCCCGGTACGCGTACCTCTATAGTCGAACAGGCAGGATGTAACCGCGAGGGCCATTAGAGTTGGCCTCAAGGGCATGGTCCATTGCAGGTACAGTCCGCTGGTGCCATGTGGAATACACAGTTTAATGTGCGCCATGCATTTGCAGGTGTGGCCATTATTTGTGTGTGGGAGCATGTCCACACTAGACAGGGCCACTTCATGCTGTGTGCATAGGCATTGACGGACAGTGCTCAGCCTCCACATGTCTGTTGGCACATCATCATGTACACATTAGCATGGTAGCATGGGATGTGCATATGCACACACATGCCATATTTCTCAATGTACATCTCCCACTTGGCACGTGCAACATTACGTGTCACTTGTGATGTGTGTTTGCATTCACACAGCTGTGTTGTCATTGAGTTGTCAATGTGTACACCTGTCAATGTGTGTTGGAGGTGTGATGCGTACAGTGCTGTACATTGGGTGAACTAGGGACATCATTGACTGTCTCATATCCCGTTGTTCAACAGGACCCACTTGTTTTGGCCGCTCAGCCTGTGTACATTGTGTTGATGGTGTGTGCCATACTCACCCAGCCTCAGAAGCTGTGTCAGGCACAGCAGCTAGGTATATTGACGTGGTGTTGCCGCTTCACACATATGCAGTCTGTAATGATCATCATGCCTTTCAAGCTATTATGGCCTAAGTCCCCATGTGCATGCTCATTGCAATGGTTGGTGTCAGTGGTCATTGCCATTGGTGAGGGGACCTGTGTAAGAGTATTGTAGCTGTGCTGTCCCTACTTGTCAGCTGTACTGTGATTCCATAGTTTTGACAGTAATTTTAGTTCTGTGTATGTGGAAATGCCATGTGGTGTGTTGCATTGACATGTGTCCACTTCCATCTGTCCTAGGAGGAGACCAAACATACATCGCCCCTACCAATTGCTGGCAGACATGGAGGATGTGGAGGTTATCAGGAAATTCCGTCTGGACCGACCCACCCTGCATCACCTATGTGCAATGTTGGAACCCCACCTTCGTCCTCGCAGGGTGTATCCTACAGCATTCACCCCCACGGCTAAGGTGATGGCTACACTGCATTTTTCGCTACCGGATCCTTCCAACACACGGTGGGCAGTGGAGGTGGGATGTCCCAGCCCATGTTCAGCATGGTGCTACGGGATGTCCTGTCAGCTATGATGCTGTACAGGAACCGGTACATCCGATTCCCCAGGGCTCGTGATTTGGCGGCAGTGAAGGGTGCTTTCTATGCCCTTGGACGCATCCCCCACGTTGTTGGTGCAATTGATTGCACCCATGTTGGCCTTGTAGCACCACAGGCCATGGAGCACATCTATAGGAATCGGAAACATTTCCACTCCCTGAATGTGCAAGTGGTGTGCCTGGCGGACATGATAATCACACACGTGTGTGCGAAGTTTCCCGGATCCGTCCATGACTCGCACATCATGCGCCACAGCATCCTCCCACGAATGATGGCCAATCTTCAACCGGACCGTGCATGGATTGTTGGTGAGTATGCATACTCGTGTAGCGTGCTGGGTGTGACATGCTGTCTTGTATCTTGTTGGAATTGCAACGGTTCTCCGTGTTTCTCACACCCAGGTGACTCTGCATATCCTAACAAACCTTGGCTGCTGAGCCCACTCCGTAATCCTAGGACACCAGCTGATGTCAGATACAATGAGGCACATGGGAGGACCAGACGTGTGGTGGAGCGGACATTTGGGCTCCTGAAGTCCAGATTCAGATGCCTGGACCGCACCGGGGTGCACTGGCATACTCCCCACAGAAGGTGTGCCAGATAGTTGTGGCATGCTGCATGCTGCACAATCTCGCGATTCGCAGGCAGATCCCCCTGATAGTGGATGACGGTGATCAGCCAGGGCCCCCGCCTGCAGACCAAGCCGTGTCCAGTGACGAGGACAGTGGGGAGGAGGAAGCAGTGAATGAGCATCAGCAGCTCATCGCCCGCTACTTCACTTGACGGTGAGTGACCATGTACGACGGCTGATGTCGCTGTAGTTGTGTAGGTGTATGTGTGCATTGTCACGGCGGCCTATTGTTCACTGAGTGCTGTGTGGCAATGGTCCATGTCCAGGGTAGTATGCCGCTGACAGTGGCTGTAGCATTGTGCCCTGTTGCTCTGTGAGATGTGTGTACATTGCTTAAACTTGATGACAACTACTGTATGATGAGTGTGTGACACACACATTCAATGGACTCTTGTTCTGTTTTCCCCCCTAGGGCCCTACAGCCTCTCCTGGCCTATCGACATACCACACTACAGATGCATTTCTGATCATGGTGACGGTTGCACATCCTTGATTGAACACAGAGCAGATAAGACAGAATGTGATCAAGGTGTATTTATTTACAGCAGTGACATGTGATTGTGGGCAAGGTGATCACACAAGTGGTGCATGCTGGAACAATGAGTTAACGGACATGTCCGCGTGATGGTCAAGGTGTACCCATGTTGTTCTGGGTCCACAGTCCGACAGACACATGCCATTCACATGGCAGTGTGGGGTAGGATAATAGTCCAAGTGAATGCAGTAGATGGCCACCGTGGCTGGCTGACTCACTGGCGTTTGGAGCGTGCGAAGTCTTCTCCGGACACCTGTTTCCTCTTCGGACGTCCCCTTCCACGTTTGGGAGGGGGGGGTTGTGGTTGTGGGCTGCTGGTGGTGGCTGAGGATTGCTCACTCGCTGTGGACGCAGGGGAACTGGATGTTGCACGACCCTGCGCCCCAGCAGGTGGTGGCGGAGGTGGTGTGGTTGGCCTTGATTGGGCCCTCACCACCACCACTAGCTGGCCCATGAGGTCGACTAGTTGGCCCATACGGGTCACGGATTGGCCCATATGGGTGTCCATGGACCTCAACACCCCAAGGACTTCCCGCGTATCGGCAGATGAGTGGGCCCATTGTCCCTGGGCCTCTTCATAGGCCCCAAGGACTCTGGCGATTTGCGGCAGGGCTTGGCTCCCAGGCTCGGATGGCGTTGGCCTGACCCTGCTCCTCCCACCTGTACTGCTGCCACTGACCTGCCCACTCGCCACAGTGGTCACCCGGGGCCTCGTTGTCGCTCCCAGGGTCGATGTCGACGTGCGTACAACACCTTGCGCAGGGTGTGTGGTCAGGGAGGCCCTGGTGGTGGTGGAGGTGGTTGCGGCGGTGGTGGTGGCCACAATGACCGTGGCAGCAGAGGCCTGGGACTGGTCACCAGCCCTGGGAGATGGGTTGGTGGGTGGGAGGGGTCCTGGGGAGCGGTTGTGCCCTGCCACACCAGATGTGCCTGGTCGGGAGTCCTCGTCCGAAGAGGTGTCCAGGTCTTCCACATCCGTGAGTCCGTGTGGAGGGCTTGTGGACTGGCTGTGATGGCTGCTGTCTCCCTCTCCAGCATCATGCTGTTCGTCACCTGTGGGGCAGAGACGAAAGGTTATTGTGTTGCACCTTGCAAGGTTTGTGTTCGATGTCTGACATTCACAGTTTGTGCACAGTTGGTCACTGATTTCCCAGATGCATGTGTATGGCTCTACAATGTGTGTGCGTGATCATGGCAATGGAATAGTGTGATGGGTGCATATGGCATGGGACGGATTTGTGATGCAAATCGGTGTGTGTTGCAGTACCGCTACATTTTGTGGCTTTGGTGGACACGGGGTCCACCCCCATGTAAGCTTTTGGGATGAAATATGGTTTTGTGGTACATTCTGTGACATATGAGTGCCGTAGGGGGCATGTGTTTTGGCCACACGACACTGCAGAGACAAAGGTGTGTGTATGTCTGACATACCCAGCATATCTGCTCACTGTTATCATTTGGTGACATTACACTGCAAGCATTGTGGTGTGTGTGTGATGGTTGTGTGGCACACAACGTATTGCAGATGGGACAATTCCTTGGTGTGCGTGCTACCCTCAGCCATGTGCGGCAATGCAGTGCTCTTGGTGTCTTGACTATTTTAGGTTTGTTGTGAATCACAGTGTGACGTGCGCTTCAGACACTGCAGACACATGTTTGGTCATCGGCAGGGATCTTTGCTGTACTACTGTATATGGGACAACTGTTTAGATGATATACCTTACATGACACTAGGGCTGGAAGATGAGATGGATGAGATTTTGAATGTGCATTGTGTAGCTGTGTGGTTCATGGGTCCAGTGGTGTATGTGACATTACTGGGGTCCCACTCTGTTACATTGAGACAAGATAGACTTACATGGGTGATGTTGTACAATGTCAACGGAACAAGCAGACACGACTACATGGACAAGACTTCGATGGTGTTGCTGATGTGTGTGATGACTGGCACAGTGCACGCCATGTGGGTCAGTACTCCAGTGAAACTTGTGCATGCAGACGCGACTCCTTACGTGTTAGTGTATTTGACATGGCTCATGTGGGCTATGACTCTGTAATTCATGTCCGTGTACACATTAGTCACATGGTTATGACAGGGAGCAGTGCTACCTGTTCCTCTGCTACGTGACATGTCCCAAATGTTAGTCGTAGTACAGTCCTCATGCCTACAGACACCACGCTCTGTACAGTAGTCTACCTACTTGTTGGTTTGGAGGGTGCAATGCAATGGCTACCATGGTTATGGGAGGGTGGGGTGCTCCATCTTGCTGGTCTGTGGGAGTGGGGGCCGTGTTGTGAATTGTGGTGATGGCTTACCACCCACAGACACCCCTCCATGTAGGGAAACATATCTACCTGTCGGGTGAAGGTGTGCACTGCAATGGCTGACACATGGGTGTGGGGAGTGCTCCATCTTGCTGCGCTGTAGGACTAGGGGCCTGTTGGGGGTTGTACTTCTGCAGTCCCCCCTCCGATACACAGACTTTGTGGTAAGGCTACTTACCTGTTACTTGTTGGTTAGTGCAGCTATGGCTGACACATGTGTGTGGGTGTGGGGAGTGCTCCTTCCTGCGCATCTGGGGTACAAGGGGACCTGGTGGGAGTTGTGATGCTGGCTGACTGTACACATGCCCCCATGGTTTTGTTTGTTGGTACCTTTGGGCTGAGTGTGTGGGGGTGTCTGTGGCATGTGTGAGAGATGTCTTGTGTATTGTGTGCTGGACATGGGGGTGTTTGGGCCTCGGAGCTATGGCATTCTGGTAGTGCATGACAGTGCATAGCAGTGTGCTGGTATACATTTGTTTGTACTTACCAGCCTCTACTCCCCCTGGTATTCCGGTGAGACTCTCCGGATGTAGGATGCCTCGCACCTTCTCCTCCCACGCCTTGAAGGTCTTGAATGGCGCTGGATTCCCGCCGCCAGTCCTGTCAGCCAGCTCACGATTTTTGGCCTCCTTCTTCCTGACCACGCGTTTCAGGTCGTGCCACCTCTTTGTGATTTCACCCCTGTTGCGTGGCACGTTCCCAACTGCATTCACCTGGTCTACTATCCTTCTCCACATTCTGTTTCTGGTGGCTAGTGGTGTCTGTTGGACCTGGTTCCCATAGATTTGTGGGTGCACCTTGATGATCTCGTCGACCATGACCGTCAACTCATTGGCAGTGTACATAGGCATTCTTTGTGTTGCCATGGTGTGTGGTTTGGTATGTATGGTGCTGGAGTGGTGGGTGTGTGGTGTGTGGTGTGTGATGTGCAGGGTGTTCGTGGTGCCCTTGTTTCAGTGGTGATGGTAGTGTTGGTGTTGGTCATCAGTGTGATGTGTGCGTGCGTGTGGTGTGCTTCTTTCCTTTAGGGCTGTCTGGGTTCTCTGATGGCGTCTTCGCTTTGTGGTGGCGCAAGGTATTGTGGTCTGTGAAGGGGCTGCTTTTGTACTTACCTATGTGGGTGTGTCATGATGGGCTGTCGTTTTCAGGTGTGTTGTGTCTGGTGTCCTGGGATTTGTAGTTTATTTGTTTTTGCCAGGGGGGTGGTATCTTTGGGATGTGCTCTGTGTTTGTGTATTTTGTCGTAGTTTGCTGTGTGGACTTGTTAGCCATGTCATGTGTGTTTCTTTGTTCCGCCAATGATTTCCGTGCACGGACGTGGGCACCAGGCCTTCCACCGTGTCAGTTATTCATCACTGTTGTACCCGGTGGCGGGCGGGGAATCTGTGGATTTACCGCGCTCATGTCTGGGAGATCATAATTTCACGGTCGTTGTCTCGGTCGGCGGGGCGGGCGGATTTGGGTTTTCGTGCGGGATTGCATCCGTGGCGGACGGATGATCTTCTACTCTGGTATGGACGGGCGGAATTTTTGTGTTTTTTCCGCCGTGGGCGTAGTTTGCTTCGCGACATCATAATTGCTAGGTCGGTATTCCCATGGTGCAGGCGGGCGGTTTTTTCAGGCTACGGTGGATGGCGGATATTTTTCCGCCCGACATCGTAATGGACCCCTAAATCTATATTGGAATAGTGATATTCGAGCTTCCCAGTCACATAAAACAAACTTGTTAAGACACTGCAAGACACACCATATGTTAAAGGAAGGTGATGATACGTCACCCCCTCTGAGACAGACGAAGGTAATTGCATGCACACATAACAATCACTCACATTCATTGTGTCAATGTATTCATACAACAATTTAGTAAACACATTTAACGAGAAATCACTAATTAATTTATCAGATGGAGAATGCTTCCATCCATTTGTTCTATGTTGGTATTAGGTGTTCCTTTAGTAACAACATTCACTCTTTCACTTGTTACATCATTAGTATTGTTTCCATTATTACTTACCATTAGTAAGTTAGTAATGTTAATAAAAAGACTCTACATAAGCAAGCTTTAATACATCTACGTTTTAGACTAGATTTTGGATGTTCAGTCACCTTTTCTTCAGCCATTTTGTATTCTACCAAAATATATATAAAAATCTATCTAAATCTATAAACACTAAACTTTACTAAAAAATTTAAATTCTAGGAAAATAGTGTAATCCCACACTTCAGACTTTCTTCTTTACCCCTTTCTTTTATTTTTATTTTCTTTAGGTCTTCAGAATTCTTTACTTCTTCTTCCAGCTAACAATGTTGCACCTCAGTTTTTGTCACAGTTCTTTAAGGTGGTCTCAATTTGCTTTCATCAATATGTTCAGTGTCAGAATTGACTTTTTCTTCATTTGGATCTGAGCTTTCAATTTCTTCCAAAATTACGTAAGTCCATTCTGGTGCTGTATATTTCTTACTTGGAATTCTTACTCTTCTTGTTTTTCGTACTAATTCTTCTCCTGACTCTTCTTGTTCTGTCTGACTTGAGACCTCATTACTTCGCTCTTGTCTTTTCTTTAACTTTCTCCTTACAAGAGTGTATTCCAGTCTTTTCACTCCACCTGGCCAATTATCACCTTTTCTTGGTTTCTTGGTTTGTACTGCCCTTTCACCTTCTCCATCTGGCTCACAGGTTCTTTTGTTTGGCCTTTCTTCTATCTGTTCTTCTTCTTCTTCTGGATTTTCAATAACTTCTGTTTCTGTTGATCCAACAGCAATTTCACTTTCTTCTGGTTCAACAACAGTCTCACCTTCCTCTGGTTCATCAGCAGTCTCACGAGACCCAGTAACTGGTGCCCACTTTACTTGACTTGTGCTTGGCTGTTCGTCATCAGTTTGTTCTTCAGAATCTGTTACTTTAGATTCTTCAGCTTCACACACTTCAACCTCTGGTCTTTGACTTTGCTTTACCAGTTGCTGCTCTTCTTGTCTTTCAAGTGGACTTGGGACCCATCTAGTGTAGCTTGCGTGAATCCAGTTTGGCAGACCACCACACTTCACTGCTGTCGTCGTCACCAGAATTATTTGGTAAGGACCACTCCACCTGGGTTCTAAACATGATTTCCTTACAAGTTTCTTGATGAGAACCCACTCACCAGGACTCAGATCATGAGCTTGATTCGGCTGTGTTGTTGTGGCATCTTCTCCAACCTGGCGAGACACAGAACGCACCAGATCAGCCAATCCTCTGCAATAATCAAGCACTAGATCATCAGATATATTCATCAGTTTGTTCGCTGGTATGTATGCTTGTCTCATTGCTCTTCCCATTAAGACTTCGTGAGGACTCAAACCCGTCTTTTTGTCAGGAATGTTTCTAAGACTCATCAGTACAAGGTAAAGCATCAGGCCATTTCAGTGTTGTTATGTTATGTTATGTTACTGGGCACTTGTAAAGCGCACGGCTACTCCACAGAGTGTCCCGGCGCTGGAAGGACCCTGAGACAGAACAGAGCACAAACCAACAGGAAAAATTCTACTAATGTTGGAAAAGCCAGGTTTTTAAATTTCTCCTAAAACTAAGGAGAGCCTGTGCCTGTCTTAAGGAGAGCGGCAAGCTGTTCCATAGCTGTGAGGCCACCACCTGGAAGGAGTGGCCCCCCATGCGAGAGCGAGAGAATTTTGGAACAGTCGACAGCCGCTGGGTGGAGGATCTCAAGGTTCTGAGTGGGGCATAGTGTTGAATTCTGTTCCTGATGTAAGGGGCCCCTATGTTGTGAAAGGCCTTGAAGGCCAATACTAGGGCTTTAAAATGTATCCTCTTACGTACCGGGAGCCAGTGCAGGGACATCAGGTGTGGGGTCATATGTGTCCTCAGGCCTACCATAAGTATAGCTCTTGCCGCAGCATTTTGTACCACCTGCAGACGGCCTAATAGATAGTCTGGGAGGCCTAAGTACAGAACATTGCCATAATCCAGCCTAGATGTAATCAGGGCCTGGACTACTGTTTTCCTGGATGGAACTGATAGAAGAGGAAGGAAATTCCTCAACATTTTAAGTAGCCCGAAGCACGTCCCGGCCACAGTTTGGACCTGGGACTTCATGGACATGTCTGCGTCTAGTTTCACCCCAAGATTTTTCACGATGGTTACTGAGCTTACTGGGGGAGACATATTCTGAGGCCACCACTGGCGCCATTCCTCACCAGGGTTATAACCGAAAAAAATAATTTCTGATTTTTTGGAGTTACACATCAACTGGTTCTGTCTGAACCAGGTGAACACCTTCGACAGGCAAGCATTTATCTCGCTTCCTCTCAGCACACTGTCCTTCTCGCACGTAAACAGCAGCTGCGTGTCGTCGGCGTAGGATATTACTTTGGCGCTGCATTCCTCTGCCAAAAGTGCCAGAGATGTCATATACACGTTAAACAAAGACGGGCTCAGAATAGATCCCTGTGGAACTCCTACTTTCATAGAGGGAATGGGGGCCGAAAAAGGGGGGCCCATACTGTTTGCTGGCAGCCTTCCAAAAAGGAAGTAAACCACCTAAGTACCGTGCCCCCAATGCCACAGTCCTGGAGTCTGTGCAGGAGTAGATCATGGAGCACGGTATCGGAAGCCACAGAGAGGTCTAATAGTATCAGTACAGCTTTACCTCCTCTATCGAGTGTAGTTTTTATTGTTTCCGAAATTTCCAATAAAGCTGTGTCCGTACTAAAATTGGCTCTAAACCCTGATTGACTTGGGTGTAATACATGATTGGCCTCTACAAAATCAGTGATGACAGTATTTACATATTTCTCCAAAGCCTTGGAGAGAAAAGGTAGCAGCAATATAGGCCTGTAATTACTAACTACAGAAGGATCTGCTGAAGGTTTCTTTAGAAGTGGAAGAATTTTTCCATCTTTCCAGCTGACAGGCATTAATTCCTCGGACAGAGAGAGGTTCAGAACCAAATTAACCGCAGGGTTGTGGATGCACACACCTTTCCTAGCCTAGATTTTATTGTGCCATTTAACTGCTCAACCACTCCAGATGCTTTGGGTCGATAGGCACAATGCAGCTTCTGTTCAATTTGTAATGCTGCACAAATCATCCGAATTATTCATTATTGAAATGTGTTCCTCTATCTGTTTCTAAAGTGACTGGAAATCCGAACCTAGGAATCAGCTCTCTTAGAAGTAGTTTGGCGACAGTTAAGCTGTCATTTCTTCTCGTGGGATAGGCTTCCACCCAACAAGAAAACAAGCAGACAACAACCAACACATATTTCAGCCCATTACATGGGGTAGCTCGATAAAATCCAATTGGAGTCCGGTAAATGGTCCTCCTGCTCTTCCAATTCGTCCCCAATTAACTGTCTTTCTGCCTGGATTTTGCTTCTGACAAGTGATGCACCTCTGGCAAAGGCTCTCTGCAATGACCCTGAACTTTGGGTTATACCATGACTGCTTGAAGAGTCTGATCATTGCATCTCTTCCAATATGCGCAATTCCATGGTACACCCTGGCCATATGGGAAAGTAAACTGTCTGGCATGACTGGTCTTTCGTCAAAATAGACCCACACTTCATCTTCTGCTCGCTTTCTACAACCTGAATTTTTCCAAATTTTTTTTCCTCATCACTTGCCTCTTCCTGCATCTGCCTCACTTCATCCCAAGTTTCAAAAGTGGTTGTAAACATAAGATGGCATTCGGTATTTCCCTTTTCAATTGCTCTGTTTAAGGCCATTAAATTTCGTGCACAGAAACGCGTTATTTGGTCGGCGTATCTGTTGCCCTTTGTCACATAATCATCTCCTGATTTATGTGCGGCACATTTGACCACTGCAATTCTTTTGTGCAATTGCAAAGCATCCAATAATTCTTTTAAAGGTTTGCTGTTACGGATAGGGGAACCTGAAGAAGTCCGAAATCCCCTTTGCATCCATAGCTGTCCAAATTCATGGAAAACCCCAAATCCATATTGACTATCAGTAAATATGGTTACTCTCAGGCTTTTGGCAATTTTGCACGTTCTAAATAGAGCTATTAATTCAGCAATTTGAGCAGAGTTTACCCCTTTTAGACAGGATGCTTCTAGAACTCCCGCTATGGTGCAAACAGCATAGGCAGTGCATAATTCGATAAACAGACAAAATATCGAGTTAAAATTATCGACCTACCAGAATATCGATGTTGAAATATCCTCATGCCAGAATATCGACAGTCAGAATATCGTTGACAAGAATATCGAGTTGAAGGTAAGAAATATCATTTTTTAAAACATCGATGTTAAAAATATCGTTTTTTTAGTTAGTGTTATGTATGTTAGTATTTAATTTAAATGTATGTGTTCTATATTTTTGTGTAAGTATTGCTTTTGTATTTTAATATATGTGTTAAATTTTTATAAGTAATTAAGGTGTCCATTACGATGTCGGGCGGATAAAAATCCGCCATCAACCACAGTGGCGAAAATCCGCCCGCCTACACCGTCTGAATACCGACCGAGCAATTACGATGCCACGAACCGAAAACCGCCGGATGCGGAAAATAAACAGAAAAAACCGCCCGCCCATGTCCGAGTCCAAGTCCAACCGCCCGCCACGGACGGAAAGACGCACGACAAGCCAAAACCGCCCGCCCTGACGACCGAGACACCGCCCGTTAAATTAGGATCGTACCGACATGAGCGCGGGAAATCCACAAATACACCGCCCGCCAGCGCAAACAACAGTGACGAAAATGGACACGGCGGAAGCCCTGGCGGGCACGTCCATGCACAGAAACCATCCGCTGACGAAAACAAACACACACAACATGGCTAACAAGTCCACACAGCAACCCACGCACAGAAACCCAAACACAGTACACATCCCTGAAACACCCCCCTGGACAAACAAATCAACTACAAATCCCAGAACACCAGCCACAACACACCTGAAAACAACAGACCATCATGACACACCCACATAGGTAAGTACAAAACCAGCCCCTTCACAGACCACAACCCCTGCAACATTACAAACTGAGGACGAAAGCACACAACACAGCGAGACAGAAAGGACAGCAGCACACCACAGACACGCACCCATCACACCCATCACCACCACCACCACCACCAAACACCGGCAACACAAACCCCCTGCACATCACACACCACACACCGCACCAGCACCACAAACACCAAAACACACACCATGGCACCACACAGAATGCCCAAGTTCACTGCCACCGAGTTGACGGTCATGGTCGACGAGATCGTCAAGGTGCACCCACAAATCTATGGCAACCAGGTCCAACAGACACCACTATCCACCAGAAACCGGTAGTGGAGCAGGATCGTAGACCAGGTCAATGCAGTCGGGAACGTTGCACGCAACAGAGGAGAAATTAACAAAAGGTGGAACGACCTCAAAAGCGTGGTCAAGAAGAAGGAGACCAAAAATCGAGAGCTGGCTGCCAGGACTGGCGGAGGGAATCCCGCGCTATTCAAGACCTTCAAGGCGTGGGAGGAGAAGGTGCGAGTCATCATACATCCGGAGATCCTCACCGGATTACCAGGGGGAGTGGAGGCTGGTAAGTACAAACAAACGTATACCAGCACACCGCTATGTAATCACATGCACTACCACCATGCCATAGCTCCTAGGGACAAACACCCCCATGTCCCGTACACAATACACAAGACATCACCCACACATGCAACAGACACTCACACACACTCAGCCCAAAGCTACCAACTAACAAAACCATGGGGGCATGTGTACAGTCAGCCAGCACCGCAACTCCCACCAGGTCCCCTTGTACTCCAGATGCGCCAGAATGAGCACTCCCCACACCCACATCCATGTGTCCGCCATAGCTGCACTGACCGAAAAGTAACAGGTAAGTAGCCGGAACACAAAGACAGTGGGTCGGAGGGGGACAGCTGAAGTAAAACACCCACCAGGCCCCCACTACCACAGACCAGCAAGGTGGAGCACCCCTCCCTCCCAGTACCATGTGGCATCCATTGCATTGCGCACTCAGAAACAACCTGTAGGTGGGAAAAAGTACAGGGCGGGGCGTCTGTAGGCATGAGGACTGTATTACGACTGACACATGGGACATGTCACGTAGCAGAGGAACACGCAGCACTGCTCCCAGTCACAATCATGAGACCAATGTGCACACGGACATGTTCAACAGAGTCAAACCCCACATGACCCATCACAGATACAGCAACACCTAAGGAGCCACGTCTGCATGTACAAGTCCCACTGGAGCACAGACCCACACGGCAGGCACTGTGCCACCCATCACACACATCAGCAACACCATCGAAGTCCTGTCCATGTAGTCCTCACTGCCTGTCACCCACACATCGTACAACAACGCCCACGTAAGACAGACCGTACTAGAAGTAACAGCCTGGAACCACAATATTGGACACAAAGACAACTGGACCCATGAAACACACAGGCACACAATGCACATTCAACATATCATCCATCTCACCTCTCAGCCACAGTGTCATGAAAGGTATGACATCCGAACAGCTGGCCCTCATACAGTAGACATGCAAAGATACCTGTCCATGACAAATCAAGTGCCTGCAGTGACTGAAGCGCACGTCACACTGCGAGTAACGACACACATAATATAGTCAACACCCCAAGAGCACAGCACTGATGCACATGTACCAGGGCAGCACGCACACAAAGGAATTGGCCCATCTGCAACACGTCGTGTGGCACACAACAAGCACGAACTCACAACATTGCTACCAATGTGATGTCCATGAATGATAACAGTCAGCAGATATTCCGGCCATGTGAGACAGACACACACCTTTGTCTATGCACTGTCACGTTGCCAGAACACATGTCATGTTCTGCACCCATCACCCACAGCATGTACCCCAAAAGCATATTTCAACCCAAGAGCGTTTAGGGGCTGTACCCCCTTTTGGCATCAGCGTACCTAAGCGTTCCATCCCTCCCCTAAACCATCGTTCAACACAACATCGTCGATGGTCCCGGAGCACGCATACACACGAGCCACAAAATGTAGGAGCATAGCAACACACACCCATCGGCATTGCTAATCCGTCCCATGCCACATGTCCACATCACACAGACCCATTGCCTAGCCCACGCATACACACATCGTACATCCACACACACGTCACTGGGAAACCTGTGCACGACAGTGCACGAACTGTGAATGTCAGACAACCAATACATACTTTGCTAGGTGCAACACAATGACCCATCTCATCCTCCCCACAGGTGCCGAACAGCTGGATGCTGGAGAGGGTGACAGCAGCCAGCACAGCCAGTCCGCAAGCCCCCGACCCGGACTCACGGATGTAGAGGAGCTGGACACCTCTCCGGACACGGACCCCCCAGCAGGCCCATCTGGAGTGGCAGGGCACAACCGCTCCCCAGGGCCCCTCCTGCCCACCAACCCATCACCCAGGGCTGCTGACCAGTCACAGACCCCTGCTGCCACAGCCGTTGCGGCCACCACCACCGCCGCAACCACCACCACCGCCGCAACCACCACCACCGCAACCACCACCACCGCCGCAACCACCACCACGCCATCCCTCGCCACAGCCCCTGCGCAAGGCTCGGCACGGCCGTCGGGCTCCACCCTAGGAGCCAGAGCGAGGACCGTGGTGAGCAATGTGGCTAGTGGGCAGGTCGGTGGCAGCAGTACTGGCAGGAGGAGCAGGGCCAGGCCAATGCCAACTGTGCCTGGGAGCCAAGCCCTGCCGCCAATCGACAGAGTCCTTGGGGCCTATGAAGAGGCCCAAGGCGAATGGGCCAGGTTGGCAAGCGACACGCGGGAGGTCCTTGCGGTGTTGAGGTCCTTTGACGCCCATATGGCCCAAATCGCGGCCCTCATGGGCCAGCTGGTGGTGGGGGGGAGGGCACAAGCAAGGCCAGCAACACCACCTCTGCCACCACCTGCTGTGGCGCAGGCTCGTGCAGCATCACGTTCCCCTGCGTCCACAGCGAGTGAGCACTCCTCAACCACCACCAGCGGAACATCAACACCCCCCCCTACCAAACGTGAAAGGGGCCGTACGAAGAGGAAACAGGTGTCCAGAGAGGACTTCGCCCGCACCAAACGCCAGTGAGTCAGCCAGCCACCTTGACCACCTACTGCATTGACTTGTAATACGATCCTACCCCACACTGCCATGTGAATGGCATGTGTCTGTTGGACTGTGGACATAGAACTTCATGGGTACACCTTGACCATCACGCAGCCATGACCGTCTACTCATTGTCACAGCATGCACCACGTTTGTCATCACCTTGCACACAATCACATGTCACCGCTGTAAATAAATACACCTTGATCACAATCTGCTTTATGTGTCCGGGGTTTATTCAACGATGTGCAATCGCCACCATGAGCAGAAATGCATCTGCTGTGTGGCATGTCGATGGGACAGGAGAGGCTGCAGGGACCTAGGGGTGAAAAACAGAACAAGAGTACATTCAATGAGTGTGTCACACACTCATCACACAGTACTTGTCACCAACTACAAGCAATGCACACACATCTCACAGAGCAACAGGGCACAATGCTACAGCCACTGTCAGTGGCATACCAACCTGGACATGGACCATTGACACACAGCACTCAGTGAACAAAAGGCCCCGTGACAGAGCACACATACACCTGCACAACTACAGCTACATCAGCCGTCGTACATGGTCACTCACCGTCAAGTGAAGTAGCGGGCGATGAGCTGCTGACGCACATTCACAGCTTCATCCTCTCCACTGTCCTCTTCACTGGAGCTGTCCTGGTCTGCAGGCTGGGGCCCTGGTTGATCTCCGTCATCCACAATTAGGGGGATCTGCTTGCGGATCGCCAGATTGTGCAGCATGCAGCAAGCCACAATTATCTGGCACACCTTCTGTGGGGAGTATGCCAGTGCGCCCACGGTGCGGTCCAGGCATCTGAACCTGGACTTGAGGAGGCCAAAGGTCCGCTCAACCAGATGTCTGGTCCTCCCATGTGCCTCATTGTAGCGGACATCAGCTGGGCTCCCAGGACGTCGTAATGGGCTGAGCAGCCAGGGCCCATTCGGGTAAGCAGAGTCACCTGGGTGTGAGGGACACAGAGAACCGTTGCAATTCCAACTGGACACAAGACAGCATCGCACAGCCAGCACGCTACACTACTCCACATACTCACCAACAATCCAGCCACGGTCATGTTGCAGATTGGTCATCAGTCGTGGTAGGATGCTGTTGCGCATGATGTGCGCGTCATGGGCCGATCCTGGGAATTTCACACACACGTGTGTAATCACCATGTCCGCAAGGCACACCACTTGCACATTCAGGGAGTGCGTGTACTTCCGGTTGCGGTAGAGGTGCTCAGTGGCCTGTGGTGCAACAAGGCCAACATGGGTGCAGTCTATTGCACCAACGACGTGGGGGATTCGTCCAAGAGCATAGAATGCACCCTTCACTGCCGCCAATTCACGAGCCCTGGGGAAGCGGATGTATCTGTTTCTGTACAGCATCATGGCTGACAGTACATCCCTGAGCACCATGCTGAACATGGGTTGGGACATCCCACCTCCACTGCCCACTGTGTGCTGGAATGACCCAGTGGCGAAGAAATGCAGTGCAGCCATCACCTTAGCCGTGGGGGTGAATGCTGTTGGATACACAATGCGAGGACGGAGGTGGGGTTCCAACAAGGCACATAGACGATGCAGGGTGGGTCGGTCCAGACGATATTTGCGGATGACCTCCACATCCACCATGTCTAACAGCAATTGGTAGGGGCGATGAATGTTTGGTCTCCGCCTAGGAAAGATGGAAGTGGACACATGTCAAAGCAACACGCCACATGGCATATTCACATACACAAAACATGAATGACTGAGCAGGCAATTGAATGACAGAACGGCTGACAAGTAGGGACAACACAGCCACAATACACTTACACAGATCCCCTACCAATAGCAATGGGCAGTGACACACACCATTGCTATGAGCATGCACATGGGGAGTTAGGCCTTAACAACTTGTAAGGCATGCTGATGGTAACAGACTGCATATTCGGTAAGCTGCAACACCACGGCAACATGACTAGCTGCTGTGCATCACACTGCTTCCGAGGCTGGGTGTGTAGGGCACACACCAACAACGCTATGGACACTGGCTGAGCGGCCAAAACAAGTGGGACCTGTGGCACGAGGGGATATGAGACAGTCATTGATGTCCCTACTGCACCCTATGTACAGCACTGTACGGATCACACCTCCAGAAACATTGACAGGTGTACACATTGACAGCCCCATGCCAACACGGCTGTGTGCTTGCAACTACACATCACAAGTGACACGTAACATTGCACGTGCCAAGTGGCAGATGTACATAGTGAAAGATGGCATGTGTGTGCATATGCATATCCCATGCTCCCATGCCAATGTGTACATGATGATGTGCCTACAGACATGTGGAGGCTGAGCACTGGCCGTCCCTGCCTATGCACACAGCATGTTGTGGCCCTGTCCATTGTGGACCTGCACCCACACGCAAATCATGGCCACACCTGCAGATGCATTGCGCACATTATACTGTGTGGTGCACATGGCATCAGCGGACTGTACCCGGCATGGGCCAGGCCCTTACGGCCAACTCCAATGACCCTCGCGGTTGCACCCTGCGTGTTCCACTGTGGAGGTAGGCGTCCATGGCCAGCTGGGAGCAGGCCAACGTCTGTAATTGAAGCTGCCAGACATGGTACACGAATTGCAGCAGCTTGTACCCACTGAAACGGCCCCAGGGGGTAATATGTGTGTGTGAGTGGGACAGGCATAACCACAGCTACCTGGCACTGCAGCCTGGCACCCCTCGACAACACCTGCTGATGCCACCACTCCATCTACACGTGGATGACGCTGAGGACATGTCCAGGTCCACTCACCAGCGAGGAGCTGGAGAACCTGGATTCCGTGCTCCACGCACACTGCACATGGCTATTCCTTGCGAAAGTTGTGTGTGAGAGACAACTGCAGTGTGTGTGGGTGTGCATGTGGGGGACACACATGTCGGTGCTCCTCAGCACTATGAGTCAGAGCCTGTGGAGTACAAACATGCACTGCTCACCATGCTGGCTGCAGGTGGCATGGGTATGTGAGCTCTCGGGCGCTTTGACCTGTCTGTCCCTCCCGAGTGGTAGTACATGGCAACTTCATGTCAGACATCCAGTGACACAGACAATTGGCAATGCAGGTCTCAGTGCACTTGTTGGTCGTGTGGAAGTCAGGCTGGGGCCATGCTGCCCTTCTCAGTCCCAGCAGGCCTGGCCTGCACATTGACTGCACATTGCCAGTAGGTGCCGACACAGACTGCCTAGTGGGTTACATGTGTCTCCTGTTCAGGACCCCCGGATGAGCGCTTACTCTGCACTGTCGATTGGACACACCATGACTCGTGATAGGGATGTGTGTGAGAGATAGTGGCACTGAATGTGACCTTCGTTGCAGGGTGGGCCATGCACAGGGCGAGTACGCTGATGGTTGCGCAGTGTTGGTCACAGTGGGTACACCCACACAGATGTGTTGCCTTGTGATCTTTTTCTAGCTCAGCCTGACAATGGACAGTAGATGTGGGCAGGCTACACATTGCTCGATGTGCTGTCTATATGCATGTGCCTTCACACCAGGCACAACTGCCCCTGCACATGTGACCCCTGCTGCACTCAGTGCTGGGTCTGTTGAGCTGATGCACCATCTGTGCGTGGGGCAGACAGCTCTGCTCACTTCCGTCATTGCCCAGGACATCACTTTGCCGCAGGTGACATGGATCATGGAGGGCCCACATGTACGCGTGGGTGGACTACACAAGACTGTCCAATGGTTATCACCCCCAGTCAGTGCTTCGAATGGGTAGTATGTGGTGCTGGTACTCATTTTAATGTGTCGAGTGGGCTGGGCTGGGTGCGGGGCTACATGCAAGACATGGGTGGTTCATCGGCTGATCTACTAGTTGCAATACACACGAGACACGTCTTTTTCCGACCACATCAGGGTCATTCCTTTAACTGGCTGAAAATCAAACAGTCAACTTTTGCACTGTCCTCATGGCCTCCCCTCGCTCGCCCCAATATGCGTTTGCACCTGAGCAGCTAGCGCATGCACAGGCAGCTCCAAGCTTGCCCCAGAGAGGCCAAGGAGTGTATGTGTGGGTCCAGTTGAACAAGTGGTCTGTCTCACGGTATAATAAGTGGCGGGACACTGTCCACATGCGTGGTGCCCCGACTCGAGACCCGGGCAACATTGACAATGCATGACAGGCTCCGCAGTCCGGATACACCACCTGCAACACACAGAGGCTGTAGCTGCCCTAGCGGGCCAGTCCGCGTCCAACTGGAGCTCATGGCCCCACACATTCACTCTTTGGCCTCTCTGGGGCGAGCTTGGAGCTGCTTGTGCACGCGCTGGCTTCTCTGTTGCAATGGCATGTAACGTGTGTGGGTGTATTGTCAATGGGTGGGATGGTGCGAGCCACCTTCCGTGACGTCACTCCTGCTTGTGATGTGTGCGTCCCCCACTACTTCCATTTGACTTGTGCCATACTACACATTGTGGATGTGTTGCCTGCGTGATGTGACCAGGATGAGCGCGCCATGACCTCTCACCCACCATGCTCTACTGCCATCCCGTGCCCTGGATTGCCTGTGCAAGTGGACAATGTTGGGGATACACCAGGTCGACAGGGGATGTGAGTGACTTGGCAAGGGCCTGGCGGACGCGCAGCAGTATCCGGCATGTCCACGGAGGGTGGGCTGACGTCTACACTTGATGTGGCATTGATCGTGTGCCCGCCTGTTGTGCACACACGAGTTCACATTCATCACCAGACAGGTGGTCTTTACAGATTCCCAGGAGTGCGCCAATGTACTGTTCCTGAGTCCTCCCAACACAGCGTGTTTCAACATTGCATGTGCGCACCTACCCGTCACACCCACCCACCTGAGCCATGCGTAACTCCCGCTTCACATGACACATGTGTGTCTCCCACAGTTGTGCTACTCATTTGCGTTGACATCCAATGACAGTGGACTACATGGTCATCTCACGACTGCCGTGTACTTCACACACTCTCATCCTCTCTCATTCGTACTTGTGAAATGAATCAGCAGAGACACATTTTTGCTTCAAGCCATGTATTGGGACTTATGTCCTCTGTGATGCAGTATAGTGAACACTACTGGCAGTGAGGTGCATGTGGAGGATATACTCAGCATGATTACACATAGCATAGGGGTGTAGGGGTACAGTGATTAGTTGTTGACTGTGGGATGTGGGCTTCAGAGTTACAACTGCTTAGCCGTTGGTGTGCTAATGTACATTTGCTAATTACTGTGGTGCTGCTGACTTTGACACAGACAGTATACATTTAGCCTACCAGTCCGCTTGTCATCATGGGCACAGTGCATCTCAGTTCCATGTTACAGGTTTGGTGCTATAGTTACTCATACACACGTGCGTGGAGGTGACATCAGGGCATGGGCTTACGTGCATGCAATGGCGTCCCACTTGTTGTTGCGATGTGGTGGGTACTGGCCATGTCACAGTCACTGGGCTCATGTTGTTGGTGGATGCACTTGGTGTCCATGCAACGCTCCTGGCACGGAAGTTCAGAGGGAGGTGAGGTGACAGCTCTCACATACTACAGCAGGACGATTACTGTCCACTGACCGGTGCATATGTTCATGGGCGCAGGATCCATATCATGGCATGGTTGTACGTGCAGTTCTGTCCATGTGGTTGCCATCCACAAATCCCATGCCTCTGCCTCCCCCTGTTCATGCAGAGTTACTGGATGTGATGAGGAACAGGGTGCATGTCCCGAAAAGTATCAGATGTCATGGCAGTGTTGTTGTTGTGGTGTCAGTTGCAGGTTGCATGGTATAGTTGTTGTACTGGTAACTGCCTAGTCCGTGCGTAAGCCAAGCATGGGTACGGTGTGGGACATCATTGCTCAATTGGGGGTATGGCGACGGGGCCCGACGAATTGACAGGTTGTCAGGAATGCAATACCTTCCAGCAGGGCTTCCATGGAATTGGTGGTGGACATGGTTGCCATCCAATGTAGCGGATGGTGGCTGTCAAGGTGTTGGTCGTGAGTTGTCCCTTGTAGGAGCATGATGGGACATGTTGGATGGCATTCGATGTAACTGTAATCCATTATCCGTCGTGTGGAGGCACAGTGGTCCCATTGCAGTGTGGGTCCGATAGTCGCCACATACGCCATGCCCCCATAGGCTGAACAGACCCTGTCGTGGGCGTCCAGGGGGTTGAATAGTTGTAGCAGGTCCGCCCTTGGACATGCCGGGTTGGAGAGACATAACTCCACAGGATAGTAGAAGGGACACCTCCGACAGTAGAAGACGGGGATGACGCAGCTGAACAATGCGATGCGGTAAGTTAGTCGGTAACTTACGTTCAGCAAGGCCAGATTGTCACATCCCAATATCTGTATCAGGTTATGTTTGTACAGCTTGATCTGTCCGGCGTAGTTGGGTAGGTGTGGTGCAAGTGCCATTTTGCTGCAGGGCGCTGTGGTGGCGTGCTCCGGCTGTCTGTGCAGTCTGCAGAGTGCAACCTCCGATGTTGCTGGGAATTCTGTAATGGTCATAGGGAGGCAGGACTTGTGTTATGTTGGCTTGTGCGGAGGACACGGGCCCTCATCCCACATGCTTCTCTGAATGGTCAAGGTCAGTGGTGTCTGACTCCTTCCAGATAACTTGCTTGTGAACCACATGGGGGAGTGTTATCATTTCTTCTTTCCGTTGTGAATGTTCTTTGGTGTTATGCGCTATCTGCCCTGTGGCCGCTTCCCTCTGCATGCCTGTGTTGGGCTTTGTTTGGTGCAATGACTGTTGTCTCCGGCTTGTTTTGTCGGGATGTGGTTTCACAGTGGGAATGGAAGGTCATTCGGTGCTGTCTCCTCTCCCGTGTGTGGGCAGCAGGCTGCGTTTCTGCTATACGTTGGGCCTTGTGTTATAATTGGTCCCACCTGTTGTCTGTCCCCGGTATCTTTGATGTTACGTATTGCATGTCTTGTTATTGGGTGCAGGGTGGCATCGGTGTTTCTGTGTGGTACTGGCATACCTTTTCCCGACGGGGTCCATATTCTGCTGGGTGATGTTGCCTCCGCTGTGTGCTTCGCCGTGTTTTGCACACAACGGTGTGTCCTAATGTGGCGTGACGTCACTGACATGTTCGGGTCACTTGTGTGACGTCAGGTTGGCGACAGTGAATTGCCGGTTGGGGACATGACTGTGGCAGGGCTGTCACGTGACATGTGCGTTCTGGGTGGTGCTGGTGTGTGTGGTGTTTTGTTGTGTCCCTGTGTTGTTTGTGTGCGGCGCATGCATTGCGCTGCCGTTGGCCTCTGCATTGTGCGCATGTGTGGGTGCAGTGGTGGATGTGTCGTGTCCACGCAGGGTTGTCGGGGGGGGGCCATATACAGTTTCCCCGCCCTTGCGCTGTGTGCGCTGTTTGCGTGCCCCTGTTGTGTGTCTGCCTACCTGCGTCGCCGCGGTGCGTTGACTCCTGGGTGCTGCATCAGGTAGAGCATAGGGAGGGCCTGCAGTGCTGGATTCATGCTCGGGGTCCGCCTCTTTGCTATCCGTACTGTGCGTTCGGTTTTCCGCCTTGCTTTCACGTGCGGTGTCTCTTAGCCGGGGGAACTGTTTGGTTCTGGCATCGTAATTTGTACGCCGGGCGGTACGTGATTTCGTCGGGCGTTGTGTCTCCATTAGGCCGCGCCGCTCCGTGGACGGGCGCACTTTGATGGCGGAGGGCGTATCTGGCTTACTTGCGGTGTTTGGCTGTCTTTTCGCATCCTAATTGGGCGGGCATGTGTGCTGTGGCGGGCGGACGGTAACTGGTGCTTTTTGCATCCGCCAGCACGGCGGTGGTGCTTCCGCCCGCCATCCTAATGGGCCCCTAATTTTTTTTAACAACATTTTGCTTTTTAGTTCCGTAGCGGGTTGTGGGTTTATAGGGGAATAGGGTGGGAAGTAATTTAATTATAATACATTTATTAATAATTTTTAGAAGTTATTAATTATTTTTTAATTACATTTTGCGTTTTATTTCCGTAGCGGGTTGTGGGTTTATAGGGGAATAGGGTGGGAAGTAATTTAATAATTATTAATTAATTAATCATTTTTATTAATTAATATTTATGTATTAAATAATTTGTATTGTTAATTGTGGTAATTAATTCAATATTAATGATTTATTAATTGGTTCTTAATAATCATTAATTAATTGTTAGATATGTTAATTGTCTCATTTTTTAGGTGTGGGTTGTGGGTTTATAGGGGAGTGGGGTGGGAAGTAATTTAATTATAATTAATTAATGTATGTTTTTTATTAATTAATATTTATGTTTTTAATATTTTATATTGTTAAATGTGGTTATTATTTATTATTTAGATATTAATAATTATTAATTAATTAATAATTATGTTAATTGTGTATTTTTTTTAAAGTTGGTTGTGCGTTGATAGGGGAGAAGGGTGGGAATTAATTTAATTTTAATAACATTTTTATTATTTTTTTATAATATTAATTTAAAGTTATTTTATAGTGTTAATTGTGTGAACTACTTTATTAGTGATTGTTTTTAATTTGCTTGTTAATTGTTATCAGTTAATTAATTAATTGTCAATTAATTATGTTAATTTTGTCATGTTTTACAATATTGGTGGTGTCGTTTATAGGGGAATATGGTGGGAGGTAAATTATTTTTGAATAATTCATTATTTGTTAATTAATGATAATGATTTTGCTGGAGTGGAAATACTAAATTATTCCCCTCCGCTATCCAACACTTTCCCTACTGTTGCATTTGCTGGAGTGGGAATAGTAAATTATTGTTATGTTATGTTAAGGATATTTATTGAGCGCTCGATTACCCGAGGGTGTCCTGGCGCTAGTTACCACTCCATCGGCCAAAGCAAGAACAGGCAGGTTATTTATCAAACAGCCACGTCTTCAGGCCCCTCCTGAAGATCAGCAGGTCTGTTGTGTTTCTGAGATGGACTGGAAGATCATTCCAGGCCCTGGCTGCCCCCGCAATAAAGCCTCGGTCACCCCACCTTGCCCTTTTTGTGGCTGGGACTTTGACCAACCTAGCCCCAGATGACCGTAAGTTTCTATTTGGTAAATACCATTTAAACTGTTGTTGTAGGTAAGCTGGTCCTCTTCCCTGAAGTGCTTTAAAAACCGTGCACAAGGATTTAAAGCGCACATGGTTCCTCACCGGGAGCCAATGTAGTTTTCTGATTTCGTTAGAAATTGGGGCAAACTTAGGGGTGTCCGTAAGTAGCCTTGCAGCGGCATTCTGAAGCCTCTGTAGTTTGTTCATAGAGCGTTCCATAATATTAAGGTAGAGGCTATTGCAGTAGTCAAGCCTCGACAGGACTAGCGCGGAGACCACCGTTTGCCTTCTGTCAACTGGTAGAAATGGTAATATTTCCCCTCCGCTATCCAACACTTTCCCTACTGTTGCACTCGCTGGAGTGGGAATAGCAATATTTACCTACCCGCTATCCAACACTTTCCCTACTGTTGCACTCGCTGGAGTGGGAATAGTAATTTTTACCCACCCGCTATCCAACACTTTCCCTACTGTTGCACTCACTGGAGTGGGAATAGTAATTTTTACCCCTCCGCTATCCAACACTTTCCCTACTTTTGTACTAAATTATTATTTAAAATGTAATTAATATTTTATATATTAAAATTATAATATATATAATTTTATTTATAATATTTATGTTACAGGTGTTTGTGTATATATATTTAATTGTATTTTTTGAAGTAAATATATATATATATTAAATTGTAAATATGTATGTTTATTTTTTTTAAATTAAATTTTATATTTATACATTTTTACATTTACAAATAAATTAAAATAATTTATTTTTAAGTAAATAGTATTTTTTTCCTTATTTTACAATATTTTTTTAACATTTAAAAAAAAACGATATATTTAACTTTGATATTTTAAACAACAATATTTTTTTTAAATATTTTTGTACTTACCATGTTGTAGATAAGATGTCGATATTTTGGACATCGATATTCTTGACACGATATTCTGGTAGGTCGATATTGTTGTCGTCGATATTATGTCAGTGATCTGCATAATTCACCTTTCCCATTTCTTAGGCATGACCCATCCATAAATATCTCACAGTCTGGTTCTTCCAAAGGAACATCCTCTAAATCATGCCTGGGTTTGGTGCACAGTTCTGTCACATCCAAACAATCATGATCCTCTTCCTCTCTCACTTCCTCACAACGAGAATTCGGCAATAGAGTTGCCGGGTTTACAGTAGTGCACCTCACCACAGTCACATTTTCAGCACCCAGTATCACTCTCTCGTACTTAGTCAGTCGACTAGAGGTCATATATTGTGTCCGGTTTCGAGTTAAAAGAATCTCAACCAAATGTGGCACATACACCTTGACTGGATATCCCATCACAATCGCTTCACTTTGTTCCAGACTTACACAAGTGGCGGCTACTGCTTTTAAACAGCCTGGTAACGCTGCAGCCACTGAATCCAAAGTAGCAGAAAAATATGCTACTGGACGTCGTGCCATTCCATGTTTCTGAGTTAGGATTGAAAGTGCACACCCATCTCTCTCACAACAGTACAACGCAAAATCCTTTGCATAATCTGGCATTCCCAATGCAGGTGCTCGACAAAGACTATTTCTCAATTTCATAAAAGCTTCCATACTTTCATCATCCAGCACAATCAGATCTTTCACATCTTTTCGTGTCAACCTCTGTAGAGGTTTTTCAATCAGTGAGAAACCACTGATCCATTGTCTACAATATCCAACCATTCCCAAAAACATTCGGACTTCTTTCTGAGTGGTAGGTGGGCTCATCTGTTTCATTACACTAATTCTTTCTGGTGTCACCTTTCTGACTCCTTTTTCTATTTTGTGTCCTTCCTGTTTACAAAATTGTAATTTTGCTGGTGACACTTTGGGGCCTATTATGATGGCGGGCGGATCGCCACTGCCGGTCCGGCGGTGGCGATCCCCCGCCATCTGTACCTGATTTACCCCCCGCCATATTAGTATGGCGGGGGTACCGCGGCGGGCGGAAAGACCGTCTGCCGCTTTTCCGCCGGCAGGCAATCATTACGATTGCCTGCCGTGCAGATCTGGGGCATAATATGGTGGCGGTGCCGAGCAGGCACCGCCATCCATATTATGATGTGCAAATTTAAAGGCCTTTCCACGGCGGCAATGCCGCCATGGAAAGGCCGGCGGAAATTGCTTTGGGGGCCCGTTACGGGCCCCCGGGGCGGTGGGGGGCTGCACTTGGGGGGTACCTATGGTACCCTCCTACATTGCCATACACAAGGTGGCAGGCACCGCGTGGTGCCTGTCACGTTGTGCATGGCAATGCAAACCATGCACTTTCAACATTGCGGACGGAGCTGCACCCAGCAGCACCGTCCGCAATGTTAAAGGCCAGAATGCGCCCGCCAGTGTGGCGGGCGCATCCTAATTGGCCTCGTGGGACCACCGCACCTCTGGCGGTCAGTCCCATTTTCCGTTACAGTGGCGGGCGGACAAAGTCTGCCCGCCATCGTAATGGGGCCCTTTGTGTCCTCCTTCTGCCAAATGGTTCAGTAAGGCAATGGTATCTGTCACACATGCCTCTCTGGTTTTTGATGCCACATCAGTGTACTGAACCAAGACTGAATTTCCTGGCATGACCAAAGTCTCCAGACACCTTTTCAGAATCTGATTAAAGATTGAAGGACTCTCGGTATACCCTTGAGGAACTCGGCACCATGCCAAGACACGGTCTCCGAACCGGAACGCAAAAAGATATTGGCTTTCCGGATGCAAGGGAATCGAGAAAAATGCTTGTCACAGATCAATTACTGTGTACCATTCTGAATCGCTTGGAATTTGATAAAGGATTACTGCTGGATTCGGTACTACTGGACAGCAAGGTGCCACAATCTTATTAATCTTTCTTAAATCCTGTACTACTCTATATTTTCAGCTTGGCTTTTTAATTCCTATAATGGGCGAATTACAAGGACTACTCATTATCTCTTTCAAAATTCCCTGTTCAATCATTTGATCAATCACAGGAGTGACTCCAGCAATTACTTCTGGACTCATTTTGTACTGAGGTGTGCTTGGATACACAGCACCCGCTTTCACTGTAACCTGAATCGGGTCGACATTTGTCATTAGGCCAATCTCTTTCCCCGTAAAGTTCCATACATCTGACCTCACAGTACTTCTTAGTTCTTCAGGCAAACTTTCTTCTGTGAGGAGTGAAAACATCTCATCCACTTCTGTCCCTTGCTTCGCTAACATCATCTTGAATTCTACATCTTCATCAGGTGTCTGAAACGCAATACCATCTGGCGTACAGTAGATGGTACAGTTCATCTTGCACAACAAATCTCTTCCCAAGAGATTTACTGGACTTGAGTAACATATCACGAAACGATGCATGTCTCTGAAACTTCCAATATGAACTTCCATTGGATTTGTGACTGGTGTTCTAATATGCTTATTTGAGACTCCTACAACTTGGATAGTTTCTCCCGAGAGGGGTAGGTTTGGAATTTCTGCTGCTCTCACAGTAGAACGGGTAGCACGCGTTTCCACCAGGAAAGTAATATCCTTACCTTCCACCTTTCCTTCGACAAATGGACCTGACTAATCTACCGCTAAAGATGCGCCAAGTACGCACTCTTCCTCCCCCCTCAGGCACCGTCATTGAGATGAGTCTGAATCATTCTCATTGCACTGCAGCCAATATTGCGGAACCATTTGCACACTTTGATTCTTACCAATCTGGTCACCTCCATGAAATCCAGTGTTCGCACCGTTCTGCACTTGAGCATTCACATTATTTGGCATAGGAGCTTGTGGCACCTGTAACTGTGGAGTAACTACCTGCTGCTGGTTCACAACCACCTCATTCTGCATTTGTGGATTTAAGTTTTGATTTTCCCCATTATTCTTTTGAGCAGATCTACACTCGTTCTTCCAATGTCCAATCTTTCCGCACGCATGACAAGGAAATTTCTTCCTAGCCTCTTCTTTACTCATTTTCCCTCTACCTTCACTGGGTACTTGACTATTTTGATTCTGACCACTCATCTGGTAACCTGTCTGGGAATTATTATTTATTTCCTGTTGCTCTGCTACCTTTACTTGTGCCCACATCATTTTCTCTTTTAACGTTTGCCCACATCATTTTCTCTTTTAACGTTTTATGTCTTGATTCAATGTCATCACTACAATACTACGCATACCTCATAATCTCGTCAATTGTTTTACTCTGCCAACAAATCAAATGTTGCTGAATCATATATACTAATCTCCGGTTTTAATCCTAACACAAAACGATACTCAAAATGTCCCATATCCTTGTCTCCAATATTCTCAAATCCGCTGTACTGTTTAAATACTTGTAACAACCTTTCATAGTAGGCATGTACTGCCTCCTTTGGTTCTTTGGTCGTCCTGTCTATTTTAACCCAATCTGTTTCTTTAGGGGAAATTTTCCCTTTCAAGAAAGTGATCACCTGATTGTACTTTTTCATCACCTCATCAGATGGTGCACCTGTTTTAGGATCTCTTGGATATTCTTCTTTTGGCCAATCAACAGTAATTTTACATTCTGTCCACAGATCAGCTGGAACAACAATCTCAAACAACCCATCTAAATCCTTTAACAAAACCTTCGAGACCTTCACAAACCTTTCTACCCGTTTGTACCATTCAACTGGTTTCTCTCTTAATCTGGGGAAATCATTCGTAAAAGATAATATATCCTGCCTTGACCATGGAACATGAACATATCCACCACCTGGTACTTCTCTCATCGGACACGCCCTTTGAACTTGTTCTGTTTCTTTTAACGGGAACATAGACACTCCTTTACTAGCTGCTTCTTCCTTCTTTTTCACCCATCTATTTTTCCATTTATCTACATCTCCCCATTTCTTCAAAATATTCATCAACTCTTTTATCTGCAATATTTTTCCTGACGCATTCAGACTCTCCAAATCCTTTTCAGTAAAAGCCAATCTGTACGATTTCTGCAACACCTTTGACTTCTCTATGTCTATCCCATATTCACTAGCAGCCTCTGATATTTTCTCATGAAGATTCCTTGCTCTCCAAGTAATACTTTTACACAAAAACAACAGCTCTTCATATCCATAAGTCCCCAATCTATGTGGACTTATTGTACCAATAATCATCTCTTCCAAATCTACTTTCAATTGACTCACATTTAAACTCTGCGGTTGAGGTTCTTTCTTTTCCATTCCCCTTATCCAAACATTCAATTCTTCTGGTGAAAGACCTGCTGAACTCCCTGTCACTGGAGTGACGTTTGGCCCTATTCTCCTTGGATTTATTTGTATACCTCTTCTAGGGGTTTCCATTATCATTTCACAAACCGGAAGATCTAACAATGTAATATTCGTGTCAGCCTGTCCATCCTCATTGACTACCGTCTCCATTCCACTCCTAACATCACTCCTTGGAACTGCTAATGTATGTACTTTAGGTATATTCTGTTTTTCTCCAAACAAAGGAACTACAGGACCAATTGTGACCGGTACCGTCAATGCTTCTGCATTTAGGCTCAATGATTTATTTTCTGAATCTGCTCTACATTTGCTTTATTTAGCATGTCAAATTCATTTTCTCGCATTATCCTAGCCATGTCCACAATCTGTGGGATTAAGGGGATTCCCATAAAAGGTGCTTTCGGAGTCACCTCAACTGAATTTTCTTGATAGGGCGGAGGTCTTTTGGTCATAATATCCTCTAATAACTCATCATCAGAATCGTTTACATCATCTCTTATACTTGAAGTTTCTATGTTTTTCTTTTTCTCTTTACATTTACCTCCTGTCTGTTCATCAGCAACTAAAACTGGGTACAAACCCTTGGTTACCACAGCTCTCCTCCATCGTTTCATTGTGTCCTCTCTTCTCTCAAAAGGGTACCTAGTCATTACATTTCTGTATCTTCTACCTCCTCAGTATTTCTCTCTTTCCATTGCTTCTACTTCCCATTCCTCTAACGCTTCATACTGTGTAGGTCTGGGATTTGGCTCTAATGAATTCATTCTATTTCTCAAATTCTGCAAAATCCTCATATTAAACGAACCATGCTGTGGAAAAGCTATAACACCATCATCCTTTGTGTATTCCACCCAATTCTCTAACCAAGTACACGTATGGTATCCTCGCGCCAACATCATATAAGCAGCTGGGGTTCCTGGAGGCGGAACAAGAATTCCCTCTCTAGTCACGATTGATTTATCTTTCTTAAAGAAATTCTTCATTTTCTTTAACAACTTCATTTTTTTCTGACTCTTTATTCAAATGTATCACAACAAAAACACACAAAGAATCCTTTCCGTATTTCTTCTTATTCTATTTGCTAGTTCTTGTCCAATACCAGCGCGACTCACACTAACCGTTCAATCACAGCTCTCTACATCTCTGCTATCTCGACCAATGTCAGCGCAACTCACACCAACTAACCAATCACAGCTCAGTACACACCCGCAGCCTGACCAATGCCAGCGCAACTTTTTCTGACGTCAGTATTACTCCTTCTACTGACCCTCCCTTTACAAAATAATACGGCAAGGTATTTCTAAGTATTTGTAATCAAAAATTCGATTAGTAACAAAACAATGCTACCTTGTCTGCTCCTCTAATAAAGAGATAGTCTTCACCTTTCCGAGTGGTTTTCTTCACTACGAGTCCTAATAACGTCCAGCGCTATTTTACTCTTCAAACAAGCTCCGAGTGGACCTATTACTCCTCTAGGGATAAGGCCAAAGTTTCGCAAGAGGACTTTTTGGTGTGAAAAGAGGTCTTGGTACTCCCCTGGGGATAAGGCTAGAGTTTCAGAAGTGGACTCTTCGCTATTTCAGACACTCTACTCTCATACGAAATTTCCCTAAATATAACACCTTCAGCCCTCCGTAGCTTCGGTATTATTACAACAGACAAAGTACTTCTGCAGTGTGATTTCTTTACCACACTCTTCTTCTGCCTATTTCAGACTAAATTCCATTCCCGGATTCCTCAGGTATCTCTGTACCTGTACTTCTAGACAACATAGAACAGGACACTATCTTTTGTGTTAAGAACATATAATCAATAATCAATAATCATTACCAACTAATCAATAATTAAACCGTCCTCTTCTACCAAGAAACTGATCCAGCGCAAACCAATACCCGATCAGGGATCAATACTCAATAATATCGCAGAACAATGGCCCATACACATTCACCCAAATCCCTGATGCGCTGGGGTCAATTTATATATGTTCAATTCTTTTCTTTCTAACATTCATGAATGACATTTCCAAAATACTTATCTAATTTTACATCAACTTTCCTTCTACTTGGTCGATGAACCAATTAGTTGAATAGTTGATGGTAATGATACTATTATCTAACTAATCATTCAATCAGCTAAATAAACACAAACTCTTGTTGAAGTTAATAAAGTTTTATCTCAAATTAAATGATAAAATTGCTCAATGCATACGGTCACAAGTGCAAACAATGAACCCACGAAGGGAGAAAAACATCAGCAATTTCAGATAGAGACAAACTCATCAATCAAATAATGACATTGTGCATGAAAGAGTGGATAGATGGAGAGACAAAAGTTTCAGAGACAAAACACATTTGCAATAATTATGCAAAGTACGAGTCAGAATAATACAAACCCAAAGGATCTGTAGAAAACCACCCCTCTGGCCAAAGTGATGGTGGGGGTCCCCTGAAATAGAGTCAGGGAACAAAGATCACAGGGACAGGAACGGGACAGGACAGGAACAGCTAGGCCTCTCTGCAAACCGACGGACAGTGAGGCATCTCCCCTCTCTCTCAGCCTAACCACCCACCACACCCCTAAAGGCACCCCAGTTATACCCTAAAACCTACATGTTTCACGAAACTCGACAGATGATTGGAGAGTTTAGGAGGTGGTCTGTCACACCAACATGACTTCATTCAAATTTGGGCTTATTCATTATTCTATACCCATTCCCATGATTTCATAATTGTTCCGTTCACACAATTCAATTCATGTTACAATTGTACATAATTTTAAGCAATGTCCGCGGAAGGAGTCTGTTGTACCCTGTACAAGTAGACACAGGTAGCCTTGTAGTATTTCCAAGTCTTCTTTATTGGTTCCATGTCCAGTTTACATCTTTCTTTGTCCAGCCAGCTCTGGTCAAGTATCAGCCCCACCAGGAGCAGCCTGTCTAGCGGATCAGCCCATCTCTAACTGTCAACACTCATCCACTCAGGCACCCAGGCATTCCACGCATCACAGTCACACCAACATTCCGTAACCAACTCACACTCTGGCTGAGCAACTAGGAGGACCTAGGCTGGTTTGCATGTAAATGTAATACTGAGGATATAACATTATCCCTTTCCTTTAAATAAAAACAAAAATGAAAAACTTCAAGAGAAGAACTATGCACAATAAAGCAGTAATGTTCGGAACTCAGGGATGCAACATAAAGCAAAACATCACAAGAGAGTGAACAGTACAAATCAAGAAAAGATGGGCAAAATACGACAACAAAAATATGAGCATAAATATCTCCCATACTCCCCCATGAAAAATTATAAAAACATTTTGAAGTGTAAGCTTGTAGAGATTTAAGTACAAATAGTAATACTTTGTAACATAAACTGTAAAGTTATGTACTGTAAGGCAAAGGGTAAAACACCCTGCAACACCAATCTCAATAAACATAAAGAGAATAGAGCAAAGGGTAACACACCCCGCAACACCAATCCCAATAAAGATCAATTAGAGTAACGCAAAGGGTAACACACCCCGCGACACCAATCCCAACAGCACGGGAACTAACAAGTATATGGGACAGTGACCCATGGAAACTGTGTATGGGGCTAGCACCCATAACACACCCTATGTAGGGTTGTACCTTTGTACATATAAGTGGGATTGACACCCACAACCCAACCCAATGTAAGGGTCTACGCCAAAACATGTGTATATGGAAACACGCCCATAACCTACCCCCATGTGGAGGTCACATACCCCCTGAAGGAGTATATATTTGTACATGTACATGGGAAAAATCCCATAACCCAACCTTGTGTAAGGTTAAAAACAAAAACTGTGTGTAATGGAACACACCCATATGTCTACCTCCATAAAGAAGTGACTAACTGGGACTCAAACCCAACCCCATCCCTGACATAAGGGATACAACTGTGATGGGACTATAGCCATTGCCCCAAACCCATCCCTCCTTTAAGGGATAAAACTGACTGTGATAACCACCCACAAAACTCAAGGACCTCCCATCCTTTGATAAGCGTAAAACTGTGGCATCACGACATACGAAACTGTAGCATAGTACTAAAACTAACACAAATCCAATAATTGTAGAACTAGTGAACTGTGCCCCACGCCGGTGAGCGATCACTCACCCGAGTTGACACGACAATTGCATCAATAAACACAATAGAATGTTTAACCACGTTGCAATGTACATTAAAACACAATATTAGAATCTTAAACAGTGCTACCAGAGCAATGTCAAACCACATAAACCAAGAGTAGTAAGTAAAAGTCACAGGGCACCATGGAATCCATAGTATAGCATGTGACACCATCTCAAAATGTGAAGACCAGAAAACGGGACTTCACCAAAATGAACCAAAAGCGAAAAGTTACCCATGGTCCTTGCTAACTTGTGGATCGAAAAGTTACCCATGGTCCTTGCGACGTGCGTGGTCATAATCATAGGCAAAACCAAATATGCAGGACACAGTTGACTGGCTCCAAAGATGAAAAATGTGGAAAAGCAGCAATGTAAACATCCCTCCGACATACTTGAAACGGAGAATTACAAAGTCGACGATTCCACTTCTTATACAAGTTGTGTAAACACCGCATTGTCCCCGGACTTCATGACTGTTGGACTTGGCCCTTTTTGCAGGGTCATCCCTGAACTTTTTGCCTTCCTCCTGTACTTTTTCTGACCTGTTTTTGTTGGTTTTATGACTCTGGGCACTTTACCACTGCTGATCAGTGCTAAAGTGCATATGCTCTCTGTTTTAAATTGATGTATGGATTAGTGACTCCATGATTGGCCTATTTGATTCACTGTCAGACCCTAGTACAGTGCACTGGTTGTGCCCAGGGCTTGTGACTCAAATGCTGCTGCTGGGCTTGCAGCACTAGTTGTGCCACCCACAGGAGCAGCTTGTAAAGTGTGTCTCAGGCCTGCCATTGCAGAGCCTGTGGGCAGTCTGGTACTGCCATGTCGACTTGGTAAGTGCACCCTCTTACCAGTCCCCAAACCTTCCCTTTCCTGCATATTAGTCACCCCTAAGGTAGGCCCTAGGGCAGGGTGCATTGTATGTGTAAGGTAGGACATGCCCTGGTGTGTGTGGCATGTCCTAATAGTGAATTACAGCCATTTTCGTTTTTCACTATTGCAAGGCTACCTGTTCCCCATAGGCCAGAATGGGCAGTTTGATTATTACATCTTATAATCCTAACTGACGCAGGGAACATGGTAGAAAAACGAATTTAGTATGCCTGAACTCAGAATGATAAAATACATCTTTTAGTGAAGTTGGTTTTAACATTCTGTGTTTGAAAATACCACTTTTAGAAAGTGGGTATTTTCTTGCCTAACTATCCAAGCCTGCCTCTGCTAGGTTGTGTATTCCTTGTCTGGTTTGTGAGTGACAGGGGCTGGGGGATTCCAGGAGGCAGGGGGAGTCAGCACAGGGCTGAATAGAGAGATCTCCATGTAGAGTGGTGGGGGGAGTTGCACCTGGGACCTGAATAAGGCTGTGCCTTCCCTCCACAATGCTGGCTCCACCTCCTGTGGTGCGTCTGATGTCCCTGGCCTACACTGTGAAAGGAAAGAAAGAGTCTTGTCAACAAAGTGCTCCAGGACTGACCAGAACTGGTTTGGACTAGGCAAAGGCCTCTCTGCCTTCAGAGACAAAGGATTTTGGTGTATAAAAGAGGGGACCCAGACCCCAGAACTTTAGATCACTTTGGGAAACAAGAAGAACCTTTGCTGAGGAGAGGAACCAGAGAGAGAGACTGCAGGAGGAGACTATCCCTATGCTGACTGCTGTTTGGGGGATTGGCCTGCAGTGGTTGCCTGACTACCAAAGAAAGGAGAAAGGACTTTGTGCTACTTTTCATTCAACTTGTAAAGGATCTCCAAGGGCTTGAGAGAGAGCTTGCCTCCTGCTGAAGTCTCAGGGACAACAGACTTCACCCACCAGCTCCCCAAGAGTTCTTCTGAAGTGCCTGCTGTTGTGTTGGGCCTTCTGAGGGACTGCGTGTCGCAAGGAGCTGGAAGCGCGACTCACGAAGAAGAAGCGTGACGCCGCCGCAGCCACTGTTGTCGCATCGCTGAAGAAGGGTGTCGCCGCTGCCACTTCGCAACGCAGAAGCGCCTCGCATCGCCGGAGAAGAGGATCGACGTCGCATCAGACGCCGCCGCATCACCGGGAAGCGTGTCGCAGGGCCTGTCGCGGCTCAGAAGAATCATTGAGTCGCCGCACAGCCGTCGGGCGTGCACGCATCGTCGCATCAAGAAGAAGACGCCATTTCTGTTTCATTGCACCGGATCTTCATCGCATCACGGCGCTGCTGGTTGCATCGCCACGGAAGCGCAGTAAGAAACCGACGCATCACCTCCCCACGCCGAGAAGAACCGACGCATCCCCTACGCATCAGTAGGGACCCGAGGCATCACCGTTCTTGCGTGTAAGGAACCGACGCATCACCTTCCCTGCAACACTTTCGTTGTATAGCGTTACGCATCCAAAGGTACATTGAACTCAAAGTGTCGCATTTACCATCTAAAGAGAACTAAGCTATTTTTACCATTTTTTGAAGTACAGTATTGTGGATTTTTGTCGTTTGTGGTCTTGTGGTAAATCTATATAAAAGATAATTATTTTTGATATACAACCTGTGTGGTCTCCATCTGTAGTGTTGTCACTATATTACTGTATGTGTTCACAAATGCTTTACACACTGCCTCTGAGATAAGCCTGCCTGCTCGTGCCAAGCTACCAAGGGGGTGAGCAGGGGTTATTTTAGTAGTGTATCCCCCTTACCCTGACTAGAAGCAAGGGTCCCTATTTGGACAAAGGTACCTACCTCTGCCAACTAGAGACCCCCAGTTCTAACAATGACGTTATGTTCAATCTTTATTTAAACCAGGAAAAACAGCGTGATTGGCAGTAACGAAGGCAGAGAACCATCAGGTAGAGTGTGCCAACCCCAAGATGGCGGCACGCTAGTTGCTTTGTGCCGGGTGGCTCACGGCACGCCAGTGCTTCAAAATGTGAAGGGCATACCATGGTGCTGCTGAGACTTCCTCGAACGTCACAGACTGAAGGCTCGAAGAAAGAGATGGAGGGACGCACTGGAGGAGCAGCGCGAGACACCCAAGGTGAAGGTAAGCCTGCTCGCGCAGCTCATGACTCGTGCCTCATTTTCTTTTAAATCAAGTGCGGCGGTTAAACATACAATTGCGCAGCTGCTAAAAATTCCTCTGGACTACTGGCCAAAGTGAATTAAATTATAAAAAATGAACAATGTTGCTCGTACCCGGCAACCAGCACAGTGCGTCATCCAAACATAACATTAACGTGTGCTAATACGGCATGCGCTCAAATAAATTTGGATAAAGCTGCAGATAACCTCCCAAATGTCAAGTAATTCCCAGAGACAAACGAAGTAAACAGAACATTGCTCACCATTAAAATCCTTAAGCGCTTCGTAAAAACAATAATCTGGCACCTCTCTTCTTGCGCCCACATCTACATGCCAGATGCCGGACCCTCGCTTCCTTATGCACCCTGCTGCACATAGGCACGTTGTATCCAGTAGATGTGCTCACTTTGGTACATATTTCAACCTTCAGCATGTTGTGACTTCATAACCAGAGGTTCCTTTACCTTCAAGTCACTGTGGTCCTTTTTGATCAATGTGGTTGGAACACCATAAATGGCTGTAGATTAACTACCCCTCCAACTCACCAATCCTTATGGTTGTAAACGATGTGGCTGTAACACCAACATGTGGCTGTAGTGTAAATACACATCCAACTCACAGAAACCATTTTGTAGATCTTGAGGAGTATTACCAGGCTGTAGTGTTCGTTGGTGATGACACTGGTGGGTGGGGCTGTCCGTTGACAAGGACACTGGTGAGGCTGGCGCTGGCTTGCCTGGTAATCCATTCTTGGTTCATTTATTTGCTTGTAGATTCTCTTAGTTTCTTTAAATTTCGCTGGTTACTGTAGTTTCTTGTAGTTACTTTGATTCATGTCTTTTCTCTTGGTTGCTTTTACTTCAGATCCATAGAAGACGCATGAGTAAGTCCGCTCATCCCATCCTCGTCGCCAAAATAATGTTGTACCCTGTACAAGTAGACACAGGTAGCCTTGTAGTATTTCCAAATCTTCTTTATTGGTTCCATGTCCAGTTTACATCTTTCTTTGTCCAGCCAGCTCTGGTCAAGTACCAGCCCCACCAGGAGCAGCCTGCCTAGCTGCTCAGCCCATCTCTAACTGTCAACACTCATCCACTCAGGCACCCAGGCGTTCCACGCATCACAGTCACACCAACATTCCGTAACCAACTCACACTCTGGCTGAGCAGCTAGGAGGACCTAGGCTGGTTTGCATGTAAATGTAATACTGAGGATATAAGAGTCTTTCTGTCCCACGGTCAGTCACATCCCTTGGCAGGCGATCATCACATTGGCCTTCAACCCCTGCACTTCTTCTGCTGTGCTCAGCGCTTCAGATCAATTTCACTATTTTATCCTGCGCCTCCTTTATCCGGCTAAGTTAAGGAAAAAATGGCGTCTCATCCAGCTCAGTATAGCAAATGGAAAATGAACATTCATTAATTATATGATAATGTAGTTTTCACTGTTTACCACCCACCTTTGCACTATTCCCTGTTAGCATTTTTCATAGCATAGCTTTATGCAAAAACGGTATTATTTATAATTTCAAAGCAAGCTGCAACATGCAAACTACGAAATGCATATGTGGCCTAGTCATGCATTATTTCCCGTTTCTTTCAAAGCATAATGTAAATACGATTTTAGTTCTTTCATGCATTATCTCATATTAGTGCATGCATGCGCAAAGCAGTTTTCCCTTGTGTTCATGTAATGTGCATGTTAATTTTATATTACTACTTACTGTTAGTACGTATTATGGGGGTATTCATTCGAGCAGGTTTCTTTTTTGCGAAATCCTGCTCCATCAATCAGCGTCTGCGCATGAGAATGCATGTATCTGTGTATGTATCTGACCACGTGCACGGGGAGCAGACCTGCCAGCAAGCGCTGCATTCTCCTGCAGAGATAGTGCCTGGCAGATATGAATTGTTATTGTGAGTCAATTCAATCATTGCACAGACACTGCATGCCACGCCGGAAGCCGCCTCCCAGGGTAAAGTCACTAGAAGCTTGGCACACACACCTATGCATCTCCTGTCCTGTAACCACCCCGTAGGTGCTGCAGCCTTTTACGATATGTTATAATAGTGCAATAAATCTGTTAGCTTAAAATCGAATCTTCGTGGCCTTTTAGAGAAATCGTCATTAAATGCAGGGCCCCGTTAATGATGCCATCCCGGTGAAATTGTTTAATTCGCCGTGCGGGTGAAAGGTCACCAAATGAATTTTTTATAATACATCAACTTGACACGCAATAGGGAAAACTGCAATAGATAAAAGCAAAGGAAAAGGGCACTGTCTCCTTCTGATAGGTCAATAGCAGCCAGGAGAGTCACTCATCCACTTTCCGTTCACCACTGTGCTCCTTTCCCATTTAATATGGACACCGAATTAATACCTCAGCAACTCAGACAACCTCATTCGCGGTGAATTATAGCGGTGTCTCCCCTCTTCCTCGAAACGAGAGTGATCACAATAGATCATGGCATTGCGCGAATTAACGTTAATTGATTTGAGTTATCAAGCCATGATGGGCCACTTACACAATCTGGGTCTTATTGGCCCCGCGCGCGGCGCGCGGAAGATTAGATTCCGCTGCCCGTTGCCGTGGCGACCAGGGTCACGTGACGCCTTGTTAAGACACTTGGACGGCTGTAGTGTCAGCCCCGATGGGGTCGTCGCTAAACTGGAGTGATGTCCAAACATCGTTACACGCTGCTCCGATATTAAAGCGAAGGGATTAGCTCCTTATTGCAGGCAACCTGGATTTGTCATTCGGCTGTCGTTATCCAATTTCCAGCTGCTAATACGCCTGTGGCCCAAGGGGCAGGCCAGTGGCCCTGTAGCACAACTAAATGAAAACAAAAAAAACTTTTAACCCTTTACCTGAGTAGACCCAAACAGCCATAAGGGGGGCATGAATGAATTCCTTTTTATGCCCAGGTTGAATAGTGACAAAGTTTATCGCACTAGTATTTGATCCCCCTATGTCCCCTAGATATTGGGTGGGTATTCACTCGTTGTTAAACGGATTCGTGACTGATCAGCAGAACGTTGAGGGCAACCCTGGGGACAAATGCCACAAACTTTTTTTTTAATTAAAGTGACTGAAAGAGCAGTGCTATAACAGACAGCCTGGCTAGTGTGAGTACATGGTCGGTTTTCAGATCAGAGGCCATATTACAGAAACTCTGCAGTAGTTGAAAAATAGCAAATCTAATTGAACCATTTGCTCATATATTAGGAAACGGAGCACGTGATATTTGTTCTAAACTACTGTTTTTTCACCAAGGCAAAACCTGAACCAAAGCACATTCATACTATGGGCAGGGCCACTGGAATTATGTGATTGTGTGGTCACTTCATTTTCAGCATAATTATGGATTTTCCGCATTTGCGACATAATCAGTCATATGCCGCATAATCTTCAGATTTGAACCAAAAAAATGTGTTTCTAGCTCAAACAGTACAAAAGTTATTAAAAACTCAGCAACACATGTTGCTGCGCAGTGAAAGGCCCTTTCCAAAGGTTGACTGGTCACCTTACTGTAGCTTATTGCTAAATTTGAATGTTAAACCGCTACCAATGAAGTGCAACCTGTGCCCAGACAATGTTAACACGTGTAAAAATGACACAATAATGAAGAGGTACTATCACAAAATGTGGTGCATTACGCTGCATAATTTGCCTCTTTGTACTGCATAATTTAATTAACCCTGTCGCATAATTTGTCCCTACCCTGCCACATAACTCCAGTGGCCCGGACTATGGGGCATATTTATTAATTTCTAGCACAATACAGCATATGAACCAACGTTGCTGCATTGGACTGAAAGAGGTAGCACAGACAGGTCTGCTAGGATATTAGCAGAGGCCGGCACCCGGAGGGAGCCTAGAGGGCCGGCGCCTTAACCGACGCCTAGCCCCGGCCAGAACCAGTTCACTGCGGTCGCGCCGAAGGGCGCGAACAACCGGGGGACCCCCCGCCCCCACCGCGCGTCACGGACCGGCTCGGCAGCAGCTCCCCCACCATCCAATGGGGGACACGAGCAACATACGAACCCCCCAATGGGGGGAGGCCACAAGATTGGCGGGAGAGCGCGCGGGGGGGATATAAGCCCTGCCGCTTCCCCAGGTAGGCACTGACCTACGAACAGGGGAGCAGCAGCGGCGCGAGGGTTCTTTGTACCGAGCGAGGATGACGACGAGAGGCGAGTGACCGAGAGCTCACCCCGGCCACCGCAACGAGAGGGACCCGGAGCTGCCCGCCGCTGCTCCAGACCATCGAGGACGACGACGAGAGGCGAGTGACCGAGAGCTCACCCCGGCCACCGCAACGAGAGGGACCCGGAGCTGCCCGCCGCTGCTCCAGACCAACGAGGAGGCTAACCCGACCGCCTTGCGCGGCCCGCCACAGGCGCCCTGACCAAGCCTCGGACGACCGGGAGCCCACCCCGGCCTCCAGGTTGAGGGAACGGCTCAAGAGCTCGGAGGAGCCCACCCGACCACCGGCGCCTGCCGCCCGAGGGAGAAGCCGGCATTCGCCGCCGCGAAGTCTCACCGGTGTTGGAGTGGTCCCGGCGTGTCCCGACGACTGCAGGCTGACGACCGGGAGCCCACCCCGGCCGCCGCAAGGGAGGTGAGGCCTGCCCAGAGGCATCAGAGCCGGGGAGAGTGCGTCCAGGAGGCCGGAAGAATAGTCTAGAGTGGCGGCGAGTGCGCGCGCCCCCCCAACGACGCAGGCGCACGGCGGATTTGAGGAGAGACTCGGGATTTAAAGGGGCAGAGGCTCAATTTAAAAAAAAAAAAAAAGAAGAAAAGAAAAGCGGCGGCCGGTGAGCGGACCCGACTAGCAGGGGACCGAAAAAACAAGGTTGCTGGCGACCCCCCCCCCTGAACTAGGCTGAAACTGTAACGTTAACCCCCCCACCATTGTTCACGGGTCGGGGGAAAGACTGCGCAGTTTGCTGGACAGGGTAAACAGCAGAACTTAAACCAGGGTTCGAGTCCTGGTAGTTGTGGGCAAAGCTTTGGTGCATATTTCAGCAGCAGCACCCCGCTCACATCGTGGGAGATGGCGCAAAGGGGGAGCAAGAGGCAGCAGGAAGACCTCAACGACCTGCTGCGCAGGGTTCGCGCAGCATCAGAAGTGCACGGGAGCAGCTGGTTGCAGCCCCACCTACGGGAGGACGGAGGAGAAGATCCAAGCCGGCGGGAGGCTGCCCCGCCAAGGGCCAAGCGACAGAGGAAGGCACCGGCCAAGCTGGCAGAGGCAGCAGCAGCACCCAAGACGGCCTCCCGCCAGAGGAATGCCCAGCCACCTGTAGCCAGCACGACGGCGGCGGGAGTACGCGGGGGGCCCACGAACACAGCGGAAAGTGGTGAGCATATTAGCGCAATTGTGCAAGAATGCTTTAAAAATATGGCGCCATTGCTATTAAAAGGGTTAGGCATCCAGGCGGGGGGGCCAGGGGTACAGGCAGGTAGGCAGTAGGGAGGCACGCCGAACATAGGCGAGATGGGGGCACTGGCAGAGGAGGACACGTCCGGGTTACCATGGCACTTGGTAGACCCGGGCCAGGCGCGTGAGCAACGCCTAGGGGGGCAAACCACCCACGAGGGGGAGGTTGGGTCACCCACAGCGGCATGGGGGTACACTCTCCCGGCGCCAGCGGCACCGGCCGCGACGGTAGTACCTGGGGCATACACACGGCCCTCCCCAGGGCCAGCGTCACTGACCACTAGGGCCACCGGATTAGCCAGCCTCATACCGCTAGCGGTGAAAGAAAGAATTTGGAGAAAAGAGTTTATCGACATCTTCTCACTCCTGGAGATACAGCTGGAAGGCCTGGACCTGACCACCTGCGACAAAAAGGATGAGGATAAGAGGGAAAGGAGGAAGGAGCGTAAGGAGAGAAACTTTGATAATTGGCTAGACGCGTTCCGCATAATGGCCTGCATAATAGTGGAGAAATTCCCGCGCAGCGCAGCCGACTTATGGCTCTACGAGGCCACCATCCACAACGCGCAGAGGCAGTTCCCAGGCGAGGCGTGGCTGGAGTACGACAAGGGGTTTAGGCTAAAGATGCAGACACACCCAGAGATGGAGTGGAACGAGGAGGACGTGTCAGGGTTCATCCACAAGATGATGGTGGCGAGGGAAGTTAAGTCTTGGGCAGGTAGGTCCGAGCAGTCCTTTCGCGGGCCCGCACAGAGAGGGAAGGGGAGGCCCTTTCAAAGAACCAGGCAAGGCGGCGCAGGGAGAGCACCACACAGCAGGGCACCGGCGATATGCTGGAAGTTCGAAGCAAACGAGTGCACATACGGAGCCGCATGCAAATTTCAACATATCTGCTCCGCGTGCGGCGGGGGCCACCCAGCAGCGGGGTGCAAGCGCAGTAAGGACCACGGAGGGGACAAAAAAGAGAAAAAGAAGCAGTGAGCAATACAGGAGGGGTGCGAGGGGGCCAATGGGGTATGAAGATTACAAGCTAGCGAGGTCCCCCATCAACACACACATGTTGCGCAGGCTAGCCAATAACTACCACATCAAGACGGACGCCAAGGCATTAGTCCTCGGTTTCGAGCAAGGCTTCACGATCCCTTTTACGGGTCCCCTCCCACCAGGCAGCGCCAGGAACCTAAAGTCAGCCATCCAGCACCCTGGGGTGGTAGCGCAAAAAATCGAGAAGGAAAGGTCTTTGGGTAGGATAGAGGGCCCCTCCCCTCCCACATGAGGAAGGACCTAGTGATCTCCCCGTTGGGGGTGGTTCCCAAGAAAGAGCAAGGGCAATACAGGCTGATTCACCACCTATCATTCCCAGACGGCGAGTCAGTAAATGATGGGATCAGCACAGACATATGCTCAGTTACATACGCCACAATAGACGATGCCATCGACCTAGTCAGGGCTACGGGCCGGGGGGCCCTTATGGCAAAAGCGGATATTGAGTCGGCCTTTCGTTTACTCCCGGTTCACCCCTCAAGTTTCCACCTACTGGGCTTCCAATGGGAGGGGGAGATCTACTTTGACAAGGCGATGCCTATGGGCTGCTCGGTCTCGTGCGCCTATTTCGAACTATTTAGCACATTCATAGAATGGGCACTACACACCAGACACCCCCGGGCGGCAAGATCCACTACTTGGACGATTTCCTATTCACCGGTCCCGCGGCGTCAGCCGAGTGCGGCAACACGCTAACGGCATTTGTGGACTTAGCTGGGGAACTGGGGATCCCCTGTCGGCCGAAAAAACAGTGGGCCCAACGACAAAAATCACATTCTTGGGGATAGAATTGGACTCGGTCGCTGGGACATCTAGGCTCCCACCGGAGAAGGTAGAGGACTTTAGGGGCGAGATCAGGAACCTCTGCGGGAGAGAGAAGGCCACACTGAGGGAACTGCAGCGGCTCATTGGCAAGCTGAACTCTGCGGCCAGGGTCATCCCAGCAGGCAGGGCATCCGCCAGGCGCTTAACACACCTAACGAGCGGGCTCACCCACAAGCACCACCACATCAGGCTCGGTGCTGAGGTTAAAAAGGACCTGATGATGTGGGACACATTCCTGACGGAATTTAACGGGTTATTGATCTGGAGGGAAGGCTGGGTATCGAGCAAACAGATCGCACTCTACACGGACGCGTCCGGCAGCACAGGTTTTGGGGCAATTCTGGGTTCTAAATGGTGTGCAGGCCGGTGGCCGAGCAGCTGGCACGAGAAGGGCACGACCAACAACATCACCTTCCTAGAACTATTCCCAATCATAGTGGCACTCACTATCTGGAGACAAGAGTTACAGTGCATGAAGCTGACCCTATGGTCTGACAACAAAGGGGTAGTGCAAGCAATTAACAAGGGAACGGCCAGGTGCCCAAGTACACTACGACTAATGCGCAGGTTGGTTAAGTTACAGCTGGAAGGCAACATAGACCTGAGAGCGCCACGTCCCAGGGGTGGAAAACGAAGTGGCCGACGCCCTGTCCAGAGCAAGGATGGAGAAATTCAGGGAGTTGGCTCCGGGAGCAGAACAGACCATGACCCCTTTCCCGGGCCTTCTGTGGGACCTGGGGGAATAGATCTGTCAGAGCTGGTCGGCCAGGCCCTCGCCCCGGAGGTGGCCAGGAGATACAGGACATATATTAGCACCGTATTACGGGTGGGGGGATCCAGTCCCTAGGCGACCCCCAGGCCACACTCAGCGCGGCAGAACGTTTCATACAGTGGGCATTCAACTCCCGGAAATCTAGATCTTGGGCACAAGCCCACCTGTCCGCCGTGGCATACTACGCCAAGCTGGAAACCGGGTGGGACCCCGTGGCCACACAATACATCAAGGCCGCTATGAAGGGGTGGAAACGCACGGAGGGGGTGCGGAAAGACAGCAGACGCCCGTTAGATTACACCAAACTAAGGTTACTGCTGGGGGCACTACGGGACACTGCAAAGGATAACTTCGAGCTCCTCATGCTCAGGGCGGCCTTCGCCACAGCGTTCTTCGGGGCCTTCCGCATCAGCGAATTAGTAGCACCGGCCAGGAAGGGACCAGCGACGCACTGCCTCCAGGCCGAGGATGTGACACCAAAAACTGGGGAGATAGAGATAAAACTGAGACGATCAAAGACAGATCAGGCGGGCAGAGGCGTAGTGGTGAGATTGCGGTGCATCGAAGACAGGAACTGCTGCGCGGTGTGCTCCTTGCGCGCCTACCTAACACTGCGACCAGCCGGGGGTGGCCCCCTATTTCAACACAGCGACGGCACACACCTGAGCAAATTCCAGTTCATCGCTGTCATGCGCCTGACACTCGGCACGACAGGGCTGCCGCCAGGAGGTTTTGGGTCCCACTCATTCCGGATAGGGGCCGCCACAACAGCCGCGCAACACGGGATGCCCGAGGCCGGGATCCAAGCTGTGGGAAGATGGCGGTCAAGGGCATACCGGACATATGTAAGGCCCCAGTTGCTGTGAGACACAGCTCCGGCCGGGGGAAGTGGGGGTAGACGCACGGAGCATTGGGTCACCCCGCACGAGCGGTCGAATGACTTGTTTTGTTGCCCCGGCAGGACGGAGACCACGCTTGGTATGGGTAGTGGGCCACTCGTTCATCACGCGGATGCATTCCTGGTGGCAGCAGAGGGGGCACAGGCTGGAGGGGCGACCCGTGGACACCTGCATACGGTGGTTTGGCCAGCCAGCCATGAAATGGGAGCAACTGCCGACAACCATCGCGGAACTGCAGGCAGAAGCAGCATGGCACCCCGACATCCTGATCATTCACCTCGGGGGAACGACCTGGCCGGCCGGGGAGGAAAGACCTTCTACACGACGTGCAAAGAGACCTGGCGGAGGCAGGCAAGGTCTTCAAGGGATCCGCCATCATATGGTCAGAACTGATCAGCAGACACAAGTGGCGGGGGCCTACTCACAGAAGGCGGTCGAGAACTCGCGGAAGAAGCTGAATCTCTCTGTGAGCAAGTTTTGCAGAATGAACGGGATGGAATCAGTGCGGCACGGGCTCATCCACACGGGCCGCCCGGAATTCTATGCAAAGGATGGGGTGCACCTCTCGGACGAGGGAATGCGGGTCTTTTGGGACAACCTGTGGGGCGCGATGGTGCTAGCAGGATGCAGATGACCAAGCCACAGAAGGGACAGGAAGGGGAGCCGCAGGGCGACGGTAGCCTCCCTGGCGGCGTGGCGGAAACTACGGGGGATAATGGTTGGTACAGAGGCACACCGGAGGGCGGTGTGCCAGAATAGGACCACTCACCTTGGGATGCCACACGGCTGGGTGAGTTGGACCTAAGGGCGGCAGGTAGGACCACTCACTCTGGGATGCCATACGGCAGGGTGTGGTGGCCTACCACGAGGGGGTAGCAAACGGAGACGGCGCTCGCTGCCCAGCCCCCGCCGGATGGCAGGGCACAACAAGAATCGGACAAGGTAGCGAGTTGTAGCCTAACTCCGGGACAGAAACCACACCCCCTCCACGCAAAGAGAAGGCAAACCCAACCGGAAGAAGCAACGACCCAGCAGGGCCAAGAGACAATGCAAGCCTGCAAAGTACATGAGCAACGAACTGTCAGTCTAAGCAGCGATTGGGGGCAATGTATACATGAGATACGCAAATGCAATGTATAGCAAGATACAAAGGAAGTACGATGCAAAGATGACAGCTCGCTGAGAAGACTTATGCATGACGCACACAAAGTAATGCAATATATATATGCGTGTATTCCTAATAAACTGCGGCCAACAATGGACCACCACAAGACAAGATGGTATGTTGGCTTATTCACGAGTAGGAGTACGATGTATGGAAGTGGAGAGTGGGCAAGTGCGGGGGTTATAGCAGAGGCCGGCACCCGGAGGGAGCCTAGAGGGCCGGCGCCTTAACCGACGCCTAGCCCCGGCCAGAACCAGTTCACTGCGGTCGCGCCGAGGGGCGCGAACAACCAGGGGACCCCCCCCCGCCCCCACCGCGCGTCACGGACCGGCTCGGCAGCAGCTCCCCCACCATCCAATGGGGGACACGAGCAACATACGAACCCCCCAATGGGGGGAGGCCACAAGATTGGCGGGAGAGCGCGCGGGGGGGATATAAGCCCTGCTGCTTCCCCAGGTAGGCACTGACCTACGAACAGGGGAGCAGCAGCGGCGCGAGGGTTCTTTGTCCCACCCACCCACACCAGAGGAAAAGCTATGTCGCAGGGCGTAGGAACAGGCAGAGCATGCAGCGGAAACTACGGGGGATAATGGTTGGTACAGAGGCACACCGGAGGGCGGTGTGCCAGAATAGGACCACTCACCTTGGGATGCCACACGGTTGGGTGAGTTGGACCTAAGGGCGGCAGGTAGGACCACTCACTCTGGGATGCCATACGGCAGGGTGTGGTGGCCTACCACGAGGGGGGTAGCAAACGGAGACGGCGCTCGCTGCCCAGCCCCCGCCGGATGGCAGGGCACAACAAGAATCGGACAAGGTAGCGAGTTGTAGCCTAACTCCGGGACAGAAACCACACCCTCCACGCAAAGAGAAGGCAAACCCAACCGGAAGAAGCAACGACCCAGCAGGGCCAAGAGACAATGCAAGCCTGCAAAGTACATGAGCAACGAACTGTCAGTCTAAGCAGCGATTGGGGGCAATGTATACATGAGATACGCAAATGCAATGTATAGCGAGATACAAAGGAAGTACGATGCAAAGATGACAGCTCGCTGAGAAGACTTATGCATGACGCACACAAAGTAATGCAATATATATATGCGTGTATTCCTAATAAACTGCGGCCAACAATGGACCACCACAAGACAAGATGGTATGTTGGCTTATTCACGAGTAGGAGTACGATGTATGGAAGTGGAGAGTGGGCAAGTGCGGGGGTTAAGCACTGCTACTCTCTTCCTCAGCACTGAAGCACTGTCACCCATTTGATCTTCTGTCATAAAATATGCAAGAATTATAAATTGTAAGCTTTCCCTCCTCCTGTCCCTAATTGTTGGAAAGTGGTTTATTAGCAGGTGTAGGTAGGTACCTAATACTAGTAACAAGGCCACAATCACAATAGAAGGTCCAGTCAAGGCCTCAATAAATTATTCCCTTGCTCAACCCTTGGTAGCTGGCTGCGACCAGGCAGGCTTAACTTTGGAGACAGGTGTTTAAAAACATCAATACATTAAATAAGTAAGACACATAACACAATAAAAATACAACACCAATTTATAAAAATAGGTTATATTTTTATGAATAAATAGACACTAAAATGACAAAAATCCAATGTAGGGAACCAGAGATATGAATTTTTAAAGATTTAAAGTAAAACTAGCGCTTAGAAGCAAATAGCGCTCAAAGGGTTAAAAAAGGTTGCACTGGACCGGGACAAAGTCCAGAGTTCAGGCCACCCACGATGTAACACTTTTACACTTACTTCCCGAAGTGTTTAATGATGCAGGAAAGTGGTCCACAGCACCAGCCAAGGGTTCAGATGCTCTGGTTTGCCTCTTGGGGCCCGGGACTACAACTCCTACAATGCACCTGGTCAGCTTATGGAGCTTTTTACAAAAGTTGATCCAAATTTCTGGAACTTCTTCCTGAAGTTCCTTTTGTTGGTTCAAAGGGTCCAAAACACAAATCCAAGGGTCTAGAAGCTCTGAGATGGTCCTTGGGATGTTGGGACTACAATTCCCACAATGCACCTGGCCAAAATCCTTAAAAGTCCACTGAATGCACTACAGGATGGGGACTTCTTGGTGGAGATGATGCAGGTGGGCTCTGTTAACCTGTAGCTTTTAGGGAGTCAACTCCTGAAACCTTGTGAAGCCAGTCAAAGTCCTTACTTTGTGCAGCAGATGCAGTCCTTCAGAGTGCCGTCCTTTGGGTGCAGATAATGGTTCCAGCAGGGCAATCCTTCTTCTCCTTGTTGTTTCAGGCAGCAGATCTGATTTGCTTGACAACTCTCTCATATTTATTCAGTGTTCCTGGGTGTCAAGCAGGGGGCGCCCCTGACCAATCGGATGCAGGGTGCCACCCAAGTGCATGACCACCTACTCCAAAGTGTGGCATATTCTTGTCCCAGAAAGCACTATTCTTCCAAAATCCAAAATGGAAAAAGTCCCTCCTGAAGAGTTAGATGTGGCTAAGCCAACCCTCTGGTGTGGATAAAATTCTCTAACACTCCCCTTCCAGCCCCTTCACTAATCTAATTACAGTGGCTCCTTTGTGGCTGGGGTACAGGATGTGGGGATGAGCCTTCGTTGTCCTAAAGTGTCATTCTCCCTTTGAAGACCAGTTTGGCCATTCCACCCCCATCCTGCCTTTAACGTGTCCTATCACTGGTGATAGTCCCAAGTGTTCAATTAAGGTTTCATGTGATTTTTCAGGTGTGAGTGACCACTTTCTCCCCAATCTCTACTTTAGTTTCTAAAAGCATTAAGAACCACTGCAAGATATTAGCAGCAGGGGACCTTGCTCTGGGACCTCCAATGTTCTCTTTCAAGAGGAGAAAAAATCTAAAAGGTTATTTGGTAAGGGCCTCACTCACCCCTGAAAAATCACATGAAACCTGAATTTAACACTGGGGACTATCACCAGTGATAGGACACGTTCGTTAAATGCGGCCAGTGTAGTGTGTGCCAATTCTGTATAGAATCCAAAACATTCTCCCATGCGCACACTGAGATACCAGTTAGAGGGTACTCAAATTGTAAGACTTGCAATGAAATCTATAGTATAACTTGTAAAAATTGGGCAAACTACACAAAAAATCAGAATACGTATTTGCCAACAACAGAGCCGTATCCATTGCAAGTTTCCAGCTGCCCCTTTGGTGGTACATTTTACTGCTGAAGGCTATACAGAAGATTACATACAGTGGCAGGTGATAAGTGTCCTGAAACTACCAGAGAAAGGCAGTAATTTGGAATAGCAGCTCTATAACACCTTCCCCGCGATCGGAATTCCGCTCGTGTGCTGGACATTGCGATCGCGGCCGTGGTCGTGACGAGCTCAGCTCGTCATGCGCACACGCCCACCGCGCAGCATGACGAGCTGAGTTCGTCACGCGCATCGAAGGGGATAAGGAGGAACGGAAATAGATCCTCAGAATGGATATGATGAAGACTGGCTTGAATCACCAAGAGGAATGGACTGATCTGATCTGACCTAGCATCAGATCTTTGACTGCATGATTTGGACTATGTCTCCAGTATTCTGTTGATTTTAGTGCTGAACTTAATTCAAATAACCAGGTGGCATCAGCTTCCTGTCTTCTTCACCTGAACTGTGTCCCCATTATTTTACATATTTTTCTGCAAAATCTCAAATATGTTTTTTTTTTACCCTTACATTACTGGGTGTATTGTTTTGTTTCATTGCTTCAAATCATCATTGGGTTTGTTTTTTAGTTATGTATTCTTAGGTATTTCTGTGTTGTGACCTTTGGAACTTTCTTCTGTGCATTTTTCTTATCCCTTCAAAGTTTATTGTGTCTGTCTTTAATGGTGTACATATTCTTTGCATTTCTTCCTTTTCTGTGATTTTCTAAAACTCTTTCAAAATGGCAGCCGCCTTCCCTTCATTTTTATCTTGTAGGCCTCTCTCTATTTTTTATCGCACTTGAGCCCAGGGAGTGTCCACTAGAGGGAGCAAATGCAGAAACTTTTTTTTCTCCAGGAGATGCTTCATACAGGCCTGATAAGTGCTCTCTTTGCCAAACCAACCTACTTCATTTGCCATTCAACGCAGTCCTCTTTAGGAGACCAATCCGCTGTAAATATCCTTACCCGCAAGCATAGCCTAATCAATGCAGAACACCATTAGCGCTCCATTGGGTATCAGCCTATGGCGGTATTTTTACGCTCATGGCCAACCTGCATAATGTTGGGGCACCATGGGCCTTGTCAGCAAGGTATGTTTTTATTTATGCTCTCCCTCCTGTAAAATTATTTTTTCCTCGGGTGCCTATGCATTGATTTCCCTATTTTTTCAGCAATACTATAGCAGGCTATGTTTCTGCAATCTTCACCGAAGTTGAATATCTCTTGATCATTCGCCCTACTCTGTTAATTGGTTTCAGGTAGAGTTTGGACACTTTTTATATAGGAAAATTTCAATTATTTTCATTATTCTAAGTTTATTGTACTATGCGGGACTCACTCAGAACACTCCTCTCATTTTTTAGAGACGGCCGCCGCACTTTATTTATTTTTTCAAAGAAGCCTTTGCTACTTGCTCTGTAAGTATTAATTATACTATGTGTGCCAGAACCTCACACTTTAACAGTACAAACTCAAATTCTAGTTATGGTTGTCTCTGTTCTCTCATTCTATCTTTTTTTTTTTTGACTTGGGCTCAATTATCTTGAGAGTCCTGGTGATAATCCCCCTGCCCTTCTCAGGGTTCAAAACATCAACTATCGCTACAGACTCTTTTTAGGATTGTAAATAGAAATGTGCCATGCTGTTCTTCTTTTAAGATAGACATCTTTGATCAATGGTTTTTCACATGTGTATCACGTTTATGAGAGCACTGAACATGTTTCCCACCACGCACACCCACTGTGCAGTCACTGATGATCTTCGTATAAATTACTATATAAACTGATTAAAGTAATCATTTGGTACCGTTGAATTGATTGTGATATCACTGGCCGTAGGATCAGTGTTTCTATGTTTGAGCTCCCCCAAGGTCTCAGGTAACTCTCGGGTTCCCTTGTGAGTTGCAACTTCACTTTGTCTAACAGCAGGTTAGGCAATTTGCTTAGCTACTTGGTCACGTGAAGAGACCCAGCACCCTCCTGATGAGCTACAGTTTGCACATTCGAGTCGTAAGTGCCTCTTAGCATAAGTGGTGAAGGCCTTTTAAAGCTGCGGAAAATCACCACTTGCTCTCAGTTTCCAAGTGGTTGACATAAGTACCATGGGCATTATCCTAATCTGGCCATACCATGTGAAACCCATAATTCTAGCAATGTGGAGTCAATCCTACAATGGCCCTAGCATTCCATGTCACTTCTGAAGCTGCCACTGCCACTGCCATATATGAAGTCCTCCATATCCACCATATCCATCCCCACACACTCTTCCTTATAGACAAACCACTACACTGTGCATTCATTCAGAGAACGTTGGACAACTGCAATAGCCTACTAGTCAGATTCCTTTACAACCATTCCTTACATTGGTTAAAGTGCTACATTTTGCTAGCAGAACACTTTATAACCTCCCTAAGCACACTCCTTTATTGTACTATTGCCACTAGCATGGCTGGTTATTGGCAAGAAATAGGTCAACTCACAAACCTACCAATTCAGTTTTTTTAAGATATCAATGACCTATACCCCGGTGACCTATCTCAAATGCTAACAATGAGTGTGCCTTATTGCCTTCTCACAACCTCCGCAAATCTACATTTTCTTGTGGTCACTAAACCTCCCTGTGCTGCTTCCCTAATATACTTTTTTTTAAACTATTAGGTCCCCACTGGAATTGACTGCTGCTGAACTGCACTCTATCTCATATCTCTTGCTTCAAAATCAATCAATCAATCAGGGAATTGTGAAGTGCACTACTCGCCCATGAGGGTCTCAAGGCACTGGGGTGGGGGGGTGCAGCTCCGAGTCAGCCGAAGAGCCAGGTCTTGAGGCTCTTCCTGAAGGTGTGCAGGGTGGGGGAGCATCTGATGTTGACCGGGAACTCGTTCCAGGCCTTTGCCATGACGTAGGAGAAGGCTCTTCCACCCGCTCTGGTTCTGCAGATGCGCGGGGTTTCTGCTAGGGTGAGGTCGGCCGAGCGGAGGTTTCTCTTGGGTACGTGGAAGGAGACTCTTTCGTTGAGGTATTTGGGTCTGGTGTTGTGGAGGGATTTGTAGGCGTGGGTGAGTAGCTTGAAAGTTACTCTCTTCTCGACGGGTAGCCAGTGGAGGTCTCGTAGGTGTTGGGTGATGGGATCATGTCGTGGGATGCCAAGGACGAGTCTGGCTGCGGTGTTCTGGATGGTCTGGAGTTTACGTAGCAGGGATTTGTTGATTCTAGCATAGAGGGTGTTTCCGTAGTCTAGTCTGCTTGTTATGAATGCGTGGGTGACGGTTTTTCTGGATTCAGGAGGGATCCATTTGAAGGTCTTGCGAAGGATGTGGAGGGTGTTGAAGCAGGTGGAGGCAACGGCATTGATCTGGCAGGTCATGGTGAGGGAGGAGTCGAGTATGATGCCGAGGTTCCGTGCGTGGTTTGTGGGGGGGGGGGGTTGCTGAGGGCGGTGGGCCACCAGGTGTTGTCCCAAGCTGAGGGGGTGGGACCGAGGATGAGGACTTCTGTCTTCTCTGAGTTGAGCTTCAGACAGCTGCTGCTCATCCAGGATGCAACATCTTCATTCCTTCCTGGAAGCTGAGTCTGGTGGCGTTGGGTTCCTTTGTGAGGGAGAGAATGAGCTGGGTGTCGTCAGTGTAGGATACTATGCTGAGTCCATGCTGTCTTACGATGGCGGCGAGGGGGGCCATGTAGATGTTGAACAGCGTGGGACTGAGTGATGATCCTTGGGGTACTCCACAGTTGATCTCTGTGGGTTCGGAGAGGAAGGGCTGGAGTCTGATCCTTAGGGTTCTGCCGGCAAGGAAGGAGCGGAGCCAGTCGAGGGCAGTTCCCTGTATGCCGGCGTCGTGGAGTCTGGCTGTGAGAGTGCGGCGGGAGACGGTGTCGAAGGCTGCGGAGAGGTCTAGTAGGATGAGGGCGTGGTGTGGCCTTGGTCAAGGAGAGTGCGGGTGTCGTCTGTGGCGGCGAGGAGGGCGGTTTTGGTGCTGTGGTTGCTGCGGAATCCAGATTGGGAAGGGTCGAGGATGGCGTTCTCTTCGATGAAGTTAGTCAGTTGGGTGTTGACGATCCTCTCGGTGACTTTGGCCGCAAAAGGAAGGAGAGAGATGGGTCAGTAGTTTTTCAGGTCCGTCAGGTCTGCAGAGGGTTTCTTAAGGAGGGGCTTGACTGCTGCGCATTTTCAGTTGTCGGGGAATGTGCCAGATTCGAAGGTGGCGTTGATGGTGCGTCGTAGCTCGGGTGCTATGGCGGCGGCGGCTCTGTGGAAGATGTGCGGCGGGCAGGGGTTCATGGGGGCTCCTGAGTGAGTGCTCTTCATGGTCGTGGCGGTATCTTCAGTGGTGACCGGGGTCCAGGTGGGCTGGCTGCCACCGCTGGTGGAAAGAGTGGTTTCTCGAGTCTGTTTGCTGAAGTTGTTGTGGAGGGCCCTGATTTTCAGATGGAAGTAGGAGCTGAGCTTGTTGCAGAGGTCCTGGGAGGGTGTGACGTCCTTGGCTTCACTGAGGGGTCTGGTGAATTGTTGGATGATGCCGAAGAGTTCCTTTGAGTTGCTGGAGTTGGCGAGGATTTTGTTCCGGATGAAGGTTCTTTTGGTGGATCTGATGAGTTGGTGGTATTCTGTCATGGCGTTCTTGTAGGTGGTCTGGTCTTCAGTGGTTTTGCTGTTCCTCCATTGTTTTTCGTGATGTCTGCAGGTGCGTCTGGATTCTTGGAGGTCGGAGGTGAACCAGGTGGCCTTCATGGGGTGCTGTCTGTCGGGGTTTCGGAGGGGGGCGAGCTTGTCTGCGCAGTTGGTGATGCACAGTGAAGTTCTTTGGCTGCGGAGTTGGCGTCGGTCAAGGCGGGGGCTTCGCGGTTGAGGGTGGAGTTGAGGTGCTCCTCGTGACCTTGCTCCAATTCCTTCGTGGAGGGCGGGGTGCAGGTTTGGGTGCGCTGGGTTTGTCGACGTGGAAGTGTACGCAGTGGTGGTCCATCTGGGTGGGTTGTGTGGTGTGGCTGAAGTGGACGTTGCTTCCTCCTGCGAAGATGGGGTCGAGGGTGTGTCCTGCCTTGTGGGTATGGGTGGTGATGAGTTGTTTCAGTCGGCGGTTGGTGAGGTTGTCCAGGAGGGTGGCGGAGTTGGGGTCGCTGAGGTTGTCGAGGTGTAAGCTGAGGTCTCCGATGAGTATTTAGTCAATGGAGGCAATGGCATGGGGCGCAATGAGGTCAGTGATGGTAGTGGTGAATGCGGTTTGAGGTCCGGGAGGTCTGTAGGCGAGGGTGCCTCGTAGGGTCGTTCTGGGGCTGGTCTGGATCTGGAAATGGAGGTGTTCGGTGGTGGACATGGAGTCGCTCATGCTGGAGGTGGTGAGACTGAGGGAGCTTTTGTGTGCGATGGCGAGTCCTCCTCCGGGGCGGTTGGGGCGGTCCTTCCTCTGGATCTTGTATCCGTCGTGGATGGCGGTGGCGATGTCGGTGGCGGAGGTGGGGTTGGTCCATGTTTCCTTGAAGAAGGCAACATCTGGCGAGAGGGTCTTGAGAAGGTCCAAGATCTCTATAGCATGTCTGTGCAGTGAGCGCACGTTGAGGAGGATGCACCTCAGGGCTCCGGTGGTGCTGGAGTCTGGCGTGGGTGCAGCGGTCGAGGGGGTGCGGAGGATGGTGAAGGATTGTCGGCAGCGTCGGCAGTAGAACTGGCCATGGGTGGTGTTCGGCATAGACAGCTGGCAGTTGTTGTTCCTTCTGGGGTTGAGTGCGAGGAGGGTAGCTGAGTCGTAGCGGTGGGTGGTCGGAGAACCAGGGTCCCTGGCGCTGGTCACGGTCGGGTCGCAGACGGGCACAGACGGGCTTGCCTGTGGCACACCTGCTGCCGCCATTAAATAGGGAAGGGGGGAGGTAAGCGCAGCTGGGAGGCGGGAGCGGGAACCGGAAGGAGGGAGGGGCCGCGGGGGCAGCAGCAGCGGGAAAGGGCGACGAAACGGGCACAGAGGACACAACAAGGGCACAGGTACAGGAACACAAAAAACAGGCAACTTAATGAAAATAGACAGCAAATAACAATTACAAGGCACAAAAACAATTACAAGGCACAAAAAACAATTACAAGGCACAAAAACAAGTAAATAGACGAAGGACAGAAAAAGGGCACAGACACAAAGACAGACAACAGCGGATCAGCAGAAGAGCAAAGCTCTCCCACTGGACCACCAGGGAAGAGGCGCAGGCAGGAGCCTGCAGGTGGAGGAGGGCCTCGAATACCTACCTACCAGGAGACGTGTAGGGGGCAGCGGCAGCAGCACAACAGCAGAGCTGCTGGGGTGGAGGGCAGAGTCCCTGACCAGGAGGTCAGAGGTCTTGCTCGCACGCCCAAACAGTGGCCGCCATTAAATAGGGAAGGGGTAGGGAAGCGCAGCTGGGAGGCGGGAGTGGGAACTGGCAGGGTGGAGGGGCAGCGGCAGGAAAGGGCGACGAAATGAGCACGGAGGACACAACAAGGGCACAAGTAAAGGAACACAAAAAACAGGCAACTTAATCAAAATAGACAGAAAATAACAATTTCAAGGTACAAAAACAATAAGAAGACACAAAATCAATTAAAAGGCACAAAAAACAATTACAAGGCACAAAAACAAGTAGACAGATGTAGGACAGAAAAACGGGCACAGACACAAAGACAGACAACAGCGGACCAGCAGAAGAGCAAGGCTCTCCCACTGGACCACCAGGGATGAGGCACAGGCAGGAGCCTGCGGGTGGAGGAGGGCCTCGAACACCTACCTATTAGGAGAGGTGTAGGGGGCAGCGGCACAACAGCGGAGCTACTGGGGCAGAGGGCAGAGTTCCTGACCAGGAGGTCAGAGGTCAAAACTGCCTTAAAATCTCACCTCCTCAAGTCTGCAAGTGCCCACACCTAATACCTACTACCTCTTGCACTCCTATGCTCTTCGTTTCCCACTGTTCTGTGACAAAGACAGAGAAGGTCAAAACGCTTGCTGTCTTTATTTGTGCCCTGAGTAAAACTTAATTTTGGAGTTCCTAGAGTACAGCGTACATTCCTTTGGTGAAAAAATATATACATAAAATGATTAAATAATTATTTATTTTGATAATTAATAATAAACATAAAAAAATAAAGTACACACTTATGAAAGAGAAAAGCAGATTTACCAGTCTCCCAAGTGTGAAAAAGCTCTTATATCACAGCACGATTTTTCTCTCTTTTAAACTTTATTTTTCGTCGTAGACCATAAAAGTGCAATACAATACATTTCATACAGAGCAATTTAAGAAGCCAATGAAAATGCATTAATAGCCTGTTGAGAAATACCTAACAGGCATATTCTAAAATTCTTTAGAAAATTAAAACACGCATGAGTGTACATGTGGGACTAAGTCAGCAAAAGCCTACGTCTATTCCAATATGGGCAACGTGGCCCACTATGCTGGCTAAGATCAAAAATTATTCGCACACTCATGGCCGATTGGGTTATATCACAGCGCGAAATTTTCAACATGTGGCTATTCTCAAAAGTTTGTAAGAGCCTTTCCTTTCTTAAGTTTCAGACTTTATTATAAGAAGATACATAAAAAATGTGAATCATTGAGTAACTTATAGCACCTATAATATGTAAAATAAAAATGTAATTGATATAAAAAATTATTTATTATCATACATGTTTGTTTTGCAATTCATTTTTAAGTATATTTCTTAAATTTGTTGTATAGCACAAATATAGCAACTAACCCTTATATACGTTTTTTATAATAAAACTACTTCCAATATGTAATTTTAAGGTAGTATGTATGATATGGTCAACACTGTTGTTAATTTTTTTAAATAAATTTTTCTTGTATTTTGTTATTTTATTTTATTACATTTAATTGTTATTGCGCAAGAATGCGTATTTTATGTCATATAGTCAGAATGTCTATTTTACAAGCATGTGTAAGTTACACTTGTTTGTTACTCTTGTGTAAGTTACACATTTATACCAACTTTATCAGCAACTTCTAGTTGGGCAAAAATTCGACATAGCAAGTGTATTACTAAAAACACATCATTTACCCAATGGATACACCTACTATTCATGAGTAATGCTGGACGTCAATAATGCAAATGATAAAGGTGTTCACATTTCAAGTGATTTTAGTTAACACATCTGCTCTCTTAAGTTAACAAAATTCACAAAAGTTTTAAAGGCATTGTTGTGTTATGTTATGGGTATTTGTAACTCGCCCTCTGACCGGAAGGGTATTCTGGAGCTTTTTCAGGTGCTAGTCTAGCCAGGCATAGTGGTGGAGATGGATCTATTTGAAGAGCCATGTCTTCAACTTCTTACAGAACTCGAGAATTGAAGAGGCTGCCCTTATGTGTAATGGCAGGTCGTTTCCAGCTTTGGGAGTGATGTAGGAGAAGGCCTGACCGCTGCTTCTGTGTATGAATTGGATGTGTGCAACTAGGAGTCTGGCCGAACAGAGGTGTCTGGTTGGTTTGTGAAATGAGATTTGGCCATTAAGGTAGGCTGGGCCTGTGTTGTGTAGTGTTTTGAATGTGTGTGTGAGGAGTCTGTATTGTTCTTGTTTCTGTATTGGAAGCCAGTGGAGGTTCCTGAGGTGTGGTGTGATGTGTGTGTTGCATGCGTGTGGCATGGCAGGTTGAGAGTGATTCTGTCTGCATAGTTCTGGATGTTTTGAAGCCATCTAATAAGTTGTTTTATGATCCTGTCATAAATGGTGTTCCTGTAGTCCAGCTTGCTTATGGCTTGAGTGATGGTTTTGCCGGTGCTGGGTGGGAGCCATTTGAAGATTTTTCTCCCCATCTTCATGGTGTGGAAGCAGTAGGTTGTGACAGCGTTGACTTGGGTGGTCATGTTGAGTTGGCAGTCAATGATAATCTTGATGTTCTTAGGGTGGGTGTTGGAGGGCATGGGGGGTGAAATATGTGGGTCCGAGTTCTACCACCCACGAGGTGGAATCTCACAGTGAAGGGTTCTTCCCAAATCACATGATTCCTGTCTTGTCAGTGTTAAGTTTGAGACATTTGGTTTTCATCCACTCTGCTACTTTGGTCATGCAGTTGGCATACTTGGTCCGGGTGTTGGAGGTCTTGTCCGAGAGGGACAGTATGAGTTGGGTGTCATCAGTGTAGGATAGGGCATTAATGTTGTAGATGCAGATGATGATTGCTAGAGGAATCATGTAAGCATTGAAGGGGGTGGAGCTCAATGAGGATCTTGTGGAACTCTACAGATGAGGTTGCAGGTGTTTGAAGAGTAGAAGGCTGTACTGAATGACTGTGTCCTCCAAATCAGGAATGCACACATCCAGAGGAGTGTTGGTCATTGGATTCCAATCTTGTGTAGGTGTCGGATGAGGATGAGGTGAGATACAGTGTTGAATGCTGCAGAGAGATAAAGGGGGATGCAGGCAGGCGTGTCATCTATGTCCGAGATCCAACAGATGTCATTGGTAGCGGCGATGAGGGCTTTCTCCATACTGCGGTTGGTCTAAAGCCGAATTGTGTGGCGTCAAGGAGTTGGTGGTTATTGAGAAGGTTGATGTGGCATATGTTAATAAGCTTCTCCTGGGCTCTGGCCTGGTACAGTAGCAGGGAGATGGGTCTGTAATTTACAAGCTTTGCTGTGTGTGCAGAGGGTTTTTTGAGCAGAGGGAGTACTGTGGTGTGTTTCCAGTTGTCCGGGAAGGTGACTGATGAGATTCAGGAATTCAGGATAAGGGTGAGCGCCATTCTAATGGGTTGTAGTCCTTTGGTGAAAGTGTGGTGTGGGTAGGGATCTGATGGAGCTCTGGAGTGGAAGTACTGCACAATGGATGTGGTTTCGTCCATGGAGATGGCCGGCCATGTGAACAAAGGGACTTCCTTTGATGAGACGGGAAGTTGTGTTGTGAGGTCTGCCAGATTCAGTTGGAGGTCGAAGTTGTCGTATATGAATGGTATTTTGCTACAGTAGGAGCTTACTGCAGAGTTCCTGCAAGAGGGTGATGCTATTGAAGGCAGCCGTTGGAGAGGTGAAATCTTTCATGATGATGAAGATCTCTTTGTTGCTGGTGATTCTGGCTTCAATGCGGTCTGCAAGCGCAGAGCATTTGGAGGCCCCACTCTGTTGGGGTTAGCCTCTAAGGGTGGATTTGAATGTGTACCTGTCTGTATTGTTTTGGTTTATTATCCATCTGCGCTCCAGTTGTTTGAAGTGGCGCTTTGCCATCCTGAGTTCCTCCATGTACCAGCAGGCTTGTGGTTTAGATCTTGTGGACTTGTTGGGCTTGAGGGTATCGGCAGAGTTGGAGATCCAGTTGTTGAATTTAGTGATGGAGTCAGTAGGCTGCTGCTGTGTTCCGGCTGGTGTCCAAAGAGTTTAGTCATCCGATCTTCCTCTGGGATGTTGTTCCACTCTCAGTGGGCTGGCCAGGTAGTGGTTGTTCTGTGTTAGTGCGCTATGGGAATAGTGAACTTGATGTTGTCTGAGGTGGTGAAAATCAGGTCCAGGAAGTGTCCGGCAGAGTGTGTGGATTATTTCACATGCTGAATGAGGCTGAGGTTTCCTAGGTTTTAGAGTAGTGAAGTTGCGTTCAGGTCAGCACAGCCTTCTAGGTGGAAATTCAGGTCTTTGAAGAGGATGAAGATGCTTGATGAGGGGTGCAACAAAGTCCCCAATGGTGTCGGTGAAGATCGTGTATGGTATGGAGTGGTCTGTTGATGATGGTGCCGCTCAAGATGAAGTTGGTTGTGATGTAGAGACTGAAGGACAGGTGTTCCATGTTGCACAATGTAGTATCTCAGAAGGTGGTGCAGCTAATGGTGCCCCTGAAAAGGATGGTTATCCTGCCACTGGGTTTGTGTTGTCTGTGCTACCTGGCAATCCTGTATCTAGGGGGATGTTGGTGATTTTGGGGGAGCCGATGCGTGCTTCAACCATATCTCTTTACGGCGCAGCGGGTCTGGTGCTTGGTGATGCAGCAGGTCCCAAATTTCTGTGGCATATTTTGGGGCGGGAGCAGGTGTTGAGGAGCATGCATGAGAGTGCGAAGTGCTCTGTGGTCAGTGTCTGGCACGTGTGGGTGTGAGAGAGTCGGGTGCTGTTGGTGCAGAGGCAGTGAACAGTGGGTGTTGGGTAGTGCATGGGAACTTACAGGCTGCACAGGAGAATGCTCCTTCAGTTTTGTGTGGTTCAGTGATGTAGCAGTGCCGTGTGCAGCAGTCAGGACTGAGAATGTGGAGAGTTGCAGTGGGGTAGTGGCTTTAGAGGGGAAGGACAGGGTTCCTGGAACTGGGGGCGAGCGGACAGGAATGGGTGTTTAAAGGCTAGCCTTCGGCAGATTCACGGTGCACCTGCGCCACACGCCCCCAACATGTTTGCACTGCAGCCACCATTAGGTAGGTCCTGGAAGTGGGGAGGAGAGCAGAGGGTGGTGGGCAGAGCTAGGAGGGGGTGCAGGAAGTGGGAAGCAGGAGAGGTGGGAGTGCACAGGAGGCAGAGCGAGGGAAAGAGTGGGGGGAAAAGGCCAAAGAAGGGAGGGCAAGAAAAAGAGAGATGGGAGAAAAAGTAGTACATTTAAAAACAAGCAGACAGGAGCCAAGTGGCAGAAATAGAAACAAGTAGAAAAAAATAGCAAAAATATAAACAAGCAGAAACAAGCGAGACTGAAAGAGTAACGAGTATCAAGCAGAAATGAACGAGAGTGACAAAGAGGCGTAAGTAAAAATGAGCGAGAGTGGCTTAGCGAAAGACAAGCAGAAGAGATCAAGGTGAAACAATGGAAATGGCAAAGAAAGAGACAAGAAAATGCAAGCAAGACAAAACAAGGAAAGCAATGTCAATCATTCAAGAACCAGTGGCAAAAGGCAAGAACAAACCTGAAAGAGAGAGAGAAGGAGGGAGAGAGAAGGAGGGAGAGAGAGAGAGAGAGAGAGAGAGAGAGAGAGGAGGGAGAGAGAAGGAGGGAGAGAGAAGGAGAGAGAGAGAAGGAGAGAGGGAGAAAGAGGGAGAGAGAGGGAGGGAGAGAGAGGGAGGGAGGGAAAGAGAGGGAGGGAGAGAGAGAGAGGGAGGGAGGGAGAGAGAGGGAGAGAGAGAGAGGGAGAGGGAGAGAGAGAGGGAGAGAGAGAGAGAGAGAGGGAGAGAGAGGGAGGGAGAGAGAGAGAGAGAGAGAGAGAAGGAGAGAGGGAGAGAGAGAGAGGGAGAGAGAGAGGGAGGGAGGGAGGGAGGAGAGAGAGAGAGAGAGAGAGAGAGAGAGAGAGAGAGAGAGAGAGAGAGAGAGAGAGAGAGAGAGAGAGAGAGAGAGTTCAGACGCACAGGAGTGGGCACAAAAGGGCCTAGCCTGATAGAAGGACCAGGCACAGGTAAGTTAATTAGCAGGCTAGTAGGCACCTGTTTAATTGTCATTGCTCATTGAGTGTGGATAATGGCAAAGAAAGAGACAAGAAAATGCAAGCAAGACAAAACAAGGAAAGCAATGTCAATCATTCAAGAACCAGTGGCAAAAGGCAAGAACCAACCTTGGGGAGAGGGGGAAAGGGGAAGAGGGGGAGAGGGGGAGAGAAAAAAAGAAAAGCTTCAGACGCACAGGAGTGGGCGCAAAAGGGCCTAGCCTGGTGGAAGGACCAGGCACAGGTAAGTTAATTAGGTGGCTAGTAGGCACCTGTTTAATTGTCATTGCTCATTGAGTGTGGAAAATCTTGGCGTCCCTTTCTATCTCGGCGTGGATGGCACTGTGCTAATCCTACGCTTAAAGACTTTGATAGAAAAGCAGACATTTGAGGTGAGCAAAATTAGAGTGTCGCTGGTGTTGAGAGTGCTCTATACTGGAGCTACTTTCCACCTAAACTGGAGAACTACCCAGAGTTCTCTGCTTCTTTTTTTGCATAATTTATGTGTCACTCTATGCCTGAAAGGATTTTGTTTTAACTTATACTGGGTGCTCCCTTGTGTCTAGACAAAGCTATATCTCTCTGAAGAGCTCTAATGAGAGTGAAATACGTGTCAGGGGTTGCTTTTGTTCATTTCAGGTTGGCTTGGATGGTATTTTACCAATCCAAAGCTGTAATACTGTGCCTGGAGTGGTGAAAGGCTTTGGCCATTTTACAGCTCGGCATGGATAGCACTGTGCTAATCCTATGCTTAAAGACTTGGCTGTAGAAATGGCAAAAGACTTTGTCCCTTTCTATCTCGGCGTGGATGGCACTGTGCTAATCCTACGCTTAAAGACTTTGATAGAAAAGCAAACATTTGAGATGAGCAAATTTAGAGTGTTGCTGGTGTTGAGATTGCTCTATACAGGAACTGCTTTCCACCTAAACTTGAGAACTACCCAGAGTTCTCTGCTTCTTTTGCATAATTTATGCGTCACTCTATGCCTGAAAGTGTTTTGTTTTGACTTATACTGAGTGCTCCCTTGTGTCTGGACAAAGCTATACCTCTCTGAAGAGCTCTAATGATAGCGAAACACGTGTCAGGAGTTGCTTTTGTTCTTCTCAGGTTGGCTTGGAAGGTATTTTACTAATCCAAAGGTGTAATACTGTGCCTGGAGTGGTAAATGGCTTTGGCCATTTTACAGCTCGGAATAGATAGCACTGTGCTAATCCTATGCTTAAAGACTTGGCTGTAGAAATGGCAAAAGACTTTGTCCCTTTCTATCTCGGCGTGGATGGCACTTTGCTAATCCTACGCTTAAAGACTTTGATAGAAAAGCAGACATTTGAGGTGAGAAAATTTAGAGTGTCACTGGTGTTGAGAGTGCTCTATACTGGAGCTGCTTCCCACCGAAACCTGAGAACTACCCAGAATTCTCTGCTTCTTTTTTTGCATAATTTATGCGGTACTCTATTCCTGAAAGGGTTTCGTTTTGACTTATACTGGGTGCTCCCTTGTGTCTGGCCAAATTATATCTCTCTGAAGAGCTCTAACGAGAGCGAAACAGGTGTCAGGGGTTGCTTTTATTCATTTTGGGCTGGCTTGGGTGGTATTTTACCAATCCAAAGCTTTAATACAGTGCCTGGAGTGGTAAAAGGCATTGGCCATTTTACAGCTCGGCATGGATAGCACTGTGCTAATCCTATGCTTAAAGACTTTGCTATAGAAATGGCAAAAGACTTTGTCCCTTTCTATCTCCGCGTGGATGGCACTGTGCTAATCCTACGCTTAAAGACTTTGATAGAAAAGCAGACATTTGAGGTGAGCAAATTTAGAGTGTCGCAGGTGTTGAGAGTGCTCTATACGGGAGCTCCTTTCCACCTAAACTTGAGAACTACCCAGAGTTCTCTGCTTCTTTTTTTTGCATTTTTTAAAGAATAATAAACTTTAATCATTTTTCCTATACTTACTGTTAGAAGGTGGTTCTGACATCCCAGTCCTCCCTCTCTCTGGAGAAGCTATCCAAGTTGTAGGTGTAGCAAATCAAAAGATTAGAACACCCCTTACTGAGCCCATGGAAGTAAGAATAGGAAACTTCCGAGAAATGCACCAATTTGTGGTGTGTGATTCCAGTCCAGTAAATTTACTGGGCAGAGACTTACTGTGCAAAATGAATTGCACTATTTTTTGCACACCGGATGGTGTTGCAATACAGACCCCGGATGAAGATCATGTTTACAAATTCATGATAGCCAAGCAAGGTACGGAAGTAGATGAGATGTTCTCCTTGATAACCAAAGATGAGTTACCAGAAGAGTTAAGAACTACAATGAACTCTAAGGTATGGGATTTTACTGGGAAAGAAGTAGGTCTTATGGCAAAAATAGACCCAGTGAAGATCACTGTAAAAGAAGGCGCAATTTTCCCAAATACCAGACAGTACAAAATGAGTGCAGAAGTAAAAGCAGGAGTTACTGAAGAAATTGGCAGAATGGTGAAACAAGGCATATTAAAAGAAGTTATGAGTAGCCCTTGTAGTTCGCCAATTATGGGTTTGAAAAAGCCTAGTGGAAAATATAGAATCGTTCAGGATTTGCGGAAAATTAATAAAATTGTGGTTCCTTGTTGTCCTATAGTACCAAATCCTGCAGTGATCCAATACCAGATACCATGGGATGCAGAATGGTTTACTGTAATTGATCTGTGCCAAGCATTTTTCTCAATACCATTGCATCCAGATAGCCAATATCTGTTTTCGTTTAAATTCGAAAACCATGCCTATGTGTCGAATCGTGTTCCTCAGGGGTACACAGAAAGTCCCTCCATTTTTAACCAAATACTGAAAAACTGCTTAGAAGAATTAGTAATGCCCAGGAACTCAGTCTTGGTGCAGTATATAGACGACTTGTTAGTCGCATCAAGAACACATGATGATTGTGTCGCAGATTCAATTGCATTACTAAATCATTTGGCTGAGGAAGGACACAAAGTGTCACCTGAGAAGTTACAATTTTGTACAACAGCAGTTAAATATTTGGGACACCAAATTGAAAGAGGAAAAAGAAGAATAACATCTGAAAGAATAAAAATAATTAAGCAAATGAAAATGCCAGTAACACAAAGAGAGGTGAGAATGTTTCTTGGAATAGTAGGATACTGTCGACAATGGATTGTAGGGTTTTCACTACTAGCAAAGCCTTTAATTCAGTTAACCAAGAAGAAAGCAAAGGATCCAGTTGAATGGGATGATGAAAGTGCCAGTGCATTTGTAAAATTAAGAAATGCTTTGTGTGAGGCACCTGCCTTTGTTAAAGATTGCAGGAATCGCTGTTAGCATGAGCTGAAAGCCATTTTGTACTTGGCAGCCATTTTAGTTAGCCATGTGCTCGCCATGTGCTTTCTCCCTCTTCCAGAGTCTTGCACATGCTCAGAGAGGCCTAGCTGGTAGAATGCACCTGCTCCTAGTATAGAACTGTCAGGCTATTCTTACTCATGTAAGCAGTTTAGTCTCCCCTCCCACTTTGTGGAGCAAGCAAATTTTGTATACCCATATTAGTCAATAAGCATGCTTGTATGTGCTAGGACCTCCCCTTGATTTTATGCTGACTATGTAACAAATACATATATAAGGACCCTGTTCTCTGCACTCATTAGAATGCCTCCTACAGTGGCCTGCGGGTACCGTAAGATGCAATCTCCCTCATCTGAGGTTAATAAAACATGTTTTTTGATATTACAGCTTCTGTGCCAATCTCTTCTTTGTTGGTCTTAAGGACCAGATGTATCAGTGAACCCCTAAGAAGGTTTTTATTTCTACAAATGGCGCCCGAAAGTGGACCTCATCGGTGCAGCGGCTATCCAAGGGAGTGGTCTTGAAGGGAGACAGGAATCTACTGAGGAGTACAGGACAGGAATCTACTGAGGAGGTACCCTGCGCACGGAGATTGTTTGTCTTCCAGCCCAGTATATTTCTGGTCTTCCTGATCTGATCCTCCAAGTGTTTGCCGCTCCCGACTGAGAACTTCTTTGGCGTGAGTATTTTAAAACGACCGTTAGGTCACTCAGAACTTGGCAGTTGGAACCTGGACACCATTTGATTGGTAAGAGCCGTTTTGCGGCACTTGCTGTTGGTTTGATGCCTTTGATTGGTAAGGTAGTTTTAGCAACACTTACTGTGGCTTTGTTTGTATGATTGGCCAATTTTGGAATTTGTTTTGTAAGTTATATATGCATTGCAATTCATATAGGCAGGTAATGAGGAGATTTTTCTCTAACTTTGAAAACTTGAACGGCACACATTGTGTTAAGTGTCACTTGGAGTATAATATTATATATGCTATAATATTCTTGACATGCCTGCTTCTAGCACACTTTTGTTGAAAGTGTTGCTGTTTTGGAGGTACCGATATGGATTTAGTAAGTACTCAGCTGACTCCCTCAGAGGGGATACCTAAATAGGTTTACGTATAGTAAAAATATATTTCTTCCTTGGTGACTAAGTACCCCATGGAACTAAATATGTACATAAAACGGATCCGGATCTGCGCACTTAGTAACATTCATAAGTGGTGATATGCAGAGCGCTTTTTGAGTGTTCTACCAGCCAAAACTGGCGAATTTGGTGTATTTTGGCTTCTTGACCATGGAACAGTTTTTTGGGCTACTTTTGAGAGCTCTTCTTGTAAATATGGCGATACAAAAGGGGATGATGGACGGAACGTTTGAGCCAATCAAACACTCACCCCCAGTCAACTGATCTGGGTTTAATCCATCATCATTCTTTAGCTCACTCCACCACCCCAGTTCAGACATGGCCATATGCAAATCAGTCTGACCCTGTGCCTCATGGGAACAGTCCAGCCCGAACTGCCAAGCCATGTCTTCCCTGGACCGGAAACAAGCATCCTAGGACCGGTTTCTGGCATTCCAGCCGTCATCAGCCAGGCTTGCTTGAATCCAGTGGCAAAGTGAGCAAGGGACCCACGTCTGGGCATACCCCCGCCAACTTAGGGCGAACAAAGCGATACAAAAGGGGATGATGGACGGAACGTTTGAGCCAATCAAACACTCACCCCCAGTCAACTGATCTGGGTTTAATCCATCATCATTCTTTAGCTCACTCCACCACCCCAGTTCAGACATGGCCATATGCAAATCAGTCTGACCCTGTGCCTCATGGGAACAGTCCAGCCCGAACTGCCAAGCCATGTCTTCCCTGGACCGGAAACAAGCATCCTAGGACCGGTTTCTGGCATTCCAGCCGTCATCAGCCAGGCTTGCTTGAATCCAGTGGCAAAGTGAGCAAGGGACCCACGTCTGGGCATACCCCCGCCAACTTAGGGCGAACAAAGCGATACAAAAGGGGATGATGGACGGAACGTTTGAGCCAATCAAACACTCACCCCCAGTCAACTGATCTGGGTTTAATCCATCATCATTCTTTAGCTCACTCCACCACCCCAGTTCAGACATGGCCATATGCAAATCAGTCTGACCCTGTGCCTCATGGGAACAGTCCAGCCCGAACTGCCAAGCCATGTCTTCCCTGGACCGGAAACAAGCATCCTAGGACCGGTTTCTGGCATTCCAGCCGTCATCAGCCAGGCTTGCTTGAATCCAGTGGCAAAGTGAGCAAGGGACCCACGTCTGGGCATACCCCCGCCAACTTAGGGCGAACAAAGCGATACAAAAGGGGATGATGGACGGAACGTTTGAGCCAATCAAACACTCACCCCCAGTCAACTGATCTGGGTTTAATCCATCATCATTCTTTAGCTCACTCCACCACCCCAGTTCAGACATGGCCATATGCAAATCAGTCTGACCCTGTGCCTCATGGGAACAGTCCAGCCCGAACTGCCAAGCCATGTCTTCCCTGGACCGGAAACAAGCATCCTAGGACCGGTTTCTGGCATTCCAGCCGTCATCAGCCAGGCTTGCTTGAATCCAGTGGCAAAGTGAGCAAGGGACCCACGTCTGGGCATACCCCCGCCAACTTAGGGCGAACAAAGCGATACAAAAGGGGATGATGGACGGAACGTTTGAGCCAATCAAACACTCACCCCCAGTCAACTGATCTGGGTTTAATCCATCATCATTCTTTAGCTCACTCCACCACCCCAGTTCAGACATGGCCATATGCAAATCAGTCTGACCCTGTGCCTCATGGGAACAGTCCAGCCCGAACTGCCAAGCCATGTCTTCCCTGGACCGGAAACAAGCATCCTAGGACCGGTTTCTGGCATTCCAGCCGTCATCAGCCAGGCTTGCTTGAATCCAGTGGCAAAGTGAGCAAGGGACCCACGTCTGGGCATACCCCCGCCAACTTAGGGCGAACAAAGCGATACAAAAGGGGATGATGGACGGAACGTTTGAGCCAATCAAACACTCACCCCCAGTCAACTGATCTGGGTTTAATCCATCATCATTCTTTAGCTCACTCCACCACCCCAGTTCAGACATGGCCATATGCAAATCAGTCTGACCCTGTGCCTCATGGGAACAGTCCAGCCCGAACTGCCAAGCCATGTCTTCCCTGGACCGGAAACAAGCATCCTAGGACCGGTTTCTGGCATTCCAGCCGTCATCAGCCAGGCTTGCTTGAATCCAGTGGCAAAGTGAGCAAGGGACCCACGTCTGGGCATACCCCCGCCAACTTAGGGCGAACAAAGCGATACAAAAGGGGATGATGGACGGAACGTTTGAGCCAATCAAACACTCACCCCCAGTCAACTGATCTGGGTTTAATCCATCATCATTCTTTAGCTCACTCCACCACCCCAGTTCAGACATGGCCATATGCAAATCAGTCTGACCCTGTGCCTCATGGGAACAGTCCAGCCCGAACTGCCAAGCCATGTCTTCCCTGGACCGGAAACAAGCATCCTAGGACCGGTTTCTGGCATTCCAGCCGTCATCAGCCAGGCTTGCTTGAATCCAGTGGCAAAGTGAGCAAGGGACCCACGTCTGGGCATACCCCCGCCAACTTAGGGCGAACAAAGCGATACAAAAGGGGATGATGGACGGAACGCTTGAGCCAATCAAACACTCACCCCAGTCAACTGATCTGGGTTTAATCCATCATCATTCTTTAGCTCACTCCACCACCCCAGTTCAGACATGGCCATATGCAAATCAGTCTGACCCTGTGCCTCATGGGAACAGTCCAGCCCGAACTGCCAAGCCATGTCTTCCCTGGACCGGAAACAAGCATCCTAGGACCGGTTTCTGGCATTCCAGCCGTCATCAGCCAGGCTTGCTTGAATCCAGTGGCAAAGTGAGCAAGGGACCCACGTCTGGGCATACCCCCGCCAACTTAGGGCGAACAAAGCGATACAAAAGGGGATGATGGACGGAACGTTTGAGCCAATCAAACACTCACCCCCAGTCAACTGATCTGGGTTTAATCCATCATCATTCTTTAGCTCACTCCACCACCCCAGTTCAGACATGGCCATATGCAAATCAGTCTGACCCTGTGCCTCATGGGAACAGTCCAGCCCGAACTGCCAAGCCATGTCTTCCCTGGACCGGAAACAAGCATCCTAGGACCGGTTTCTGGCATTCCAGCCGTCATCAGCCAGGCTTGCTTGAATCCAGTGGCAAAGTGAGCAAGGGACCCACGTCTGGGCATACCCCCGCCAACTTAGGGCTGAACAAAGCGATACAAAGGGGATGATGGACGGAACGTTTGAGCCAATCAAACACTCACCCCCAGTCAACTGATCTGGGTTTAATCCATCATCATTCTTTAGCTCACTCCACCACCCCAGTTCAGACATGGCCATATGCAAATCAGTCTGACCCTGTGCCTCATGGGAACAGTCCAGCCCGAACTGCCAAGCCATGTCTTCCCTGGACCGGAAACAAGCATCCTAGGACCGGTTTCTGGCATTCCAGCCGTCATCAGCCAGGCTTGCTTGAATCCAGTGGCAAAGTGAGCAAGGGACCCACGTCTGGGCATACCCCCGCCAGCTTAGGGCGAACAAAGCGATACAAAAGGGGATGATGGACGGAACGTTTGAGCCAATCAAACACTCACCCCCAGTCAACTGATCTGGGTTTAATCCATCATCATTCTTTAGCTCACTCCACCACCCCAGTTCAGACATGGCCATATGCAAATCAGTCTGACCCTGTGCCTCATGGGAACAGTCCAGCCCGAACTGCCAAGCCATGTCTTCCCTGGACCGGAAACAAGCATCCTAGGACCGGTTTCTGGCATTCCAGCCGTCATCAGCCAGGCTTGCTTGAATCCAGTGGCAAAGTGAGCAAGGGACCCACGTCTGGGCATACCCCCACCAACTTAGGGCGAACAAAGCGATACAAAAGGGGATGATGGACGGAACGTTTGAGCCAATCAAACACTCACCCCCAGTCAACTGATCTGGGTTTAATCCATCATCATTCTGTCCATCATTCTGTCCATCAACTGTTGTTTTTGCATTTATCACCCCGAGTGGGACGGGTATGCCCAGACGTGGGTCCCGTGCTCTCCATGCCACTGGAATCAAGCTATCCTGGCTGAAGAGGGGTGAAACCCCGAAACCGGTCCTAGGATGCTTGTTTCCAGTCCAGGGAGGACCTGGCTTGGCAGTTCGGGCTGGACTGTTCCCATGAGGCACAGGGTCAAGACTGATTTGCATATGGCTGGGTCCAAACTGGAATGGCATGGTGAGCAAAAAAACGATGGATTTAGGCCCAGATCTCTGTACTGGGGTGAATGTATGACATTGTTCTGCATTCTGTCCATCAACTGTTGTTTTTGCATTTATCACCCCGAGTGGGACGGGTATGCCCAGACGTGGGTCCCGTGCTCTCCATGCCACTGGAATCAAGCTATCCTGGCTGAAGAGGGGTGAAACCCCGAAACCGGTCCTAGGATGCTTGTTTCCAGTCCAGGGAGGACCTGGCTTGGCAGTTCGGGCTGGACTGTTCCCATGAGGCACAGGGTCAAGACTGATTTGCATATGGCTGGGTCCAAACTGGAATGGCATGGTGAGCAAAAAAACGATGGATTTAGGCCCAGATCTCTGTACTGGGGTGAATGTATGACATTGTTCTGCATTCTGTCCATCAACTGTTGTTTTTGCATTTATCACCCCGAGTGGGACGGGTATGCCCAGACGTGGGTCCCGTGCTCTCCATGCCACTGGAATCAAGCTATCCTGGCTGAAGAGGGGTGAAACCCCGAAACCGGTCCTAGGATGCTTGTTTCCAGTCCAGGGAGGACCTGGCTTGGCAGTTCGGGCTGGACTGTTCCCATGAGGCACAGGGTCAAGACTGATTTGCATATGGCTGGGTCCAAACTGGAATAGCATGGTGAGCAAAAAAACGATGGATTTAGGCCCAGATCTCTGTACTGGGGTGAATGTATGACATTGTTCTGCATTCTGTCCATCAACTGTTGTTTTTGCATTTATCACCCCGAGTGGGACGGGTATGCCCAGACGTGGGTCCCGTGCTCTCCATGCCACTGGAATCAAGCTATCCTGGCTGAAGAGGGGTGAAACCCCGAAACCGGTCCTAGGATGCTTGTTTCCAGTCCAGGGAGGACCTGGCTTGGCAGTTCGGGCTGGACTGTTCCCATGAGGCACAGGGTCAAGACTGATTTGCATATGGCTGGGTCCAAACTGGAATGGCATGGTGAGCAAAAAACGATGGATTTAGGCCCAGATCTCTGTACTGGGGTGAATGTATGACATTGTTCTGCATTCTGTCCATCAACTGTTGTTTTTGCATTTATCACCCCGAGTGGGACGGGTATGCCCAGACGTGGGTCCCGTGCTCTCCATGCCACTGGAATCAAGCTATCCTGGCTGAAGAGGGGTGAAACCCCGAAACCGGTCCTAGGATGCTTGTTTCCAGTCCAGGGAGGACCTGGCTTGGCAGTTCGGGCTGGACTGTTCCCATGAGGCACAGGGTCAAGACTGATTTGCATATGGCTGGGTCCAAACTGGAATGGCATGGTGAGCAAAAAACGATGGATTTAGGCCCAGATCTCTGTACTGGGGTGAATGTATGACATTGTTCTGCATTCTGTCCATCAACTGTTGTTTTTGCATTTATCACCCCGAGTGGGACGGGTATGCCCAGACGTGGGTCCCGTGCTCTCCATGCCACTGGAATCAAGCTATCCTGGCTGAAGAGGGGTGAAACCCCGAAACCGGTCCTAGGATGCTTGTTTCCAGTCCAGGGAGGACCTGGCTTGGCAGTTCGGGCTGGACTGTTCCCATGAGGCACAGGGTCAAGACTGATTTGCATATGGCTGGGTCCAAACTGGAATGGCATGGTGAGCAAAAAACGATGGATTTAGGCCCAGATCTCTGTACTGGGGTGAATGTATGACATTGTTCTGCATTCTGTCCATCAACTGTTGTTTTTGCATTTATCACCCCGAGTGGGACGGGTATGCCCAGACGTGGGTCCCGTGCTCTCCATGCCACTGGAATCAAGCTATCCTGGCTGAAGAGGGGTGAAACCCCGAAACCGGTCCTAGGATGCTTGTTTCCAGTCCAGGGAGGACCTGGCTTGGCAGTTCGGGCTGGACTGTTCCCATGAGGCACAGGGTCAAGACTGATTTGCATATGGCTGGGTCCAAACTGGAATGGCATGGTGAGCAAAAAACGATGGATTTAGGCCCAGATCTCTGTACTGGGGTGAATGTATGACATTGTTCTGCATTCTGTCCATCAACTGTTGTTTTTGCATTTATCACCCCGAGTGGGACGGGTATGCCCAGACGTGGGTCCCGTGCTCTCCATGCCACTGGAATCAAGCTATCCTGGCTGAAGAGGGGTGAAACCCCGAAACCGGTCCTAGGATGCTTGTTTCCAGTCCAGGGAGGACCTGGCTTGGCAGTTCGGGCTGGACTGTTCCCATGAGGCACAGGGTCAAGACTGATTTGCATATGGCTGGGTCCAAACTGGAATGGCATGGTGAGCAAAAAACGATGGATTTAGGCCCAGATCTCTGTACTGGGGTGAATGTATGACATTGTTCTGCATTCTGTCCATCAACTGTTGTTTTTGCATTTATCACCCCGAGTGGGACGGGTATGCCCAGACGTGGGTCCCGTGCTCTCCATGCCACTGGAATCAAGCTATCCTGGCTGAAGAGGGGTGAAACCCCGAAACCGGTCCTAGGATGCTTGTTTCCAGTCCAGGGAGGACCTGGCTTGGCAGTTCGGGCTGGACTGTTCCCATGAGGCACAGGGTCAAGACTGATTTGCATATGGCTGGGTCCAAACTGGAATGGCATGGTGAGCAAAAAACGATGGATTTAGGCCCAGATCTCTGTACTGGGGTGAATGTATGACATTGTTCTGCATTCTGTCCATCAACTGTTGTTTTTGCATTTATCACCCCGAGTGGGACGGGTATGCCCAGACGTGGGTCCCGTGCTCTCCATGCCACTGGAATCAAGCTATCCTGGCTGAAGAGGGGTGAAACCCCGAAACCGGTCCTAGGATGCTTGTTTCCAGTCCAGGGAGGACCTGGCTTGGCAGTTCGGGCTGGACTGTTCCCATGAGGCACAGGGTCAAGACTGATTTGCATATGGCTGGGTCCAAACTGGAATGGCATGGTGAGCAAAAAACGATGGATTTAGGCCCAGATAGCAATACGTAACTGGAACGAAGCACA